>JAHXMU010000538.1:606565-628986 GCA_019455685.1 Philornis downsi
ATTTTTCATATTAACTACGTTTGCCAAATAACATGTTCAACCATTAAATTTTCATAGAAAATTATGTCCCGGAATAACGAAATTACATTCACAATCATCACGTTTCGTTTTATTCAGTCATCATAGGCTCTTCTCATTCTTGCAACAATTGAAGTAATTTCATGCTAAGATTTTGCCATTCATTTATTTTGGACACAATCGGTGATTTCTAGGCAAATGAGCTGTAGTTCATTTTACGTTCAAGAGACAGCAGCCAGCAGCGTTAAGTAGGTACGAACAGTAATCTCAAAAGTTGATCCCAGAAACAGGCCTTTCAGCTCGGTCGTTTGAACAACCAACAAACAAAAAAAGAAAAGAAAAAAAAATATCGCTCATTTGTTCTTTGTCTTCTTCTTTCCACACAATGAATGATGTGTCAAATTCCAAAATAGAATTTTTGTCACTCACACCATTCAGCCATCTATAAGGACATCGCTCCATGAAGTGCTAAAAACAAATGCGGAGGCGGCAAATGTGTAGCTGGCTGGATGCTTCAAAAGCCACCCAGATTCAGACCCTGGGACACGTAAAGCATATAAAGCTGTTGTTAACTGTTAACTGACTCCGAATGGATATGAAAACCGGAGAACAGCAACTGCCTGACTGACTGCTGACTGACTGATTTGGCAAAGAGGGAGCATTTCATGCATTTTGCAAACGTGAGCAATTTTAAAATGATGTCAAAACGTTTTTGAAAATAGCACACTGAGGTACTTGAGGGAACAATGTGAAAATTTCATTTTCTGTTTTTTTTTTTGGATACAGAAGGATTTCTACAAACAACGCCACAAATTGACATCATATGTGACGTGTTAATAATGACACACATAGAACATCAGCACACAAAGGGTCAAACACTCCCATACAAAAGGTATGAATTCATTGTAAAGGAAAATCTAAGGAATTTCACAATTAAAATGTTATTGTGTGTGGAATGTTGAATCGTTTGCTTTGATTCAAAAGATTTTCAAGACATCTTGAAGAGAACCAGTAAATTTTGAAGTGATATAAACAATTAGAGAGATTGATGTAAGATTCGGCTACAATCAGAAGGCAAAGAGCAGCAACATTTGTCTTTTGTAGAGTTGAAACACATACGATTCCTATGGAATTTAGATAGATAAATTGAAGTAAATGCTGAAAAGTAATTCATTGCCTCTCGCTATGTCAACGGAGGAACACTAGAGCGAACACTTTTAAATTTTAAACATTTTCTGCAATAAACTGCCACTGAATTCCAAACATTGTGAAATTAAAGATGCTGGGTTACTGCATGCAAAAATTAACTACATGAGGTTTTGGCGTTCTGTTTTGGTAGAAAATATCCTTTACAATTTTAGAATCATGGAACGTATTTCCATTTTATTATCAGCTTTATTAATTCATTCAATAAACACAAAGTCGCTCTAATTATGGCAAAATTTGTACTTATTTCAAAAAATGCTTAAGGATTTGAGAGAACACAAATTTACATCATGGGTGGATAAAGGCAAGCAAATTTATTTTTTTTTTATTATTTATTTTATTTTATTTATTTATACTAATAGGGTGATTTTTCAAGATTTATGTTTTTCAGGTTGGCAGCACTGGTCGGTAATGGCGTCCAAACGTCATCTGTCAAAGTGAAAAGTGTGCAATACACTCTGCCATTTCGTGCTCTGTGACAAATGAGCATCGTTTGATACGACTATTTTATGGTCGTCGTAATCGACTTGCTGAATAAACAATTCGTGCTTTTATCTCAAAATTTCGCACAACATTTACTTTGATGGACATAAAACCATCGGTTCGCGTGCGTAGAGTGCGCATTGAAGAAAATATTGCAGCCGTAGCGACCAGTGTTAATGACGATCGTGAAATGCCATGATCGTAGCCGTTCTCAGCGATTGGGCATGTGTTACTCAACCACAAGGATTGTTTTTTTCCCCCTAATTGGCTGAGTTGAACTTGGTTGACATGTGGTTTCATCAGGATGGTAAAACATGCCACACTACTCGTGAAACAATGGATATGTTGAGGAATGAATTTGGTGAGCAGCTTATCTCTTGATTTGGCCCTGTGAGTTGGCACCCAAGATCTTGCGATTTAACGCCTCTTGGTTAGTTCTTGTGATGTATGTCAAGTCGTTAGTCTATGTGGACAAGCTGAACACTTACAGGATAACATAACACGCGTTATTAGTGGAATGCAGGCCGAAATGCTCGAAAAAGTGACGAAAAATTGAACCTTCGGAATGAGCATTTTGAGACGGAGTCGCGGACAACATTTACATGAAATTATCTTTAAAAATTAGATATTAAAGACCAATTTATCGATTCAAATAAAAAATTTTAATTTATGATGCAAATTTGAGTGTTTTATTCGATTTTTAAATAAACTGCGATTAAAAAATCATCTTCACCAGGTAAAAATGAAATAACAATAGATTATATAATCGGTGTAAAGTAATGGAATTGTCTTTTTTTTTCTTCTTAATTAACAAAAATAACGAGTAAAGTTAAGAAAACAACAAAAAGTTTTCGTAAACAAAAAAATTAATTAAGAATATAAAATAAAAATGCAAACCTTACATGCCATCTCGGTAGCAAATGTTTTCAACACTACTGTACACTTAGAGAAATTGCACTTACCTATATATACGTATATTGCACAATCGATTTAAAATTACCTGACAACGACGAGCATAGATCAGAGCTAAACTATATTGTAAATTGAGAGAAAATGTAAACTACTGAGGAACGCCAAAGTAATTACCAATTAGCATAGAAAAAAACAAATTTCCTTATATCCCATGAACAGGATATGGGAGAGATTTTCACATTCAGTGAGTTTGCACCAAACCACTTGTACAAAGGAACCTGCTATTTGAAAATGATTCCCGGACGTCACAGTTTGAAAATCGTTTACCAGAATTGTCGACTGCTCGACTTCTTAAAAGGTTAGTTAGCACATTGATCTGATCACCACTCAAAAAATATAGTCGATTGCATCGGGTGCAGAAGACTCGATCATACAAACAATAGTCGAGGATACAATACAGGGTGTCCGTTGGGAAGGTATATTACTTTGTTTTGCCACCATTTTGGTGAACATTAGTCTTTTGACAGTTCATATTTGGCAGTCGTGAAGTAGAGACGTGGCAAATGTATTATGGAAAAATATTCGATAAACCAACGTGTTTTAATCGTTAAAACATTTTATCAAAATCAATCATTGATTACTGTGACGATGGGAAAGTTGCGTAAAAATTTTTGGAGCAAACAACGTGCCAATAAGACGCACTGTTTATCGTGTGGTGAATGATTAACATTCTTGATGCGGTCGTTGAAGCGCTTGGTTTGAGCAGCGCGATTTTCCTGTTAACAAATCTTCGATTCAGCGTATTCGTAGCCGGACGAGAAAATCCAGGGCAGAAGCTACAAAAGCTGCTTTCCAAAACAATGTACGTGACGTAATCGCAGTTCATTGGGATGGAAAACTTTTACCAGGAATGGATATAAGAAGTTCAAAAGAGGAACACTTGCCAATTGTTGCTTCTTTTGATGTTAGAGAACAACTTCTTGCAGTCACAAAAATAGACAGTTCTTCTAGAAAACATTAAGCTAAGGCCATTTCAACTGCTCTATTTGACTGGAACCTTCAAGACAAGGTACGAATAATGTGGGCCGTTTTAATGGAGCTCGTGCTATTTTGGAACCGACTTTTGAAAAAGAATTGTTGCTTTTCGCTTGTCGTCATCATATCTACGAATTGGTCCTACAATCTGAATTCTAAATCAAGATAAAACAAATTACTACCAGTACTGATGTGCCTATTTTCAAAAAATTCAGATACAATTAGAAAGACATTGATTCCAGTGCAATCGAACTGCCTACATCGTTGGGTTGGTGGGCTCATGGAGTTTTAGTCGCTATAAATCACTTCGACGGGAAGCGTCGCGCATTTTGCGTGCGGGGAATTAGTGAAGCTCCGAGTGCTAATTTAATTAAAATATGGGTAAAGCGTTTTGAAGAGACCGGTTCAACATTTAAACCACAAGCAAATGGTCGCCCAAGAACATCTAGGACCAAAGACAATGTTGAGAGAGTTATGGAGTCAGTACGAGGAAATCCACAAATGTCGACTCGCAAGAGATCGTCTGTCTTACAATTATCGCGACGAAGTTTGCAACGAATTTTAACATCGGATCTTAAACTACATCTATATAAGCTGCAATTAACACAATAATTGAAAGAGTCTGACTTCATAACAAGGCTCGCATTTGCTAATGAAATGCTTAATCGATTTTCCAATTTTGACAATATCCTTTTCTCTGACGAGGCTCATTTCGTTATGAATGGGTTCGTAAACCCTCAAAATTGTCGTTACTGGAACAGTGAAAATCCCAAAATCAAACACCAGAAACCCTTGCATAGTCCTAAAGTGACAGTATGGGCAGCAATCTCTGGCAGAGGAATAATTGGTCCTTTTTTCTTCGAAAATGCGCGGGGCCAAAACGTCACGGTTAATACGGAACGCTATGTTGAGATGTTGGACGGATTTTTGGCTCCAGAAATTGAAAGTTCAAGAATAGTGAATTCCAGAACTTGGTTCCAACAAGATGGAGCTACCTGTCACACGTCAAATGACTCCATGGCGGTGGTGAAGCAGATGTTCCCTGGCAGACCGATTTCGAAAAGAGGTGATATCCTATGGCCCCCACGTAGTCCAGACTTGATGCCTCTTGACTTTTTTTTTTTGTGGGGATACCTCAAACACAAAGTCTACAGTAATCATCCAAGAAACATCGTTCAGCTCAAGGAGAATATCCGTGGTGAAATGGCAGCCATTACACCATTATTGCTGAAGAAAGTTTTCAATAATTTTCGTTTGCGGTTAGAGGAGTGCCGTCGTAGAGAGGATCACCATTTAGATGATGTTATTTTTAAAAAATAAACTCCATTTATTACTCTACAATGCCTTAGATTTATTTTAACCATACCTTTTGTATTTATTTTTTAATTTATTTTTTAAATATGTACGTTCTATTGCGCCACCCTGTATTTAATTGTTTTATGGCAGTTTTATTAAACATTTCTTTGTATTAGCTATATATATAACAATTAGCATCTGGCAGGAATGTACTTCGTGCGCAACTACAGTGATTATCTTAAAGAAGAATTTTTATATTTTTTTCCGAATTTGTTAGCTTATTTTGGATTTTTTTCCCCTTAATGGTTTACCTTTTCCTTTTTTAACAAGTTCTGACCACATAACTCGTATTTAAATCGCTGATAAAAATAAGTATAGCACCGTTTTTATAAATTTTAAATTTAGTCTTTTAGTTCATGTAAAATCACATAACTCTTCCAAAACAAAAACTCATATAAATCCGCCACCAATTAATGGTCGGTCAACTCCTTTTGCCACCCATCCACTTGCTATGTCATGACAAAATGTTGCTTCCAATTGATTCATCAAGTGGACATATGAAGTTGTATATGAGTGTTCATATGTCTGCATCCTTTCCCGGGGCTGATGATTTCAAGTGACTTTTGCTTTTCATCGTTTCACCGATGCCACAAAGAGCCATTAAACAATGATGGCAGCGAAAAAAGCGATTTGCTACATTTGTCAGGATATTGGAGATTTTTTTGCCTTAAATGTTTTATTTTCGAATGTCTCAACAATAATTGTAGCATTTGCAAGCAGTTGACTTGTAGTTTTTTCCAACCTTAGCGGAGTTGAACTCTTCAAATTTCACACATTTGTTTTGGGGGGCTGTTGCCTATCCTTGTTAGTTGTTCTGAGGACTATGGTAACTGTGTGTGTGTGTGTGTGTTTGTGTGTGCTTGAGTGTGGCCAATGGTATTTGTACACTCTACGGTTGCCCGCTAAACTGCGGCAACAGAGAAACACATGGCCCGCCACTTAAATGTTAAACAAAGAACCAAAAAAAAAAAAGCTTTATGCAACCATTAAAATTCAATTAGAGATAGTGAATTAAAAGTGTCGCTTGGGATTTTTTTCGCAGTGGCAACCGAATGGAATCTGACGTGAAGCAGGGTGCTGTCTAGACATGACACTGGAATCAGATCACAAGATATATTGATTTGTAATGAAATGGAAAATTCTTGTTGTCTGTTGTCTATCTTTTTTTCTTGTTTGCCGAAACTCTCATAATTAATTGTTTGCCATTTTTTGGCATGTCATGAACACGGAAATCACACAATTTCCAAACAATGCGAAAGGAAATCTTTAAAGATTTAATTTCTGCGATAGCGGTGGTCTCAACATTCTATTTCCGTTTGCTGCCATTGTGTGCTTTGCAAAGCGGCAACACAAAAAAGAAAAATCCAATTTAAAATTGCTTTATTTGCCTTTAAAGAATGGCTCGTCTATTGTCTGTTTGGCTTTGTCTTGGTCCTGTGTGCTGTATATTCGTGCCCTCATCCTCTAGGATGATGGGATTTTTATCACAAACAATATGAGAATGTCATAGGATGACATCTTCCCAAACACCGTCGCAGCATGTGTGGGTATTGTATTGTATGCCATTGCAATATGCTCTCTATAGAAATGTTTCAATGAGCTTTTTACTGGCTTTTGTTACGGTTTGTTAATAAATTACAGACATAATCTTAATTTATCTATTTGTTGGATTTCGTTTAACAATAATAGAGGACGAAACGAAGAAAAAAAAACAAAATTGGGAAATGTCAAAGACAATTTCCTTATTGAGGCTATAGCAAGAGAGTATTGAGAGTGATTCACATCGGCGTCGACATCGACATCGACATCGCCATCGACATTTAAATTTAATTATATTCTTTGCTGCTTGTACGCCCTGGTACACTAAGAAATTAATTTTATATTAATCATACGTACCCATCCATGCCCTGTGTTTGGGTTTCTTTCTTCCTGGGAAGAAGTTCGGCATAATCTGAAAATAAACATAAAACGAGGCAATTCTGTATTATTATTATTTTTACTGTTCGTCATTATTGTTATTAACACAGCCATAACAAAAAGCAGCAATAGGTATATGAAATTGTTGGTAGGAAGCATTAGGCGATTAAATTTAATGGCATTAAAGATTTCCTCCTTCACTCAGATCAGCTCCTTGCATGAGAGCTAAACAGAATAATTTAATTTGTTCCACTTGTGAAGATGGTGCTGTTTAGCCAAATGGTTGAAACAAAAAATATTATTATTCATAAACTTTAGACGAAACAGGTAACAGCAGATACAAATTTGTTAACAAGAAACAAAAAAAAAATTTTACGTGCGCGGAAAAATTTTGGCGAAATGATAACATTAAACTTACAGATTGCGGGCTCTCAAGCTCTGTCTAGTTCAATAGATATTTTGCCAAACCGTTTTCATAACTCCTATAAAATACGAAAAACTCCGAAATTCATTATCGGAAATGTGCACAATAAAGCAAAACTGTTAAAATAAATCCATTTTTCCATTAGATTTCTTCAGTAATCTGTATCTCGCTCTGTACAAGTGCAATCGGGCTATACTAAAAGGCTTTGTAAAGATAAGATTTTGTACTCCCAAAACATCTCTCATAATTTTGTGATTTCTTGGCTCAGTACTGTTGGAGTGCGCGTCAAAGATGGACATCAGCAAAGAGAAAATACGCCATAGTTTATAGTTTTTCTTTGATAAAGGCAAAAGCGTTCATGTGAACAGCACTTATGGTCCTGACACTGTAACCGCTAATCATGGGCAACATTTGTCGAATCCTTTCAAGCAATTTTGATGTCAAAGATCCACTACCGTGTGAAACACAACAGTGAGGAAAATGTCGTTAGCATAATGGAAATCGTAAAGTCCGACCGTTATGTAAGCATACGAAGGCGGTCCCACAACTAGCTGTTCTGACGTGTAGATGGTGCCAGTAGTTTGAAAAAAATTATTTTGGTGAAGTGGCAAGCTTATGAAGGATTTGTTTTCAGTTTCAAAGCGCCACGTCGCACAGTGAGATTCTAAGTGCAAAAAGTCTATTTTTCGACGGTAAAATATTAAAAATGTAATGATGCAATTTTGTACGGAATTGTTTAGTTAAGAGAAAATCATCATTGCTTTTTTGAAAAAAATAATTTTTTATCGCAAAATAATTACTTAAAAATGCTTGGGAGAAGTAAAGTGCAAAACGACTAAGATTTTAATGCAACTTGAGGGCCTGTATATGCATATTTATTGTTCGTTTAACTATTTTATGTCATGATGTTCTAAAAATATGGTATTTTGTGATTCTTTAAGAAAAAAAGCCAATTGGATAGCATAAATAGTTTTGAAACTATTTAAATTTAAAAAAAGCCCTAGAAATTTTTTGTGTTCTAAGTTTTTCTTGGATGAAAAAAAGGTTAGCTCCGGAGACCTCCATGCTCTGACTGCAATAAAATGAAGGAAAGGAGTATATTATTGCGATTTATAGAAAAAAATCCTTATAATATTTTATACTGCTGAACAAAGTTATACATTTTATGAAAAAAGTCACAATAAAGCGTCAACCTCGTAAACAACATTTGGAATTAGATGATAGATAAATAAGTAAATAAGTTTCCTTACACATGTAACTAATTATTTTATTTTAGGCAATCCTACTAAATATTTTTACAGAAAATAAAATTTCTGAGAATATAGGCGATGGGCGTGGCCGATTTGGATGAAACTTTCCAAAATGTTTGTTTCCGTAGTACAGATGATCCATGCCAAGTTACAAAAATTTCTACCTAACAGAATAAAATTTATACGAAAATTTCATTTTGAGTTGTATGGGCGGTGGGCGGTGGGCGTGGCCGATTTAGATGAAACTTTATATTTTTGCTACTCTACGTCATAAAACGCTCTATGCCGAATTTCAAGACTCTTCGACAACCCCTTATATTTATTGCAAAAAATGTATGAAGCAATCCCACTGTGCGTCGTTTAGCATTTTTATTTGGGCATTCAAAAATAAACGATCTCAATGAATTTGTAAGCATGGACAAAATTGATTACCGTTGTATAATTCCATATTTCCACTTGAAAGGTCTCAGTCCAACCAATATTAAAGCTGAGTTAGATTCTGCTCTGGGTGAGTCTGCTCCTTCATTTACGACCGCAAAATATTGGGCAGTAGAATTAAAACGAGATCGTACGAGCTGCCAAGGCGAACATTATAGTGGTCGGCCAATTGAAATGTCCACGCCAGACATGATTAAGAAAATCTACAAAATGATATTGGATGATTGTCGAGTGAAGGTGAGCTAACTGAAATGATGAGCATTTCAAAAAAAGCTACACATCGCATATTGACCGAAGATTTGCGAATGAGAAAGCTGTGCGCAAGATGGGTGCCGCGCTTGCTTTCATTAGGGCAAAAACAGCGTAATGAAGATGTTTCATTGAAGTGTTTTTGCATCAATTTATAACCACGGATGATACATGGATCCATTACCTTACGCCTGAGACAAAGCAGTAGTCAAAGCAGTGGACTGAAATGGAAGAATCTTATCCAAAGAAGGCGAAGACAGTTCCACCTCCAGACAATTTCAAGGCGACTGTTTTTTGGGATGCGTATGGGATTATAAATAGTCCTTAAAACTGTTTAAAGGTTAAAGTATGTCAGTTCGTTGCCGGGGATTGTAAACAGGCCATATTGGCTCACAACTTCTGCTGCCTTCTATACGAATTGATCCACTTTCCGAAATTCAATATTTTCACTGGAATTCCTAACTTTTACGCTACAGCAACATACATTTTTGTGCAATACGAGGTGTGTTCAAAAAAACAAGGTGAATTTTCAAATTTCGCGGGCTACATACATTCGACTTGCGATTATTATTTGCTTTTTTCATGTTGGTACACTCGTCTCGAAGATATGTTGACGGTTTCATCCATATAGCATGTTTAGTTTGTTTGTGAGAGGCATAAATAAGACAAGTGTTTTGCATGTTCGGCGATTTTCTGCTATCAAAAAAAAAATGGATCGAAGAAGTTTCATTAAATTTTGTGCAAAAAGTGGAATTAAGTGCTCAAAAATACTTGAGATCTTGACATTGGCATACGGTAAGAGTACTCTGAGTCAAAAAAAAAGTTTACAAGTGGCACAAGCTTTTCACAGAAGGTCGAAAAGATGTAACTGACGACGCTCGCTCTGGACGCCCCAGCACATCAACAAACGATGAAAATGTTGAGAAAGTAAAGAAAATTTTTATGGAGAATCGTCAAAACACAATTAAAGAAGTTGCTGAAAATGTCGGTATATCGGTTTGCACGCCATGCAATCTTTTCGGAAATTTTGGACATGAAACGTGTGGCAGCGAAGTTCGTTCCAAAATTGCTAAAGTTTGACCAAAAAGAACGTCGCATGAGCATCGCTCATTAATTGTTAAATGACGTCAACGATGATCCAGATTTACTTAAAAGGGTCATAATAGGTGACGAATCATGGGTATATGATTACGACATCGAAACCAAAGCCCAATTGTGTCAATGGAAGAGACCAGTAAAGCCAAGGCCAAAAAATGCATGCCAAGTTCAATCAAATGTCAAGTTTGCTCACTGTTTTCTTCGATTATCATGGCGTAGTGCATCAGGAGTTCTTACCACAAGGTCGTACGGTAAATAAGGAGTGTTACCTTGAAGATATGTGGCGTTTGCGTGAAGCAATACGAAAAAAAACTGGAATTCTGGAAAACAAATTCATGCTTTTGCATCATGATAATGTACCTGCTCACTCATCTTTGCTTGTGAGAGATTATTTGGCCAAAACATCATGCCTCAGCCACCGTATTCAGCAGATGTGGCCCCCTGCGACCTTTTCCTGTTCTCAAGATTGGAGTGACTCATGAAAGGACGCGTTTTGCGACGATTGATGAGATAAAAGCCGAATCACTGAGGGAGTTCAAGGACATACCAAAAAGTGCATATCAAAACTACTTCGAGGATTGGGAAAAAACGCTGGCACAAGTGTATTATATTTGAAGAGACTTACTTTGAAGGAGATAAAATAGAAATTGATGAATATATAAATATTTTTTGAGAAACATTAAAATTCACCATAGTTTTTGAACACGCCTCGGATATTTGCTTATTTTGCTTGATAAAATCTGGAAGAACCGAACAATTAACAACGCCCCTTCTAGTATCTCCCATATAAATCATAAATTTCATACAAAAATTTGTAGATTCACATATTTGATTTGGTTACACTAAATTCAGTCAGATTTTGTATAGCGTGATTTTTTGTTATAGTAAAGTCTGAGAATGAAAATGGGCTGCATCGCCAAATTCCCTTCTGGAACCTTCCATTCAAACCGACCGCTTTTCTGAAATTATCTTTTTCCCTGTAACTTCTAATTTGTAGACTGAAACAACTTATATTTTTTCGATATGTGCATTGGGTTTGTATTGCCTGATAAAATTTGAGGAAAATCCGTCAAATAACAACGTCCCATCTGGTACCACCAGTACAAACTGCCAATTTTAGTGTTTTCAAAACCGCCGGTCTGGCAAGGCCGTTAGCTGTTAAATACCTGTCATCTGAAGCGTTATTTATTTAGTGAATAGTTTGCCATTCACGAATATAGATCGTTAACCGACCAAAGAACGCGAAAAAATAGTTAAAACCCACTATGAAAATGGTGATTCAAACGCGGATACTTTTCATCCATTACGGGGTAATTATGGTCGTCATATTCGACCTACTATGCAAGAAATTGGCAAGAGGATAAGGAGAAGATAAGGAAATTTGAAGAGACTGAAGGCGTTACAGATGTGATAATGTACGCTCTGCCGAAAATATCGCTTCTGTTAGTAAAGGTGTGGCGGATAATCGGAATTTCGTTTCAGAGCGCTATGGCCGTATGATAACCGTTTTTTTTTTGGCCTGCAATTAAAGATTATAAATTGAACGTTATGTGGTTTCAGCAAAACGGTGCCTCGAGCCACACAACACGATCGTATTTGGCTTTATTGCGTGAGAAGTGTCCAGAAATTATAATTTCACGTTTTGACGACTTCAATTGACCACGAAAATCATGCAGTTTAACACCGTTGGACTTTTTTTTGTGGGGCTATAACAAAGGCCGTATTTGCACGAATAATCTCTAAACGTTGTAGCATCTGAAAACCAGCATTCGTCAAGTTATCGCTGTGGTACCGCCCGAAATGTGCGAAAAAGTGGTCAAAAATTACCTCAAAAGGATCCACTGCTGCAACCAAACCAGAGGAGGTCATTTAAACGACACTGTATTTGTTAAACAAAAGTTTCATCGAGGTTATAGCTTTAAGCGTGTTTTATTTAACTTTACTTTTGAAACCGAAAAATGGATTACCCGGTATTCTCTGCTTCATATCTTTCAACCAGTTACATTGAATTCAGTTAGATTTGGATTTGCGTTTGGTAATCTAATTTCTTAAAATGAAAATAGGGAGCAGCAAATTTGGCAAAATTTAATTTTTTCATTGCAATCCCTAATTCGTAATCTGCAATTAACTACATTCGTGCAAACCGTATTATACGTCTTATATTGCTTAGTAAAATTTGAAAAAAGGAAATTGATCGAATAACCAATACTTCTGTGGTAACTCCGATACAAATTACCTGATTCTTAGATTCACTCATTTGCGCTAAGTCCTCTGCCACTTACGGCACTTCTCACACTTTTGTGCTAAGGCAAAAGGACTATCGGTGAAAGTGTAAGGAAGTCGAATGACTGAAATTTCTGTACTGGCTATGAAATAAATTCCCAAGTCACGTACTTAGATAAGTACTAAACATTTCTACTACTACTACTTGATATAAATTTAAATATAAGTATAATTTAAATAAATATATAAATAAATTAAATATAAATATAAGCTTTTTTTTTGAGACACTGTGTTCGTATGTGGATGAGGGCCTGATTGGTGCTCATTCTATTCTAATGACTGTTAAAGCAAAAAATGATCTAAATTATGATCTTGCAACAGTTCGTTTTTTTTCTTGATGAAGCGAACGGTAGATACAAAGGATACCCCATCAGATCTCCCATTTGATCATTTGCTGTGTGAAGACTTTTTGGAATTCGATGATAAAACAGCACTGCAAAAAGCTAGCAGTTCATTGAAATGCTCATTTTGATCCATTTTTGGGTGAAATTGTCACCCAAATTTGAAAATTATTCGATTCTGCAGATTGGCTTTCGCCACAACTACACATTTCTTTATATATATATTATTTTTCAACAGTGTGGAAGCTTCCATCCCTTTTAATTGATATTTCAATACACCAGAAGGCCCTTCATATCCAATGAAGTATAGAAAATATATTCAGTAAATTCTGTTATGACATTTTACTGCTTTATTATGATGGGAATCGATTGTTTATTTATTCTTTATTGTCTAAAAGAAAGGTACTCAAATTCAAGAGATAACAACAAGAATGATCTAAATTCTGATCATGAAACAGTTTGTTTTTTTCTTGATACAGCGGACGGTACATTCAAAGCATACCCTAGCAGATCTCCCATTTGATCACTTGCTATGTGAAGACTTTTTGGAATTCGATGATCAAACAGCACTCAGAATTCATTGAAATACTAATTCTGATCCATTTTATTTCATCATAAAGCCTTTTCTAGCCTTTTGAACTAATGCTAAGAGAGAAATTCTCACCCAAATTTGAAAATTATTCGATCCCGCAGATTGGCTTTCGCCACAACTACACATTTCTTTATATATATTATTTTTCTACAATATGTAAGCTTCCCTTCTAATTGATATTTGGCTACACTAGAAGCCCCTTCATATGCAGTGAAGTGTAGAAAATAAAGAGTGGGCCTTAAGGGTGTTGGCGGTTTAAATATTCAATTAAAAAAAAACTACGAAACATAAAAAAAATATATTTGTATTTTTAAAAAGTAGAAGCATGGGAATTTTTAAGACTTAAAAATAATGTTGTCCAAATGGCTTCCCTCGGCTGCTTGACACTCTTGGAACCGAAATCGCAAATTTTGGAAAACTTGCTGAAAAGTTGTTCTCGGTATTTTGTTACTTTCCTGAATAATGTTCCTTTTCAACTGCTCTAAATTGGTCGGATTATTCTCGTAGACTACCGATTTGAGGTAGCCCCATAGAAAATAATCGCATGGAGAGAGATCGGGGCTACGTGGGGGCCATTCAATATCCCCCCTTTTCGAAATGAGTTTTCCAGGAAAAATATTTTTCAGCAGCTCTAAGGATGCCCTAGCCGTATGATATGTGGCCCCATCCTGTTGAAACCACATCCTCGAGGTATCGCCTTGACGTTCGTGCAAAGCTGGCACCAAAAAGTCTGCTAGCATGTTGCAATAATTGTTTATTCTAACCGTCATCGCATGCCCTCTTTCGTCCTCAAAAAAGTATGGTCCAATAATACCGGTTGACGTTATCCCAGCCCACACGACAAGCTTAGGGCTGTGAAGTGGACGTTCACGCAAGCGTCGGGGATTAGTCTCGGACCAGAACCGACAATTTTACTTGTTCACATGGCCATTAAGGTGAAAATTGGCCTCATCACTAAAAATCACGTTGTTGAAATTGTTGAACCGTTCTAGCATCAAATTGGCAAAGTTAAGTCAGTTATTGGCATCATCGGGTTTTAATTCTTGGACTATCTGAATCTTATAAGTCTTCAAATGCAAATCACGTTTCAAAATTCGTCGTAAAGTTGTTCTTTTGGCATCCAAAGACTGACTTCTCTTACGCGTTGACTGTTACGGATATCGCTGAACTGAAACGCGAACACGCTCCACAATGTCGGCTGATCTTGCAGAAACTGGGTGACCACGAACCGTAATTGGTACTGTTGAGCCGGTTGTTTCGAACATTCTGATCCATTTCAAAATGCTCGCTGCACTCCCATGTACGGCTCCATGGCGACTAAATTTCCAGGAAGCGGCGCAGCGAACAACATATCCCCCCGCCACCCCGCGCCGCGCGTTACCGAGAAATTGAAGAATTAAATCGCCAACACTCATATGGCCCCCCCTGTATATTCAATAAATTCTCTTGCGGTATTTGACAGCTTTGTTATGAAGGAAATCGATTCTTTATTTATGCTTTATTGGCCGGAAAAAAAACACATATTCAACAAAGAACATCAAGCCTTTATTATTCATAAACTGAATATTTGCCATGACGACACAAGGACCAGACATTCCTCGGGTGTACTCCAATAACCTACAGCCATTTGAAAAGAAAGACAACCACTGTCCAATAAAATACGAGTAGTTAGTATTCCGCATATGCGGAACAATATGAACATAAATTTCCTTGCACTTTGCGATACATAAATAAAATGATTATGCATTTTCATTTCCTCAAAAGACCAATGACATTAAACGACTGCAAATGTCTGTGCCCTCTATCCTTTACTGTCGCTCGGTCGGTCAGCAAGTCAATAATGCAATGAAGTCATGAAGGAGAGCAATCAAGATTCTATAGAGAGATACGATACTGATACAAAATTCTGCTGACTTTGGATAAAGTTCATCGTTGTGCAATTTTATGTACACAACAACGTTTTCTTTCTTCTGTTCCAGCTAATATTTGCATAGCACTATTGACATACTGTCTAAAAACTTTGGCAGGGGAAAGGACAAAAAAAAAAAAGCTAAAAATAAAAATAAAGCTCGGATGGTGAGGGTAGAGTGAGTGCTGCCCAACAACTCAGCACGTTATCAAGGATGAAATATGATTTCAGACTAAACCGAAATAAAAAACAGGAAGTTAAATAAATGCATAAAGTTGTTGATGTGCGCCCTAATGTAGTTTTCTCTTTAAACAGCAATAAATATAAATCAACGTTTGCAAGGGAGTCCGTTATCCTTCCAAAACGAAGGGAGAGCAGCAGCTGAGTAAGTGTGTTGCATATCCTGTTTTCAAAGTGGTTATAATAAATAAATGTTCTGTTCACAGAAAAGATGCGCTGTGTTTGTTTGTATTATTTTGTTTAAATTTAAAAATAATCCTGTGCACATGAAAAAATCTCTTCCAGAAAACTGAATGGAAAATATCATTGAGGTAACTATAGATTTCCTTTATTGGGTCCCTTCGAGCATATTCATTTTGGTCTTTACATCGTTTTATATCTTATGCTGAATGTCTGTCAAAAACACTCGATATGCGGAGTGAATGTGAGATGGTTGGAGAATGTTTTCAAATGATTGTATGTATTTGCCTTATTTTTTTTCTTTTTTTTCCACAGACAAATCAAATTGTTTGGAAAAATATGAGCAGCCATTTTTTTCTTGTTTAGGTATTATCCTTTAAAAGGTACTCGTACAATTTAAAGCTTATAACAGGATTTGTTGAAAACATTGATTGCATGGGGCAAAGACGAATAGATTTTGCTCTACAGTGATATTGTAAAATATAAGGCGTTCGATATTATTGAATACTAGTCGGCTCGGCTTGCGCTGCAACGCCGAGAGTTTTTTGTAATCGTATAACACTCAACTCTCCATCTAAAATACAGGGTGGCGCAATAGAACGTGCATATTTAAAAAATAGATTAAAAAATAAATACAAAAGGTATGGTTAAAATAAATCTAAGGCATTGTAGAGTAATAAATGGGGTTTATTTTTTAAAAATAACATCATCTAAATGGTGACCCTCTCTACGACGGCACTCCTCTAACCGCAAACGAAAATTATTGAAAACTTTCTTCAATAATACTGGTGTAATGGCTGCCCTTTCACCACGGATATTCTCCTTGAGCTGAACGATGTTTCTTGGATTATTACTGTAGACTTTGTGTTTGAGGTATCCCCACAAAAAAAAGTAAAGAGGCGTCAAGTCTGGACAAAAATCCGTCCAACACCTCAACATAGGGTTCCGTATTAACCGTGACGTTTTGGCCCGCGCATTTTCGAAGAAAAAAGGACCAATTATTCCTCTGCCAGAGATTGCTACCCATACCATCACTTTAGGACTATGCAATGGTTTCTGGTGTTTTATTTTGGAATTTTCACTGTTCCAGTAACGACAATTTTGAGAGTTTACGAACCCATTCATAAGGAAATGAGCCTCGTCAGAGAAAAGGATATTGTCAAAATTGGAAAATCGATTAAGCATTTCATTAGCAAATGCGAGCCTTGCTATGAAGTCAGACTCTTTCAATTCTTGTGTTAATTGCAGCTTATATGGATGCAGTTTAAGATCCAATGTTAAAATTCGTTGCAAACTTCGTCGCGATAATTGTAAGACAAACGATCTCTTGCGAGTCGACATTTGTGGATTTCCTCGTACTGACTCCATAACTCTCTCAACATTGTCTTCGGTCCTAGATGTTCTTGGGCGACCATTAATCAAATTAGCACTAGGAGCTTCACTAATTCGCTGTAGTCCATATTCAGCACAATATAGTCGCCTAGTAGCGATATATGAACGAGAGTTCTCGTAAAATGCGCGCACGCAAAATGCGCGATGCTTCCCGTCGAAGTGATTAATAGCGACTAAAACTCCATGAGCCCGCCAACCCAATGATGTAGGCGGGCCCCCCGCCCGAGCCTTTTCTACCCCGCAAAAAAAGATGATGCAATATGCACTTTCTATTGCGCCATCCTGTAGAAGCTTGACTGAATTATCAAACCGCGGCTCTTTGCTTAATCCTTTCCAGATGAGATCTGTCTGATTCGGTCGTCAATTAGCATCACTAAAATTTTGTGAATTTATTTAAAGTGTCATAATAACATCCGTTGCTCCTAAATGCCATTTTTTTCTTGGATTTCTTAACAAATCTCTTATTCTGATCTCTAATAGTGTTTTAGATATGGCCGTTTATATATTCGCGTAATATGGATGATTTTTTATCTTTTTTCGAATCAAAACCTAACTTGTGGCAATTTTGTGATTGTCTATAAAATGCTCTTTTTCAAAACGAACCATGATACAGTCCAGCTTATACTGGGGATATCGTTTTCTATACCAAAATTGTTAGGCACGTCTTAAAGTAGAACTAAGTAGAGACAGGTAGAAAACTACAGGTTTAAATCCCCAAATTAAGAAATCTTCAAAATCTAATCGTGAAATTAGGGGGCTTGCAATGCGTTCCAAATTTCTTAATATTTCATATATCGTTGGATAATATAGCCATAACTACAACCTATAAAGAAACAAACAATATTTAAATCTTTTACCATGGAAAGCTCGTCTCGACCAGTGCAAGTCAAAATTAAGGTCAACTCTGGATGAAAACAGAGAAATCTCCGAAGCCTGTCACTTATCTCGCCCAGGAGCCACACAAAAAACTGACTATAGCCTGTACAAGGCCACAGGCCAACTACAGCGCCGTCTCACAATTCTATCATTGTGAATGAATTTCCATCCAATTTATCAACATCGAACAAACATCGAATTCATCTGGTACGACTCTAATGAAATTATTGCAGTTTCCATTATTAAACATAAAGCGAGAACTGAAGTATTTCGGGGAAAAGCATTTCAAAAATGTTTTGATGATTGGATTGTTCACTGAGTATGTGTATCTTTTCGAAATCTATCATTGTGAATGAATTTCCGTCCGAATGCTCAACAAATACTATCAAGCAAACATCAAAGTCCCCTGATGTGGCTTCGACTGAATATTTGTTGTTTTCAAACCTCTGCATAAAGGATAATTCTCGGCGAAAACGAAAGTCTTACGAGAAAAACGCTTGAAAAATATTTTGACGTTTGGATTATTCGTTAGAGTGTGTTATTTCGGAATGGATCTACTTTGAAGGCGGTACAAAAAATTTAGTTTATTATAAGTACTTTATGTTTTACTGGCTAATTCTTAATACTTTTCTGACAAAAAGTTAAGGGTTACGCATTTTCGTTTTAAAAGGTAAACTTAAATAAAACACACATAAAGCTTTGATTTCGATGAAAATTTTATTTCATTACTAGCTGACCCGGCAAACGTTGTTTTGCCTTCAAAGATTCAATGTTAATGTGGTAAAAGAATTAATTGCAAAAATCTCATCTGTAACGCCATCTATCACTTCAAATAAAACCTTTTAAACCTTCCGGAATATTCTACCAATAATTTAAGGCCATAATGAGCCAAATCGGTCCAACCGTTCTCGAGCTTTAGCGAGACTAACGCACAGCAATTGATTTTTATATATATAGATAATGTTTGGATGTTGTCACTAAGTACAAAATCCAAAGTCATTTAAATGACTGCCTCTGGATTGGTTGCAGCAGTGGATCCTTTTAAGGAAGTTTTTGGCCACTTCCGCCACACATTTCGGACGGTATCTCAGCGATAACTTAACGAATGTTGGTTTTCAAATGCTCTAACGTTTGGGCATTATCCGCGTAAACACGGTCTTTAAAATAGCCCCACAAAAACAGTCTAGGGGCGTCAAATCGCATGATCTTGGTGGTCAATTGGCTTTGCCAAAATATGAAATTACATTTTATGGAAACTTCTGATACAATAAAGCCAAAATCAGTCAGGTTGTGTGGCTCGTGGCACCGTTTTTGGTTGAACCAAATGTCGTTCAGTTCATAATCTTCAATTGCAGGCTAAAAAAAGTAACAGTTCCGGTAACAGTTCCTCCAGTGTCATTTTCGAAAAAATACAAACTAATGATCCCTAAAGACCATAATGCGCACCAAACAGTCACTTTTTCCAGTTGCAATAGCCTTTCCACAATTACTTCTGGGTTCTCCGAGCCTCATATGTGACAATTGTGTTTGTTGACGTAACTACCGAGTGAGAAATCAGTTTAATCGCTGAAGAACATTTTGTTCGAAAGATCAGCATTGAAAGCCTGTTGCTGTAGCAACCAGCCAGCATATCTACAGCGTTGTGAATGGTCAGCCGGCTTTAATTGTTGCGTGAGTTGGACTTCATATGGATGAAAGTGCAAATTGAAATGTAAAATATGCCGTAGTGAGACGTAAGGTAGGCCCAATTGCTGAGAACGCCATGGAAAATTCGATTTATCCATCACACTTTCACCAGCAGAAGCGATATTTTCTGTAACATTTTCAGTCTCTTCAAATTTCTTTTAGAACCTAACCAATTCCTTACACATTTGGTCGATTATGACGACCATAATCACCATGTAATGCACGAAAAGTGCCCTGGTTTGAATTACCAATTTTGTAGTAAGTTTTACATGTTCTTACGCGTTCTGCGGTTATTAAATGATCTATATTCGTAAATGGCAAACGTTTTAATAAATAAATAACACTACAGATGACAGGTATTTTGTAGCTGACAGCCTTGCCAGACTGGCGGTTTTGAAACCAATAAGTGGGTAACCGTTACAACTGTATTCAATGTGAAATTGTATTGGCTTTTATAACGCTCAGTGCACAAATTGTTTTGACTTCAGTTTACAAAAAAGTGGCTGAAGGCAAAAATAGGCTTTTTAATCAGCTATCCACATATGCTTCTATGCTGCAAAATTATGATATAAATTTATAAATGTTCCAAATCCATCGACCAATTTTAACATGCCCTACATAAAGTCTGGTGACGATTGCTGTTTTTTTTTTTGACATTTTCTTTTACCCTCACCCTTCCTATTCCCTAAACGTCTATTTATTCTTTCGTTTGTTGTGATGACAAAAACACACATAAGAAATACTTGAGTTGTCGCCAGCCAACGCTATAGTGTTTGTTAATAAGATTATAGGTGGCTTAAAGGAGTATTAGCTCCACGGACAAAAAAGGTTGCTAAGACAACACATCAGGCATAGGCACAGCACAGCAACGTAGCACAGCGACAAAAATATAACTTTTATTTTGAACACAATTTTTACTTAAATTTCTTTATCGATGCTCCAACCAAAAAGAAAAAAAAAACAAAAACGGAATAAACAAAAATTTGCATAAAGTATCACCAGAGAATAAAGTGGGACAAAAACGAAATAGAACGTAAATGAAAATATTTAATTCTCCAAGGAAAAAAAATATTTTCAGTTGCGCAAACAAGATCTTGGCAATTCACACATTTTGCAATGTCCCTGTGTCCCTAAACCTCCTCGTAAAAGTTCATGAATTCAAAACATATTTAAATCCCTTTTTCACGTTCTTGCTTTTCGTCCATCAGAGTTTACCCGAAATGTTGTTTATAAATATGCATATGAGCTGTAAATGGAAGGAAATACTTTGGGGTTTCATTTAGGTTTGTTTCTTAAAATATCGTTAGCTCTGTAAGTGGTGTCTGTGGGGCATTAGGTCAATTCATTTTATAGTTTCAGTTTCTTGTTTTTATGGCCTATTGTGTACAATAAGCCGCATTAAGTTTATCATAGTGTTTGTAACCGAAAGAAACAAAAATTCACTCTGTGAGAGAAACAGCCATTGTAAGAGTTTATTTTTCGTCTGACGGAAAAATAACTACAGCTTAAGTACAAATGCAAGCATTGGTAATATTTGAAAACGTTTTACTAAGGAATATTGGTTGCAATTGCCGAGGAAAATCTTTGTACTGCATGCAATGGCGCTTACTGATACACAGAGGGGTCACAATAGAAGTAGGTGTTATAGAGCAGTGAAATTTCTTAAGCAATTATCCTTTACCTAAAAAATCGGTACACAAAGTGGGTATGAATCTGTTCAAGTTTTGATATGGGTCCTAAGCAAACGCAAGAACCGAGTTTGACTCTTTAAAATGTCGAAGCTACAGTTTTCGATCAATATTCAAAATTTCCTGTTTTGTTATAGGGTTTGATACATAAAAACAGATTTCATATCTATTTTATTATACAAGGTCCGCCTATCAAAGATGACACAAAAAAGTTAGGAAAAATTGTCTTTATTTTTCAACATTCATCTCCTTTTAGCTCGATAAACTTTTTCCACCGATATTCAATAGCTTCATCACTCTGTTTTTTAGTAAGAACTGCCAAACTCCTTAAAATAGTCATTAACCGCAGAGTCCACCTTTTCGTAGTTGACAAATTTTTTAACACCGAGCCATTTTTTCCAGTATAGAAATAGAAAATAGTCCGAGGGAGCTAAATCTGGCGAATAGGCTGCAAGATGAAGCAATTCGAACTTTAATTAATTAATTTTCGCCATAGCAATAGTGCATGTGTCAACTGAGACATTGTCTTGGCAAAAAAAAACACTTTCTTTTTTGCCAAATACGTTTTTTTTTTTCAATAATTTAATCACCTAAGCGCTGCAATAAATTAGCATAATATTCGTCGTTGATTCACCAAAAATAATTCCAAAAAAATAAACGCCATGACCTTGCCTGCGGATGGAACCGTCTTTGCCTTCTTTGGACACGATTCTCTCATTCCAGTCCAGTCTCAGATGTAAAGTGGTGGACTCATATTTCATCCATGGTTATAAATCGACGCAAAAATTCGACTTTATTGCGGTGAAACATTGCCAAACATTCCATACACATCTCCACTCCATCACATA
>JAHXMU010000538.1:629386-645326 GCA_019455685.1 Philornis downsi
TATTTTTGCTTAATGGATAATATTTGACTGTATCTCCACGATTTTATACACAAAAGCTTAATGCATTTTAGAAAATTATGGATTATGTAAAATTTTTTAATCATTACAAGTATTAACACTAGCAAAGGGCACTCAGAAGGCGTCACCTACCTCGTAATAATTGTTAATTTTGCAAACAATCTCAATGTGGCAACAAATGTATGTTAATTTGGCACGAATTCTCATTGAGTTAATTTATTTTTTAGTTTTCGCCACCTCTCCCCTATACCTTTTTCTATCATTTCATTCCATTTATTGTTGCATAAACAATGAGCACTACTGATGCCTCTGCTATAAATACTTGCATGCACGCAAAGACTTAACTGTGAAACCGAATACCACAAATATTAGCCAAAAGTCTATATTACCAAGGCACACATGGGCGATGTCTTTATCGGCTTTGGGGCACACGAGACTGTGTATGTTGCCAGTATTCTTGTGCTAATGACTCATCAAGGGGCTTCTTTGGTTTTGTTTGGTGCAAACCAGCGCTGAAAGTTTTTAAAGTAACAAAACAAATCATGGGCAAAGTTGTTTGAGAATTAGCATATTTTGTGTGTCAACACTTTAGTTTTTTTTTCTTTTT
The DNA here is from genome assembly GCA_019455685.1 of Philornis downsi. Lineage (NCBI taxonomy): Eukaryota > Metazoa > Arthropoda > Insecta > Diptera > Muscidae > Philornis > Philornis downsi. The sequence continues at coordinate 630,012 of JAHXMU010000538.1, forward strand.
TAAATTTGAAAGTTGAATATAGAGCACCATTGTTCCATAAATACTAAGTACGTTGTTGTTATTTTTAACCAAACCCGAGACGACCTTGAATTTATATAAAATATTATGATTATTTTGGGAATGCAGGATTTTTAGCTGAGCCAAAGGTTCGTATACGATGTTGATGCCCAAAGGAACACATTAATATATATAAATAACTAACGATACACTCTTGACTCTTAGAAGGTTTTAGACAAAATTTCAAAAAATTGTTTTAATCCTGTTTTTAAATATAGAAGATTACGACGAAGGCATAAGCTGCTGATATGTAAATACATAACGTTTATTACTGTTTTACTTTTATGAAATATTAACGAAGCATAGAATATGACTACCAACAAATTGACTTCTTGCACAGCGAGGAATTATCGCAGCTTACATTAGCACTTCAAAAGCCTAGTAGCAGCATTCTATTCTATAAACAGGGTGGGCCATAAGGGCGTAGGCGGTTTAAATATTCAATTTAAAAAAACTACGAAACATAAAAAAAATATATTTGTATTTTTAAAAAGTAGAAGCATGGGAATTTTTAAGACTTAAAAATAATGTTGTCCAAATGGCTTCCCTCGGCTGCTTGACACTCTTGGAACCGAAGTCGCAAATTTTGGAAAACTCGTTGAAAAGTTGTTCTCGGTATTTTGTTACTTTCCTGAATAATGTTCCTATTCAACTGCTCTAAATTGGTCGGGTTATTCTCGTAGACTGCCGATTTGAGGTAGCCCCATAGAAAATAATCGCATGGAGAGAGATCGGGGCTACGTGGGGGCCATTCAATATGCCCCCTTTTCGAAATGAGTTTTCCAGGAAAAACATTTTTCAGCAGCTCTATGGATACCCTAGCCGTATGACATGTGGCCCCATCCTGTTGAAACCACATCCTCGAGGTATTGCCTTGAAGTTCTTGCAAAGCTGGCACCAAAAAGTCTGCTAGCATGTTGCAATAATTGTTCGCTCTAACCGTCATCGCATGCCCTCTTTCGTCTTCAAAAAAGTATGGTCCAATAATACCGGTTGACGTTATCCCAGTCCACACGACAAGCACAGGGCTGTTAAGTGGACGTTCATGCAAGCGTCGGGGATTAGTCTCGGACCAGAACCGATAATTTTGCTTGTTCACATGCCATTAAGGTGAAAATTGGCCTCATCACTAAAAATCACGTTGTTGAAATTGTTGAACCGTTCTAGCATCAAATTGACAAAGTTAAGTCGGTTATTGGCATCATCGGGTTTTAATTCTTGGACTATCTGAATCTTATAAGCCTTCAAATGCAAATCACGTTTCAAAATTCGTCGTAAAGTTGTTCTTTTGACATCCAAAGACTGACTTCTCTTACGTGTTGACTGTTGCGGATTTCGCTGAACTGAAACACGAACACGCTCCACAATGTCGGCTGATCTTGCAGAAAGTGGGCGACCACGAACCGTAATTGGTACTGTTGAGCCGGTTGTTTCGAACATTCTGATCCATTTTCGTATCACATTGGCGCTTGGAACTTCACTTAAATCGTGTAAACCGTGTTCATGCCGATGGAAACGTCGTGCAGTAATCACTGATTTATTGTTTTCGTAATACGCTCGGACACAAAATGCACGCTGCACTCCCGTGTACGGCTCCATTGCGACTAAATTTCCAGGAAACGGCGCAGCGAACAACATATCCCCCCGCCACCCCGCACCGCGCGTTACCGAGAAATTGAGTAATTAAATCGCCAACACTCATATGGCCCACCCTGTAGAATGAAAGTGTTATTAGGGGCATGTAACACAAGCCTTCTGACACCGCCAGATAACTGACATTAAGTTGTGAAATGTTATATTGTGATAATACTAGGCACGTTACTACGTTAGTTTTCCTAAGCTCTAGTACAAATTCGATTATCGAAAGCGCTGATATCGATTATCTAGTTTGTGATTCTCACTCTATTATAGCTACAGGATCAAGGAACAACATGATTTTTTTCACTGTTTCAAAGGTATTCCCATTAATTTAGGCCAACTGTCAAAATAATGGAAGTTTGACCAAATTACACTCTACTATAAATGAGTGCATATAATTGTGAAAGAGGGAGGAAAAAATTATCAAATTTTTTCCCTGCTCTACGATGGCCAACTAAACCACACATGAGTCAAACTGGGCAAAAAAATATTAGAGCGCTTTACAACGTTATAAGTTACGAATTTCAAATAAGAATTGAGAACAGCTATGGTTACGAAAAAAGCTCCGGCTTCCTCCGAGATGTTGATGGTCACTTTTCAAACTAGATGAGTTAAAGTGAAGTTAAAAACAAAAATCATCTGCCTTTATCTGCCTACCCGATCATAACACCGGAAAGAAAAGAAAGGATTAGAGTACGCATTTGTTTGTTGCACTATTTTGTTTACCCAGCTGGCTCATATAATACATGTTCACACTTCAAAACACTTTTAATTCGAGTTCAGTCTAGCTGCAGACGCCGTCACGAGCTCGGTCAAAATTAAATATCGCGATTTGTATGAGTGCTTGTGGGGGGATACAAAGTTCGATGTGTTCTTTCGACAAAATCACCCCGAACTTGACGAGGAAAACATTTTTCTTCAAAATGTATATAAACATTGTCAAACTTAATGTATTTTTTTGTTCTGAGTCGAATAAGACTGGTACCAGGTTTCTATGTTAATCCGTTCTTGAGATATTGAATTCTTTCCGCTTTTCAGTAGATCGGCCCTACCCTCCCTGTGATCTCCCATAGAAAATCTCTGAAATTGGTAGAGCAGTAAATTTCAAATTCGACAGGTCAAAATATTTATATTAGGCGTGCAACTAAGTTCTCGTTGTTTTTGTTTTTTTTTTATAAAAATGCTGTAATGAATCCAGTTTCCATCACCAGTCACAATACGATGAAGAAACCCCTTCCCTTTTTGTCGCTGAAGCAGTTGTTCACAGGCCCTTGGCTTCAACTCACAAGGAACATAATTTCCCTGCTTTTGAATTATTTCCGACGCATGCAATCGCTTGGAAATAGCTTAGCGGGGGACTCCTAATACTGAAGCAAGCTTAACCTGCCTTTGACAAGGATCCCCATCAAGCAAAGCCGTCAGTTCAGTGTCTTCGAAGGTTCTTCGTCTTCCTTCACGCGAACGGTCGTCAACATCAAATTCACCATCTTTAAAGCGACAGAACCAATCTCGACACGTCATTTCACTTGAAGCAGCATCTCCGAACGTTTTGAAGCTCCCGATGAGCTTCCGTCGACGTTTTCTTCGATTGAAAAAAGAAAATCAATACTTGGCGCATATGAGGATTATTTGGCACAAAATCATGCATATTCACACAATCAAAAGAATATGATGTCAAAATAAAATCACTATTGTATCAAGGCGGTATGTTTACCATGTACCCAAGCTTGCCTCATGACGTTTAGGTTATGGCGGAATCGTTTAGCACTTACAGCTGGCGCCATCTACTGAAAAACAGCGGGAACTTAGTTGCGCAGCTAATATTTAGTTCTTTTTTAGGAGGTGGGAATTTATTTTTACTATCTGGTGATCTGAGAATCAGAAACGTTCGCAAAATTTTCCAAAAAGTTTATGGCTTCCTGTCAGATTATAGTAAAACCTGTCCATGCCATCGAATACTCCTCTTATAGTAACTACGGTGAAAAGGCATGCAGTTGAGTAACCCAAAAGGCATGGTGTAACCTGTGCGTGTTAGATAAGGTAACATTTGTCACTGAAAGTCTACTTTTACACTAGTTATGGGGTTGCTGACAGCCTAAGCGACATGATTAGATGCTACAGACTAATAAGGCCTAATAAAAGTTGTTATGAAATTTCAATAGAAAAGAAAAAAATGCAATCGGATGACCTGCGGTCGATGCATGCGTTATAAAGTTCTCGACAAATATAAGACCGATATCACCGCCATACATGAGATACGATAGGCCAGAGGAGATACCCACAGCCTATTTCAACTGCTGTGATATAACGCACATTGTGTTCAGGATATACCATGGAAACATGCCGAGTGTCGCACAGTGTCTGAGCACTAGGAAGTTATGTGCATGGCAATGCTGCAACCCATTGCAAAGCATGATATAAAAAAATGGTATAACAAGAAGCAAAGAAGCCAGTTTTTGTGTGAAAGAAATGACGATGGAACGATCGATAGAGTATGAATACTGAGAGGTGCAGGGACAGAAACCTCTACCAAATATATTAATCAAAAGTTGTACATGGCGGAGCACCAATTGTAATACAATAAGAAATTCAAATAAAGTTTTTTAATAAATGCATTTCGTTCAATATCCTTCATTGCATAGAAAATTCAATTTTATTTTATATAACTAACTGATTTTAAAGATAGTTGGCCATATATGACCTTCATGCTCATTCACGCATATGATCCGAAATTATGCATTGCGAACTGAAAGGTTAAAGTCGGTATCCCCTCAATTATTGTTTTAATGGACTGTTCAATTCAGTCAAATTCCTTGGTTTGGTTTAGTACACCTCTTGTTTGATATAACCCCACAAAAAAAAGTCTGGTGCAGTCATGTCAGGTGACTTGGGAGCCAGAGGGAAGTTTCTAGACATTAATTTATTTGAGAATTTTCGTTCGAGTTCCGCCATAACCTAACTGGCTACGTATCCAGTTGCTCCATCTTGCTGGAACCAAATGCTGTTGAAACGGATACGTTTTCGTCGCAGTTCTGGGAAAATAAACTTCTTCAATATCTTTTAATAACTGTCCCCATTGACATTGTGTTTGTAGCGCGATTCGTGCTACCACCCTGTAGAAGAAAGAAACCGAAAATACAACCACGATATCCAGGTATTTACGAGGGCGGTCCCACAACTAGTCGAGCTAATAAAGTACAAATTTGGAAAAAATGTTCTTTATGTTTCAACATAATCTCCTTTTAACTCGATACACTTTTTCTAGGGATATGTAATAGTTTCTATACCCTGCGTATGGCAAGAACTGACAAACTGCTTAAAATTATTATCAACTGCAGACACCACCTCTTCATTGTTGGCAAGTCATTTAGCACCGAGCTATTTTTTTAAATTTGGAAATTGAAAATAGTCTGAGGGAGGTAAATTTAGCAAATGTGGTGCGCGATAATGCGATTAAAACTTTAATTCATTAATTTCGGCCATCGCAATAGTGGATGTGTGAGCTGGAGGAGTATTGTCTTAATGAAACAACACTTTCTTTTTCGCCAAATGCAGTTTTTTTTTAGAATTTAATCATTTAGCGCTGCAACAAATTAGCATAATATCCGCTTTTGATGGTTTTTCCTTTCCTTTCCATAATCCTAAAAAGCAGATGTCATGGCCTTGCCTGCGGATAAAACCAATTTCCGTTCTTTGGACAGGATTCTCTTATTCCAGTCCAGTGCTATGATTGTTCATTTGTTTCAGGTGTGAAATGGTGAACCTTTTTCTAACCGATGGTTATAAATCGACGCAAAATTTTGACTTTATTTTGGTGATACATTGCCAAACATTCTACTTAAGCAACTTCATGGCAGTGTTTTTGCTCTATTGAAAGCAAGCGCGGCACCCATCTTGCCCACAGCTTCGGTTAATTTACAATGTATAGCACTTTTTGAAATCTATTATTTCAGCTAGATCAAGTACCATTAGCTGATGATCATCCAACACCATTTTGTGGATTTTCTTAACCGTGTTTGGCGTGGAGACGTCAATTGGTCGAAGTTCGTCTTGGCAGCTCGTACGGCCTCGTTTAAACTCTGCTACGCAATATTTTACAGTCGTAAACTAAGGAGCAGACTCCCTCAGAGTAGATTTGAAACAATTTCCACTTTTTCCGTCTTGATTTGAAACAATTTCCATTTATAGCTTACTTTAAAGAGAATCGTCTACGGAGAAATAATTCATCTGCTGTATCCACCTCAGAAGAATTTGGAACATATGCGGCACCCAAGAAACTGCAGAGCAGATCAATAAGATATATTCTAATTGATTCAATTTATTTCTTAATATAGTCTTGTTTTAGTTCCAGCTTGTTTAGTAGAATCTAGCTAGGCTCTAATATTGATTGGACTGCAACTTTCCAAATAGAAATATTGAATTACATGACTGTGACCAATTTTTTCCACGTTTACAAATTCACTTTACTAAACAACGTGGCACGTTCAAATTTAAAACATATATTTTATAAGTGTGCCGCTTTTCACCAACACAAATTTTTTGAAACTACTGACACCATTTATACATCGGGTCGGCCAGTTTAGAAACCGCCCTCATGCTATCCGCGAAGCTTTTTTAAGTTAGTACTGGCTGTGGGGATTAGTTTAGCTTTTTTCTTTTTATTTTTTCCTTAATAAACATGATAATTTAATCACAATGCTTTCATTGAAAATACCACTTATTTAAAACGTACATTCTAAAATATCGGTATTATGTATTGGAGTTATTTGACAGTTATAGCTGGAGTCCACTGTATACCAACATATGAGGAAATAATTGTATATGTCCATATTCATGCCACCCAATATTCATGTCAATCAAGCAACCGACCTACCAAAACGCCACCTCAGTCAGTTGGCAATCATAAGCTCTTAATGAAGTGTTAACAAATCATGGCATGTAAACATGTCAAAGTGCGAGCGCTCGCTATGAAATAACACGCCAAAAAAAAAAAAAAAAACAAAAGAACGTGACTGGCATCGATAAAGCAGCAAAGGATGAACACGTGAACTGTAAAAAAAAAACTATCATAATAACCACATAAACTATGTATGCATACACAGTCTCCGTTGACGATGAAACAAAGTGGATGCCAAAAGGTCAACTACATATTTTGAGAATGTGAAAAACACAAAATATTTTCATCAGATTTTTATAGAAAAAAAATACAATTATGCTCTAACAAAAAACCCAAAACCACAGACCCTCTGAAAATTTTTTACTCATTATTTACTCATAAATTTTGACATGAAATTTCAGAATTTATATAACACTTTTATGTGGACTTTTTTCAATTTTTATGTTTACAGTCTGTTCCATAAAACGATAGCATTAGAAACCTAGTTTTTATAGAATGTGTGAAAATTTTCGTTAACAATCGAAGCATTAGAAACCCAGCCTCTACAGAATGTATGAAAGTTATCGCCATCTATTAAAGTTTTCAAAAATCAATAGTGCCATGGTGTAGTTATTCAATATTTCTTCATGTTTGCTAACACAAAAATAGTAGATTCATGGTAATTCTACTCAATGAAAAAAAAGGAGTTCTTCAAAACGGAAATCCATTCGAATTACAAAGACGAACACGAGTGATTGTTCGTTTATTTGGCGAACAAATTGAGCGATTTGTTTTATGGAAACAGACAGTTAATGAAAGCGAGGTATTTAACCCAATATTTCTTAAGAGATTTGGACCTTTCCCTAGTGGTTCAGCTAGTCTCATTGGTGACATGTGCTGGCCATTGTAAAGGGTGTCACAACAAGAACACAAGATTTAAATTTGGCGCCATTCGACATTTAACATTGTTTGGCATTTGAACAATTCTTATTGTTTGCTAGTAGAAGGTACGAGGTTAGTAAAATTGGAGCGCTACACGAATGAACAACGCATTCTCATTGTGAAATTGTTTTACCAAAATGGTGACAGTTTTGCGGCTACAGTTCGCAAATTGCGATCAATTTGGGGTCACAATAATGCTCCAAAAGAGTCAACTGTAAAGAGATTAATGGATAAATTTGCCAAAACTGGATGTGTTAGCGATATAAAGACAACAACGCGCCTTCGACCAGGTTGATCGACCGAAAATGTCGCTGTAAGTGATGATGTCGCTCAAACTCCATCCACCTCAATTCGACACCGAGTTCAGCAAATTGGTGTCTCCAAACCCACTATGCAGCGAATTTTGACGAAAGATTTGCATCTTCATGCATACAAAGTTCAATTGACTCAGGAACTGAAGCCAGCTAACCATGGACAGCGAAGGGAGTTCGTTAATTGGGTATTTGAGAGACGACATGAAAATGCATTTTCAGTGACGAGGCCCATTTCCATGTTGATGACTACGTCAATAGGCAGAATTGCCGCATTTGGGGTGAGGAAAATCCTCGAGTGATTCACGAGAAGCAAATGCATCCTCAACGTGTTACTGTGTGGTGTGAATTTTGGGCTGGAGGAATCATTGGACCTTTTTTTTATGAAAATGAGGCATGTCAAGCGCAAACAGACAATGGTGTTCGGTATCGTGAAATGATAACCGGGTTTTTCGTGCCTAGAATTGAAGGAATGAATATGGAGGGCATGTGGTTTCGACAAGACGTCGCCACATGTCATACAGCCAGAGAAACAATTCAATTGCTGCATCAGCCATTTAAATCTTGCGTTCTTGTTGGGACATCCTTTATCATGGACATACGTGTGGACAGCAGCCTCTTCTTCCACAAAATTTGCCGATTTTGGAAAACTTTTCATAATCTTACGCACAGTTTAGGAGGTATAAAATAAATATGAATTGAGTCTTATAGAACCATTTTCCACCAAAAGAGCTTTTAGGCAGCGTATTGCTGCCACGGTTGAGGCTGTCGCGAACAAATGGAGAGAATAAAGGAGCATAAATTGTCGTGATTCTTTACCGTCTCCATCAGCTACCACTATGTAATTCTTTCAATTAATGATTAAATGGTAAAGTTGTTGACCTAATTCTGAAAAATACCCCTTTTTTTGGGAGACAGGGTTCATTCTTTATTACTTATACGGTGATATGGCTAAAGCGATTAGGCTCCTGTCGTACTTTCAATAGACAGGCGGACGGTTGCAGGGAGTTGTGAACTTGATTAAATCTACATCGGTGTTAGCGACTATGAAAACTACATACGGCTTATAAAGTCACACAATATGTTCTATGAAAGCAACCAAAATTAAAATCTAAATAAATGAAAAATGTGCGAATTGTGCAAAATGTCGTGACGAAATGACAACAGTTTCGAATATGTGGAAGACCTGGCTTTATCTACCAAACAAATTATTACATTATTACATTTCTAAGGTGTAATACAAAGAAGTCAATTATTTTTCCAATAGATGGCTTTAGCAAACCGTATCTTGCGTTGAAAAAGTGAGATCGCATTACAATGAATGTCACAAGAAAGATAAGATCTCCTGCTCAAATAACTGCTCAGACATTTTTTTGATTACTTGATCCAATATTGTCTGAGCGAAAGTCAAAAATGAATATCAGTAAAGAGAAAAAAAGAAAATAAGTCATATTTTATAGTTATTCTTCGGTAAAGGTAAAAAAGCAAGCTGAACCACTAAAAATGTGAACAGTGTTTAAGATATGGATACTATAATAGGCAATTATATGCTATTTTCGATTTCATTCGGCAATTTCGATGCCGCGCTGCAAAGCCAATTGTTGAAAATGTCGATAGAATAACGGAAATCTTCAAGTCCGACAGTCTTGTAAATACTTTTCCTATTCACCCGAAGCTAAAGATTGTACAAAATATCCTTTAAAAACACGTCAATAAGACTGGCTACAAGAAGAAGTTCAATGTAAGGGCGCCACACGAGTTAACGCAAATGAATTACTATTCGCGAATTGCTGCTGAATTGCAACAAAATTGATCCATATCTGGTGATGACATTTCTGTTGCTTATGACAACTTACACATATGGTCGAAAAAATAAGTACACCTGCTTAGTTTTGCTTTAGGTTTAATTTAAGTTCATTTAACGGAAAGTAAACATGGGAATTCTTTTTTATTTAAATAACGTTAATATGGTAATGCTTTTAAAAGTAAAAACGAACTGGGGCGTCCCCTTTGGTTTCATTGTGAGTTAGTTTTGTTAAGGTTTGATTTCAGTACTTGGTCAAAATAATAAATACATTGCTCAATTCTTTAATATTGTCACAGTCTTCTGTAGTCTTTTTGGAAATGCTAGTTATTTTACTGTCGTTTATCTTTATTCATAATAAAATATGTAGTAAAAAAAATCAGCCATGGGTCGAAAGTAATTGTTCTTCGGAGGAGAGAAAAATTGTTTCAAGAATAAGAGAAAGTGGCCAAAATCTTCGTTTTATGGCAGAAACTATGAATCGGTCGCTAATTTTTGTACAAAATACTTTAAAGCCTAAAAAGCACGTCGAAACTCGCAGAAGACCTAAAAAACACTTCAAAAACAACAGATATCCGTCTTGTAACACTTGCAAAGAAGGACCCGTTTGTGTCTTCAAGAGCGATATCAGCAGAAATTGGAAATGTAATTTCATGGCGAACGGTTCGATGTAGACTACAAGAAGTACATTTACCAGGACGGATAGCCAGAAGAGTTCATTTGCTTAGACAAAAAAATTTAAAGGCTAGATTGGCGTTGGCAAGAAGTCAATCCAATTAGTCCGGAGGAGACGGTGAAAAAAATGGCGAAACATTTTGTGGAGCGATCAAACAAAAATTAATGTTTTTGGAAACGACTATGCCTGGAATGTTCGACGCCCTAAGGGTAAGGAATTCCATGTTCGCTTTACAAAGAAGACGGTCAAGCATGGGGGAGCTGCAATATTATGGTCTGGGGTTGTTTCTCGTGGTATGGTGTCGGTTCGATACATCGAATTACCGACACTATGACCAGATTCTACTACAAAGAATACGATGTTGAACTATGCTGTGGAAAGTATGCCTCTTAGATGGGCATTCATTCATTCCATTTCATTCATTCATTTCATTCATTCCTCCATTCATTCGGATAACGATCCGAAACATACTTCTAAGTTGGTAAAGGATTGGTTCCAAGATAATAATGTTGCCCTTCTGGACTGGCCAAGTCAATCTGTGGATTTAAATCCAATCGAAAATCTTTGGGGCGAGTTGAAATAAAGAATTGGAAAGGAAGTTCTTAAAAATAAGGATCAGTTAAGGAGTTTTGTTAAAAAAACTTGGTATGAAATACCAGTAGAAACCTGCAGGAAGCTTATTGCCAGCATGCCAAAAAGAGTCAAGAAAATAATTGAAATTAAAGGTGGATATACCGGCTTTTAACAAAACTCATCCAATTTAGCAGAAAAAACTGTTTTTTTACTTTTCTGCTTATTTTAACTAAATGTATTTATTATTTTTCCAATGTTTCTTGATTGATTTTTTACTTTTTGAAAAAAAACTACAAAATTTAATTTTTGTTGTTATTAATTTAAATAAATTTTCGTCTACGAGCCTTTTTAATAAAAATATATATGGTGTACTTATTAATTTGACCATAGGTGTAAATACAAGCGAAGGTGGTAGATGTCAAATCGCGATGAGCTGACGCAAACGGTAGCCTAGACAGAAGTCACGGTCAGAAAGAGACAGGAGTGACGGTCAAAAAGAGTTTGTTCGTTGTTTGATGGAATTGATAGCGAATCATCTAAATACTATGACCTCTAATACTTAATTCGGGCCTGTACTGCCAACAATTGGACAGTTTGAAGGAATCACTCGCTCAGAAGTGGATTTTATGCATTCACTTTATAGTCCGAACCCAGCACCTCGCAGTGAGTGGCTTTGTTGGTCAAAATTTCATCTCAAGAGACTTTCCCAGTTTGTTGCCACTAAAAGCGAATGTTTCTGCGATAGAGGGATAATGCAATTACTTTCAAAATTCCAACTAGTGATTGAATATAATGATGTATGTTTGACCTAAATCGGACTGTCCTAACAATGCTAAAAAGATCATTCAATGTCATGCAAAAATTGACTTTTTTTCACTACACTTTATACAAGCAGACACACATCCAGTTCTGTTCAAATGTACCGAAGCACTAACGCAATACCCTATGGTTGAAACCTCATTTAACCATGCCAGCCACTGCTAGGGACGTTCTGGAAAACAGTCTAAGTCTATGGAAAAGAGTCCAGTTGATGAGGCAAAAATTGTTTACTTACAACGCACTCGAACAACAAACGATGCGTGATGATTATCATGCGGAACCCCAGCAACACCAGCAGCCGAGAAACAACACCAGTGCGCTTCATTCACTTAATAATTCGCACTAATGGCTAAGGAAATGTTTAGGTTGCACTGGGCTGAAATCTGATGATTATGGTCACTCGTGTGCAATGTGCTGTAGTAGTTTTCACTAGTTTACACCTCCAGCACAGTCATGAATCCAGATATGACTGGCTGAATGAGTACGAAGCCGAAAAAGCTGCTTATTAGGCGCCACCACAACTCTCATAAAATATATCTTAAAGTGTTGTACGTGCAGCATATGAAATTTAATACTTTTTGCCTGCATGAAATGTTTGGCAATGAAAATGTTGCTGTTGGAAATGTTAACTTGTTAATGCTAATTCTCGCATCAGTCTAGTGAAGATTAATAAGTTGTTTATTTCTCTACCGAATAAACACGATTTTAATTTTATGATATGCTTAAGCTAAACAGGCTGGGGAAAGTTTAAGAAAGATATTAAATCAATCTGGCTCAATAGCCCGAGATGTGTAACATTTTTAATTTAATAGCCATTGAGTAAAGTAAGTAAATACCTTAAATTTTTTTCGAATTTAACAAAAAGGGAAAACAATTGAAAAGACAATTCGTCACAACTTGGCAGAATATTCGGAAACTTCACATCTTTCTCAGTTCCAGCGAAATTTCATTATGAAGCTTCGTTTAGATAAATAAATTTTTCTTGAAACTCCCTCCAGATTTTCAAAAAGTTGCGGTTTTTATTTCGCTTTCAACAGGGATTGAAAAGCTGCCTTCTATAAAAAAAAAAAAAGCTGAAAACACCTGCCAATTTTACGTGCAACTACTGATGTCCTTAGAAAAACTGGCTGGGGATAAATCATCGAAATTCGATTAGATGTTGCAACCAGTGGACTGGTGAATAGCTGTACAGACAGTATATAAAAGTTGGTCAAAAATTATATTTATCCATTTTTTATTTATCCATTTTTCGGTTTCGAAACTACAGTTAAATAAAACAGACATAAAGCTACGATTTCGATTAAACTTTTATTTCAGTGCTTACACCTTGCCATTATGCGCAAAATACAATGTCATTTAAATGACCACCTCTGGGTTGGTTGCAGCAGTGGATCCTTTTGAGGTAGTTTTAGGCCACTTTATCGTACATTTCGGGTGCTATCTTCAATGTTGGGTTTCAACTGGTACAACATTTGGGGATTATCAGCGCAAACACGCTCTTTGACGTAGCTCCACAAAAAAGCCCAACGCATCAAATCGCATGATCTTGGTGGTCAATTGACGTCCCCAAAACGTAAAATTACGCTTTCTGGAAACTTTTCATACAATAAAGCCAAATTCGTCTTTTTGAAATTACATATCGTCCGGTTCATAATATAGTAGACCAAAAAAATTTCGGTTATCTCATGGCCATAGCGTTCTGAATTGAAATTTGGTTTATCTGCCATGCTTTCACTAACAGAAGCGATATTTTCGACAGTACGCACATTGCGATAATTCAGAGGCCTGACCACATCTGTAACGCTTCCAGTCTCTTCATATTTCTCTATAATATTGCCAATTCCTTGCCCAGGAGGTCGATTATAATGATCATAATCACCCCGTAATACACGAAAAGTGCCCATGTTTAAATCACCACTTTTGTAGTAAGTTCTAACTATTTTTAAGCGTTCTACGATAGTTAAACGATCCATATTCGTAAACGATCCTTTTACTAAATAACGCTTCAGATAACAATTATTTAACAGTTGACAACTCTACCAAACCGTCGGTTTTGATAACCCTGCTAAATGGATAAGTCTATACGAGTATAAGGTGTAGTGAAAAGAAATCCATTTTTTTTGGATGACGCTGAATGCTTTATCTAGCGTAACTAGAATGTTTAGATTTAGGGCAAATATGCATCGCTTTGTTTGACGATTTTGTTTTTTTGTTGTTGCGATTTTGAAGGTAATTCCATTACATCTCTCTATCGTAGAAACTCTTGGAGATTCCGATTTCCACAAGCTTCTCTGGATGCGAATTTTTCACCAGCAAATTCATTCGCCATAGACAGGAATAGAGGTGATCACCTGGGGCGATGTCTGGATAATAAAGTGAATGCATACGAATCTCCTAACCAAGCTCTTGGAGCTTCTGGTGAGTCACTATCGATGTGCGTGACCTGGCGTTGTTCTAATGCAACACAGTTCATCTCCTATCCAGAAGGCCAGAGTATTGACAGTTCCAGTTCGAATTGAGACGTTGGCCGTACTGGAGTAGCTCATAATACATGATTCCCTGCCGATCTCACCAAATGCACGGCAAAACCTTCTTGATCGTCAATTCCGTTTTGCTCACCGTTTGCCCTGGCCGCCTTTAGGTGATTGCTTCTTTCAGACGGTCTAATTATTGACAGTATAGAGCCCTGACAATGCTAGCAAACAAACAGCAAAACCTTCCTGGCAGTCTATCTCGATATGACCATCATGGGTTGATTTTGTTTTGTGATCCAGCAGTAATTCGCGGATGGAAATTCGGTGCATTAGTTTTTTTTTTTGCGTTAAATCGCGTAGCGCCCTTACATCGAGCTTCTTTTTGTATACGTCCATATTGGAGAGCTTTCAAACGGTTAGTTTTGCAATGTTTAGCTTCCGGGGAGTCGAAACAGTGCTTACAGGACAGTAGATTTGACAATTTCCATTATTCTAACGACATTTTTGCCAGTTGTGATGTGATTCCTCTTGGCTGGCATTTTTGCCTTTATCGAAGAAAAGCTGAATTTTAGCTTTGGTGTCCAAACAAGCAGGCGTAAAAACGTCTAATTAATTTTTTGAGTACGAATTCATATCTTTCCAATGGCATCTCACGATCGCATGTATATAACGCGAGGTATTTCTCTATATTTGTCTTTACTATTTTTATCTTACATATATTTAGCGGTACAGTGAATCAAATTTATATTTCGAAGAAAAACAAAAACGCTGTTGTACTGTTTGCGGTCTAGATTTGAATATTTCGACATGTGGAAATTTTTTGTATGGTTCAAGTGATTAGTCCTCTATCGTACTTTTACCAGACACGCGGACGTATGCCAGAAGGAAGGATGTATTTAATTAAATCTACATCGGTGTTACTATTTTTCCAATAGATGGCGGTTTATGAAGTTTTTTTTTGTTAATTTGAAAAAGTGCTTACATAACGGTGGAACTTGACGATTTCCATTATTCTGATGAAATTTTCGGCAATTCACGAAACTAAAATTGTCTGTGTTTGGCTGTTACAGTGTCAGGAATGCACCTTAAACCTCTTAGCTTGCGTTTTCGCCTTTATCTGTATTTTACCTTTGCTGGTATCCAAA
>JAHXMU010000538.1:650326-683751 GCA_019455685.1 Philornis downsi
TGAATCGATTTCGAAATCCCAATTCGAATTCGAAATATGGCACAAATAGTACGAACGATCTCTAAGGACAAAAAATCGCAAAAAAAAAAAATAAATTTTTAGAAGAAATTTTTAATAGAAATTTGTGAATACAATTTTTTAATAAAATATTTGTGTTTAAATGCTAAAAATGCATTCAAGTAATATAAGAGCCACATACACACATGTGTAGACCTATTACTAAACAACGGAAACTATGACTTACAAGGATTTAATATGGAGATTTAAGGTCTGCATATTATTTCTCCTTGCAATACAGTACAAAATGAGATTGAATAACAAATCCTGCCTTCTCGCAAACTAAGGAATACCTAATTGATGGTCTGAAATCGAATGCCTTCATATAGCATTTTGTTATTATTTCTGTGGAAGATTTTGAGAAGATCTTCAACGGCAGGTCCCCCGACGATAAGTCATTTAAAAGTAGGGCATGCAAAGGGTGTCCCACCAAGAACGCAAGATTTAAATTTGGCACCATTTAAAGTGTCATTGTTTGACATTTGAACAATTGTTATTGTTTGCTAGTAGAAAGTACGAAGTTAGTAAAAATGGAGCGCTACACGAATGAACAACGCATTCTCATTGTGAAATTGTTTTATCAAAATCGTGAAAGTTTTGCGGCTACAGTTCGCAAATTGCGATCAATTTGGGGTCACAATAATGCTCCAAAAGAATCAACTGTAAAGAGATTAATGGATAAATTTGCCAAAACTGGGTCTGTTAGTGATGTAAAGACAACAACGCGCCTTCGACCAGCCCGATCGACCGAAAATGTTGCAGCTGTACGTGATGATGTCGATCAAACTCCATCCACCTCAATTCGACACCGAGCTCAGCAAATTAGTGTCTCCAAATCCTCGCACTATGCAGCGAATTTTGACGAAAGATTTGCATCTTCATACATACAAAGTTCACTTGACTCAGGAACTGAAGCCAGCTGACCATGGACAGCGAAGGGAGTTCGTTAATTGGGTATTGGAGAGACAACATGAAAATGCTGATTTTGCCGATAAAATCATCTTCAGTGACGAGTCCCATTTCCACCTTGATGGCTTCGTCAATAGGCAGAATTGTCGCATTTGGGGTGAGGAAAATGCTTGAGTGATTCACGAGAAGCAAATGCATCCTCAACGTGTCATTGTGTGGTGTGGATTTTGGGCTTGAGGGATCGTTGGACCTTTTTTTTATGAAAATGAGGCATGTCAAGCGCAAACAGTCAATGGTGTTCGGTATCGTGAAATGATAACCAGTTTTTTCGTGCCTAGAATTGAAGAAATGAATGTGGAGGGCATGTGGTTTCAACAAGACGGCGCCACATGTCATACAGCCAGAGAAACAATGCAATTGCTGCATCAGTCATTTCCCGGTGGTGTTATTTCACGTTTTGGAGACCAGAGTTGGCCGCATAGATCGCGCGATTTAATACCATTAGACTTTTTTCTTTGGGGTTTTTTGAAGTCAATGGTTTACGCGAATAAGCCGACGACGACTCAAGTCTTAAAAGAGGAAATTGGACGCTTCATTAATGAAATACCGCAGCATTTATGCAAAACGGTCATTGAAAATTTCATTAAAAGATCGCGTGTGTGTCAGAAAAACCGGGGCGGCCATCTACCCGATGTATTGTTCCATAGATAACCCCATTCTATTTACTTTACGATATAATAAAGTTTCGCGATTTTTTTTAAATATCTGTATTGTATTTAAAATGTAAATCTTGCGTTCTTGTTGAGACACCCTTTAGAATGCCCTTATTAAAATGCCTAAATAATGTCTTTATCAGAGGCCATTCGGGAGTTCTATAACAAAGTGTCCTATTAATGCCTCCAAAAGGCTCTTTTCTAATCATAAAAAAATTGAACATGTTATTATTATGTTATTAAATCTAAATTTTTATTAAAAATAAAATTGTCTATTTAATCCACAAGTAAGAGCGATTTAAATAACAAAGCTAAATTATAAAATATGTGAAAAAATACAGCATTCAGTAATCAACAAAGAATAAAAAAAAAATAGGAAACTAAAATGGAGTAAGTACTGTGAATTCAAATTCAGCACATCGGTTTCATTCAATTATTTTGTATTTTTAGTGAAGTATGAAGGCGTTTAATGGTATTACCGATTTCCTTTTTTTCTTTTACATATTTTTCCTTATAGAACTGTTGCGTCCTAATTTTAAAAGACATTCAATTTGGGAGCTTTTAAAATGGTTTTACATTTTAGAACTGATTTGCTTGAGGAACCTAGTAATTATAGCTTTTAACGTCATCTACGTTTAGCAAATTACACAAATTTATTATTTATCGGAGTGGGTTTTATTTTTTTTTTTTTTTTATAATTGTATTTATTAATTCATGTACAAATATTTATCAGATTAAAAAAATGGCCTCAGAGCCCTTAAGGCATGTTAGAGGCAAGTTGGCAAAAAACATGTACAAAGTAATTACAAAATTAAATATTATTAAAAGTATTGTTATGTATGAAAGAAGAAACAAAAAAAAAAATGTAGTGTATAAAAAATTATGTCAAAACATACATGTCTTGAATCCGTAAAATACTCTTTAGGATTATTCCGCAATTACATAAGAAGCGTTTCAAAGTTCTGTAAAAGGAACCTTTTTAGTTCACTTTTGAAGTATGATTATTTATCTTTTATATGATTTCTTATCTTTTCATATTTGCAGGCAAATTGTTGTACTCTAAACTACGCATGTATCCAATGCGTTGTTTAGTAGTTTCTAATCTGTTCTTAGATTTTGTTGATGTCTTGTATACATGGGCGATTGGTTCTGGGAAAAACTAATGGTACGATAGCCAAAATTATTCAAACTTTTAAAAACATACTAGAGTAATTGATGTTTATAAAGTCCATAAATAGGCAATATGGATTTACAAACATTAACATACAAAGATATAGTTTTCACGAAAATTTGCTAAATTGTAAATAATTTTCAGTGCTTTATTCTGCATAGTTTGTAATGATTTCATAACATTTATCCTTTTGTACGGCATGTAATTTAGGTGACTTTGAATAAGCGCTTGATAAATTAATATTTTAGTTTCCACATTCAACTTGAATTTCATTTTGTATAATATACCAATAGCCGGTGCTATTTTTGATTTAACTTCAGTTATATGTGAATCCCAAGAGAGATTACTTTGCAAAGTAATACCTAAGTATTTAACTTCATGGGTTTCAGCAATTACATTATCATCAACTAAAACACTAAAATGATTATTTAATACATTAGCATGTGGTCTAAACCGTATTAATTTAGTTTTATTTGGATTCAGGACAATTTTATTCAATCTAGCATATTCAACTATTAGGGCAATATCCCGTTCCATGTTAATTTTCAAATTTAAATCGTAACTATATGGATAAAATAAGCAAACGTCATCTGCAAACATGTACATTTTACCAACAAGGTTCAAATTACAAATATCATTCAAAAAAATTGAAAATAATAACGGCCCTAGACAGCTACCTTGTGGTACTCCACATTCAACATTTACCATTTCACCTTTACAACGGTTTATTTGCACAAATTGTTTCCTATTTTGAAAGTAGTCTTTAAGTAATTCCAGTTCTTTCCCCACTATTCCATATAATTCTAATTTCTGCAGCATTATTTCATGATCAATCATATGATTCATATGATGGGTTCATCGTATGAATTTGTGAGTCAGTTTAGTTACTGCGTTATCGTCTATCTTTTAACCTTTCCAGTAACTCTCCGAATTCTTCTGTTGTTTTAGTGAAAAATACATCATCTATTTGCTCAGCAATCTTATCGATCGAGATTACTATTTTAGGTGGATCATAGCGGTTAAAATTTTCTAATTAACACGTTGTCACAATGTCGGATTAACACATATAGTACATGAAAAAGCCATGATTATCCCATTTTTGACTCCTTAATTCCCCATTTGATCCCTAAATTTCAATTCTCGACAATTTGTTTTCAGCGCGAGCAGATGTTGATAAAAATAATCTGAACTCCCAATTTCATGTTGTTCTAGTCTAGTGTAATGATTTTGTGGTAAATATTCGGTTTTTTTAAGTAAGATTTCGAAAAATGCCATCTTATTGCGTAGCTACCTCGTTATACTGATGTTTAAATTAGTTCCGATAACTTCAGCATTAGTCTTCTGTTATGTTTTATTCACTGAAGGCACAAATTATTATAAATCTCTTCTCATTCATAGTCTACACTAGTAGGTGAATTCATATATCCAATTTGATGAGTCAGGCCTCACTCCTTCGTTCTTAGCTGTAGTGCCAATTTGACTCTTTATTTCATTTCTATCCCTTAAAAGTACGAAATTCCAAAAATTTAGATTTTCGAGCGTGGTTGTACTATCAAGCAGAGTAGCAAATGTAGCTTCATGATTTTAGTTTTTAACAAATTATGATACCATCTCTGTCCCTTTACTATCCTAAGGATAATAATTGTGTCACATTTTTTCTTGCCGTGCATTCATTCTGTAAGAAGAATGCGATGACCTCAGCTTTAACCCTTTGTTGTGGTGACACCACTTTTCTCTCGTACCGGCCAGTTCCAATAAAAATATTATACTAATTCCTAAAAAATGGTTTCTGTCACCTGTCTTATCTAGAAATGGAACATGAACACCAATTTGCATGATTCTAGCTCTAGCCGTTTGAACTGGGCGAAGGTCCTTTTCTTATCCTATTCCTACCCGTTAAAACGAGAACTTTGAAAAAGTCTTTCCTACCGTATATTTTGTCTAGAGAAGAAATATGGACACCAATTTTCTAGTCGTTTGATTTATGTTATGTTACTTGATTTGTACCATTTTACCCCGTCTCTGATAAGTTAAAGCGAGCATTTCGAAAAACCCCTTCTTAGCGTATATTTTCTCAAGATGGGAGGAACACGTACACTAATATTCATGGTAACTTTGACCGTTTTGGTTGGGCACTGGTACGCGGTCTGTTCATTTTTACTCTCTTTTTGGTTCTAAAATTTCGAATTTTTCAAATTTCTTTCTTACGGCGGGCCTACTCTGTAAGAAGTACCCAATTTCCGTGATTCTAACTTTAGTTGTTTGGCCTGAACGATGATCAGTCATTGAGTCAGTCATTAATGCAACAATTTGACATATACATGTTTTTATGACGATTACGAGAAAGCATATTAATATATAATTCTCTGACATAGTCTTAATTTGCATTTCAAGTTTCTCTAAGGAAAATCTCAAACCAAATGATTTCTAACTAAAGTTTTTTGCAGATAAACACTTTCAAAGCATTTAATCTAGAGTATTTTTCTATATCAGCCCACATTTTTGTCATCAAGCATTTAGTTCGGGAAATATCAGATTACGAGTATAATTAGTTCTAAGAATACTCATAACAAATTTTTCGATGCTAACCCGAGCAATCAAAAATTAATAACGTTAATTTGACGTAAGGACACTTAAGAGATATACATATTTTCGATTAAATTGACGTCCTTAGTGCGGACACTTACAGGGTAAACACATTTTTAATTAACCCAAATGATTTTATAGACTTTCGATCCAAGGTGAGATTAAAAGCCCAGTTTAGGAATCCAAATCGAGTGATCATAAACTAAACTAGACAACAAGGTTTTGGACTGGAACAACCAAATATCTTTATTAGGGTAATTTCGTGGGCTGAATTCGAACTTGTAATTAATTTTTCTCTATTACAAAAAAAAGGTTTTTATTCATTTTTTACATAAAAAATCATTAATCAATGAATTTTTAAAAGTGAATGGCGTTATTTAAACGTCGTTTGTATTTTTTTTTGGTTCATTTTCACGTATTAGAGTCCAGCAATAGTCTTCCAGCATGCCATTGTCCCAAAATCCTTGATAATTACTTTCAATTTTCATTAAATCTAGGTGAGCACGCTCTCCTTCTACGTCGCTCACCGCACCTAGGTTTTGTGGGGAAAAAATCTAAACGCCAATGAAGAAAATGCGCTTCGTGACAATTTTTCAAAAATTCAGCAACAATTTGTCTGTAGCCTTCACTCTTATTGTTTCCAAGAAAACTGTTCACGATGCTCTTGAAAGATTTCCAGGAAAAATCGAAATAGATCTTCTTGCCATTTGACCACTTGTATGAAACAGTTCTGTAACTATTGCAAAACATTGTCGGTGTCCACGGTTTGTTCAAATTTCTGACATCAAAACCAAAATGATGTAAATATGCATATTTTAATGGTTCTGATATTGCATATCCTTTTTTTCTAATCAAATATTCGCCACACACAAAGCAAAAGTAGCTTGAATCGGTAATACACGATCTCCCTGACATGCTTATGAAGATTTAGAATGAATGTGGGCTTCTGTCAAATTAATAATTGTTATTATTATTGACTATTTTACAGTATTGCCAGCATGCAATAAAAAATTAACAAGATGATAGTCCAATATGTATGCCAGATTCGAACTCAGCGCACCCAGATTGGTTAGAAAACACGCTTCGATTCTGCAGTCAATTTTTTTTCAAAATTTGTAGACGTTATTTCGACCAATTCAACACAATTTACGGGATACTTTTAATTTGGTTAAGTCTTCCAAAGTTTTTCCTTCAAAACTTTTAATTTAGAGGTTGAGGTAGCCTCAGGCCCCATTTTTGTTATTAAGCATTTAGTTCGGGAGATATCAAACTATAACTTTTCCTAGGAAATTATTCGATGCTAATCCGAGTGGTAAGAAATTAACGTCTTTAGCGTGGACACTTAAAAGGTAAACATATTTTCAATTAACCCATTTGATTTTGTAAACTGTCGGTCGGTTCCATATCAAGTAAATGCCCGATTTAATAGTTTAGGAATTCAAATCAAGTGATCACAAATTATCGATGCGACTAATTTTAAATTTCTAAATTCCAAATCTAAACCTCTATCTCTAAATCTAAAACCCCTAAATTTAGGAGATAATTTCTATTTGCTTAAGTTTTCCTAAGAAATTTCAAAGGTGTCAAACCTAATGATTATAAATTGAATATTGAGAAAAATTTCAATCAAAAACATCTTGCAGAACTCTTTAGAATGCAGAACTTCTAAGAATATTTGCAAAAAGCATAAGAAAATGCCTGAGCAGATACCTGCAATGTTTAATCATATCCTTAAGTTTAAGGACGCGAACATAATTGTTATAATTTTACAATACATTAGAAAACACTTAAATACATGGTGGCGCAATAGAACGTGCATATTGCATCATCTTTTTTTGCGGGGTAGAAAAGGCGCGGGCGGAGGGGCGCCTACATCGTTGGGTTGGGGTGCTCATGGAGTTTTAGTCGCTATGAATCACTTCGACGGGAAGCGTCGCGCATTTTGCGTGCGCGCATTTTACGGGAACTCTCGTTCATATATTGCTACTAGGCGACTATATTGTGCTGAATATGGACTACGGGGAATTAGTGAAGCTCCGAGTGCTAATTTAATTAAAATATGGGTAAAGCGTCTTGAAGAGACCGGTTCAACATTTAAACCACAAGCAAATGGTCGGCCAAGAACATCTTGGACCGAAGACAATGTTGAGAGAGTTATGGAGTCAGTACGGGGAAATCCACAAGAGATCGTCTGTCTTATAATTATCGCTACGAAGTTTGCAACGAATTTTAACATTGGATCTTAAACTGCATCCAAATAAGCTGCAATTAACACAAGAATTTAAAGAGTCTGACTTCATAGCAAGGCTCGCATTTGCTAATGAAATGCTTAAGCGATTTTCCAATTTTGACAATATCCTTTTCTATCATTTCCTTATGAATGGGTTCGTAAACCGTCAAAATTGTCGTTACTGGAACAGTGAAAATCCCAAAATCAAACACCAGAAACCATTGCATAGTCCTAAAGTGACAGTATTGGCAGCAATCTCTGGCAGAGGAATAATTGGTCCTTTTTTCTTCGGAAATACGCGGGGCCAAAACGTCACGGCTAGTACGGAACGCTATGTTGAGATGTTCAAGAATAGTGAAATCCAGAACTTGGTTCCAACAAGATGTAGCTACCTGTCACACATCAAATGACTCCATGGCGGTGGTGAAGCAGATGTTCCCCGGCAGACTGATTCCGAAAAGAGGTGATATCCCATGGCCTTCACGTAGTCCAGACTTGACGCCTCTAGACTTTTTTTGTGGGGATACCTCAAACACAAAGTCTACAGTAATAATCCGAGAAACATCGTTCAGCTTAAGGAGAATATCCGTGGTGAAATGGCAGCCATTACACCAGTATTACTGAAGAAAGTTTTCAATAATTTTCGTTTGCGGTTAGAGGAGTGCCGTCGTAGAGAGGGTCACCATTTAGATGATGTTATTTTTAAAAATAAACTCCATTTATTACTCTACAATGCCTTAGGTTTGTTTTAACCATACCTTTTGTATTTATTTTTTAATCTATTTTTTAAATATGCACGTCCTATTGCGCCACCCTGTACATACGAGCACATATAAAATCTTGGAGTGAAACTATCTAATTACTGCAATGGCATTATTCATTGAAGGGTGCATTACGTTCGATTAGACTGCAACATTCCATTTATAATGTTTCATGTTTCCATTTACATTATTTTGTTTTTTTTTTTTTTTTTTTTTTTTTTGTTGTACTCGTAGTTGCAACTTGTGTGCATTGCTTATAATAAATGCCATATTTTAGAAATTGCATCCCGAAAAACTTCTCCTACCGCATTCTGTTGCTGTTGCGTTGGAGGCTGCTGTTGTCAGGGTAAAGGCTTCCTTCCCACCGCCTGATTGCAAATTTCAGCTTTGCGTGTATCTGCGGCAGTGTCTTTATTTATTAAACAACTTACACTCTGCGGCAAGTTGAAGACCGCCACAGCCGTCGACGGCCATGCCACAGTACATGTTGCATGGCTGCTTGTTTGATGGCAGTTTGTGTGTGGCTTTTGTGTCTTGTGTTGCGTTCATTTAGTACAAAATTAATTGAATATGTTTTAATTCGTAATTTTTTTCATTTGTGTGTTTGGGTGTTTGTGTGTGGCTGTGTGTGTGTGTTATGTTCCTGTTCATCCTTCCATTATTTGCCTTTGGGGCATCACTTGCATCTTTGCAAATTGCATGTGTCGTCTTCTAAGTAATGCTTATTGTGGCGAACAGCACGATATAGGACATAGAGCGGGGAGCGGGTGTGGCAGGAATGCAGGAACAGATTTGTTACCAGCAAAACATTATGCAAATTAGTAGCATTATTAATGACAACATTTTGTGTGAGTCTGTGTGCGCCTTACGCTGCTGCAAATAACATTTTTCACATTTCTTGTTTCGCTGTCAAGGGATGTTGGTCATAAATTGTTGTCGCTGATATAGAGTTCTCAAAAGTGTGGTCTGTCACTTAGGACGTGTAAATGACAACATAAGATGTTTTATTAAAAAATGCAAAAGTTTTTAAATTAAAAAAAAAAAAAAAATAATAATAAAATAAAATAAAAAATAAAATATACGCAACAAATCATGATGTAACCTATCATATCATATAAATGCAAATACGATGTTAAAAAAGTGATTGGAAAATCCTACCAGCTGGGAATTTAAACTATTCTTATGCCGCCTGGATGATTTCGTTAGAGTCTAAATAGGCGAATAAACATTTTAACGTAAAAATATAGCTCAAAGACGCAGAATTAGGAAAAAATGCCTCTCCCCGAAAATAAAATAAATCATATTGCAGAAATTCCAGCTGGCAATACAACTTTAACCAATCTTGGGCACACGCAAATGGCATTGAAAATTCTTGCACGGGTAATTTTTTTGTCAACATTTGTGGCAAAAGTAGATAATTCCTTTAGAAAACCATTAGAAAACCAACATTACCATTACTGTCAAATGGGCTGTTGTATAGCTATAGATTTCTTAAGGGCCAGAAAAGTTTTGAGCTACTGGCCGATGCTGTCCGAAATTAACTAAAAACTAAATAAAAGCTTTATATTGATTTAATGTCTTCAGTAAAATTTAGTAATAATTTTGAAATCATAAAGAGTCCTCATTTCTTGTAATTCTTTCTTAATCTTTATAAAGAAAACTCTAAAATAAGCAGCTGGAGAGTTAAATTTTCTGTAAATTTAAGTCGAAAATTTATTGATGCTTGTCGAAGAAACGAATTTTCTTCGTACAGTGTTTAAAAGATCGCGCAAATTCCAAATCCATATACGAGGGTTGGCGCAAGATTAATTTCAGTAAATATGTTTTACATACGAAGTGTTAAAAAAAAAAAACGACGAATTTTTACTTTTCTCAAAAAATATTTATTTATTCATCAATTTTTACTTTGTCTCCTTCAAAGTAGTCCCCCTCGGATACGAGGTGTCAACAAAAAACAACCGATATTTTCAAATTTTTCAAAAAGTATTTATTTATTCATAATAATAACTATCTTTGTCTCCTTCAAAGTAATCCCCCTCAGATATGATAATACTTATGCCGGCGTTTTTTCCAATCCTCGAAACACTTTTGAAACGCGCTTTTTGGTATCGCCAACAGCTCCTGTTTCGATTTTTCGTTTATCTCCTCAATCGTAGCAAAACGTTTTCCTTTCATAGGTGTCTTCAGTTTTAGGAAGAGAAAAAGTCAACGGGGGCCAAGTCCGGTGAATACGGTGGTTGAGGCATGATTGTGGTTTTGTTTTTGGCCAAAAACTCACACACAAGCCTTGATG
Organism: Philornis downsi; assembly: GCA_019455685.1. Classification (NCBI taxonomy): domain Eukaryota; kingdom Metazoa; phylum Arthropoda; class Insecta; order Diptera; family Muscidae; genus Philornis; species Philornis downsi. The sequence goes on from JAHXMU010000538.1 coordinate 661,047, forward strand.
TGTGAGCTGGTGCGTTATCATGGTGCAAAATCCATGATTGGTTTTTCCACAATTTCGCGCGTTTTTGACGAATTGCTTCGCGCAAATGGCGCATAACTTCAAGGTAGTATTTCTTATTGACCGTACGACCTTGTGTTAAGAACTTCTGATGCACTACGCCATAGTAATCGAAGAAAACAGAGAGCAAAATCTTGACATTTGAGCAAACTTGGCGTGCTTTTTTTTGTCTTGGCTCTCCTGGATCTCCCATTGGGATGATTGGGCTTTGGTTTCGATGTCATATAAATCCACTCTTGATTCGTCATCAGTTATGACCCTTTTAAGCAAATCTGGATCATCGTTGATGTCATTCAACAATCCCTGAGCGATGTTCATGCGACGTTATTTTTGGCAAAAATTCAGCAATTTTGGAACGAATTTCGCTGCCACACGCTTCATGCCCAAAATTTCCGAAAAAATTGTATGGCATGAGCCAACCGATATACCGACACCCTCAGCAACTTTTATACTTGTGATTCGACGATTCTTCCTAACACTTTTCTACACTTTCTCAACATTTTCATCGTTTGCCGATGCGCTGGGGCGTCCAGAACGAGCGTCGTCATTCACATCTTCTCGACCTTCTGTAAAAAGCTTGAGCCACTTGTAAACATTTGTTTGACTTAAAGTACTTTCACCATATGCCACTTTCAACATTTCAAGTATTTTTGAGCACTTAATTTCTTTTTTACACAAAATTTGATGCAACTTCTTTGAACCATTTTTTTCGATAGCAAAAAATCGCCGAACACGCAAAATACTTGTCTTATTTATGCCTCTTACAAATAAACTGATCATGCTATATGGATAAAACCGTCAACACATCTTCGAGACGAGTTTATCAACATAAAAAAATAATAATAATCGAAAGTCGAATGTACAAAGCCCACGAAATTTGAAAATTTACATTTTTTTAACACACCTCGTATGATTAACTTTTCTTCTTGCGCCATGCATTGCAATGGCAATTGCAGCAAGCACCAGCTGCACCAACTTGCTTGGTGATGAGAGAAAAAATACGGTATAGGTTATCCAGTTTTCGGTTTCAAAAATACAGTTTAATTAAACTACATAAGGCTATGATTTCGATGAAGCTTTTATTTTATTATAATGATTGGACCTTGCGATTATAAGCATACGAAATACAATCTCATTTAAGTGATCGACTCTGGATTGATTGCAGCATTGGATCTTTTTGAGGCAGATTTCTTACAGCCAATAACTAGATATGGAACCGAAAGTCTACAGAGTCAATTGGCTTAATCGAAATTGTGTTTACCTTGTAGATGTCCGCACTAAGGACGTTAATTTCTGATCGCTCGGATTAGCATCGAATATTTTCTTAGAAATAATTATAATCTGATATCTCCCGAACTATTATAAATTGCAAAATGTGACTTGAGGCGAAAAAATTGCCAATTAAAAATTGATTTTCAGATTGATTATCTGACGTTGCTTGCTTACCCCACACGCATCGGTATTAGCGATCTATTTAGGCTAATCAAATTTGATAGTTTCTCATTTTAGGTGTCACAAGACGGAAGTACAATTTTGTTATTTTGATTAGAAAATATATTGAAAATAGGTTATATCGGCTAAGGGGCAATGATTAGGTTCACATATGAAAAATTCAACGAAATTTGTTTTTATTTATTCCTGCGTATGTCTGTGTATGACTTATAAGCTTCTATACCACACATCCAATTGTGAAGAAACTTTGACAGGTTATTTCCTGGATTCAGTGATGGTTTTTTAGATTTACTGTGCTATTGCGGAAGGAACTGAAAATTATATTGTTTGAATTATAGTTACACCTACACTTCACCACTAAGTGGATTGCTTGTGAAATCCTTCCAGACATCCATTGAATAACCTACGAAAGTTTTATCTCGTTTAGATTTGCAGAATCATTGACTGTACATCTGTTTGTTTTGCTTGTAATGAAACTTTAGCTGGATAGATGCGTATAATGAAGTCCGGAGTTTTTCGCTCATTAAATGGCTTAAATTGACACATTATTAATAATGCAATAACAGCCTCAGTTTCATCTCAATCGGATGGACAATATTGTTGACTATACGTAATGTGCGGTCTCACATTGATTTTTGACTTGCCCCTCATAAATTTTATTATAAAGGGTTACCTGGTCTGCCAAGGCTCTCAGCTGTCCTCTGAAGTGTTATTTATTTAGTGAAAGGTTTGCCATTTACGAATATGGATCGTTTAACAACCGAAGAACGCGTAAAACTAGTTAAAACTTATTACAAAAGTGATGATTTAAACGTGGGCTTTCAATCGAACAAAATTTTCTTCAGCGAAGAAGCTCATTTCTTACTCAGTGGTTACGTCAACAAGTAAAATGGTCGCACATGGGGCTCGAAGAACCCAAAGGTGATTGTGAAAAAGTCATTGATCCGTATTTTGTCGAAAACTACCCCAAAAGACTCCACTACTACAACCAATCCAGAGGCGATCATTTAAGTGACACTGCATTTCATACGTAATGGCAACGCCCAAGCATTATAATAAAATAAAAGTTTCATCGAAATCATAACTTTATGTGCGTTTAATTTAACTTTACTTGAAAACGAAAAATGGATAACCCTGTATAATACATATACGGGGTTTGGGTTTGGAAATAATAAGTATGGAAATATGCACGTATTTTGTTCTATCATATGAAATGTGTTGTGGTTAGAGTGCCATTGTGAGTCACGAAAATTTCTCAATTTCGTGTTGAAAATCAAACTAAAATTATCTTTGATTTGGGGATTTGAAAAGTGCTTTCGTTTTTCCTGCGCTACTTCCGTTTAAATTCGTGAGTCTTTAAAATATATTATTAGCCTTGTTTTTAAGTAATGTCTTTAGAGCCATGATCAATACAGCGATAGGGAATCTAAAGGAAATATCTTATTTTCTAATCTTAACTCAAAAAATAATCAGTATTACCAATATTTTATAAAAAAAAACAATGGTGGCATATCGCTATTATTAATATGGCACCGTTTTGCCTCTAAATTTTGTGATTGGAATTGAAATATAATATTTTCCTACAGTTCCTGTATGATACCCGTCGACACCTCTATCAGGATTTGTTGTACTATGAATGTGTATATTCTAAAAGATTTCAGATTTAGACTCATGACGTAAACCACATAGCAGGATCAATTTTAGATGCAATTCTATATTGCATTCTCATGATACCCATCCAATTGTTGCTACTTTTTTAATTTCATGATGCCCTAATATAAGATTTGTTCCTATTAGTATCTGCAATTGCAAAGCATCAAGCATGAAATGTTCAATTTATTATGATGTACAAACTTTTATTCCAGAATTTTCCACATTAGCCTAATTTGCCGATAGCAACTTTTACTGGCAATAGACTGCAACTAAAAATTATTCATCCCTTTTGCAAACGAGATTGAAATCAATGACCTGATTTCATATTTAGTACCTACTTACAGTTTGAAATCTCTCAAATGCAGGAAACACTCTCTCTTTTATCCCGGGCATATCCTGAGGGTTTGCCAAAGCAAAAGCAAAAATATTCAAATGAAGTGAAAGTTGGAGTTTTTGCAAAATTGGGACATGATAATAGTCCTAATACCAATTAAGGCATTTCAAAAGCTACGAAAACATTTCGAATAATTTCGACATCCTTAACACTTTGAGCTGTGTAATACCTCTTGTTTATGATTTTAATTTTCGCACTTTTAGTGCCAATAAAAACTCGTTCCTTTTGGCGCCTCAACAGTTCACAAAAACGCCTCAACAGTTCACAAAAAAGAATAATTAAAATCAATTAAAAATAATGATTTCATACCATTTTCGTTAGTTGCCCAGCCAGAGTAGTCATCCAGAAATTCATAAAACTCAATAGGAAAAGTTGAGTTGAATGCACAGAACCGAAAATGATTCTTTTGGTGGAAGATGAGAAAAAAGCAGACAACTCAGAACCGAATCCTTTGACGGCAGTGGAGAGGTGGTGCGGCAAGAAGTGAGAACAAAAATGCAGCGCAAGAAGTGTGCACTTATAGTTAATTATAAGCACGTTAACACAAATAAAACAAAAGTGAAGAAAATAAAAGAACAAAGAGCGTACAAAGAACTAATGAATTGACTGATGTAAAAAATCATTCCCGAAATATGAGCACTCAACGGCCAGCCAGTTTCAGAAAGGGCGATTTTTGGGATTATAGGCGAATTATTTAAGCATGAAAAACATTTATGATTAGCAAATAGTTCATATGCTTCATGTGAGCATTAGTGTTGTGCTTAGCAATACAAAGCTTTCTAAACTTTTCTATTGCTACTGCTACACTTTCGTTTTTACCCAAACTTATTGAAAACATTGAGCCGCATACTGAATTTTCTTAATACAATCAAAAACTTTCAAAAGGTAAAAAATTGTTTACTTTGGAATCTCCCCGATGAATGATAATGTTAGGCCTCAGTAATGATATGGGGTATAGGGTTATTCATTTAGTGGTTTCAAAACCACCGATCTGACAAGGCTGTCAGCTGTTAAATACCGGTCATTTAAAATGTTATTTATTTAGTGAAAGGTTGTGATTTAAACGAGGGCTTTCAATCGAAGAAAATTTTTTTCACTGATGAAGTTCATTTCTCAGGGCTTTCAATCGAAAAAAATTTTCTTCAGTGATGAAATTCATTTCTCAGGGCTTTCAATCGAAGAAAATTTTCTTCAGTGATGAAGTTCATTTCTCCCTCGATGATTACGTCAACAAGCAAAATTGTCGCATAAGGGGCTCGGAGAACCCGAAAAAAGTGAGTGCGGAAACAGCGCATGTTTTTTTAACTAATGTGGGTGTATCTGGTAATCGCATCCAGCATACAAATTGGGCTATCATGTCTTGTTCATTTTTTGTCGCTTGCTGGCAATACTGTAAAACAGTCAATATTGACACTACAGTTTCACAATTTATAATTTGACAGAAGCCCACATTCATTCCAAATCTTCATAATAGTAGCATTTAAGCACTTCAGGGAGATCGTGTGTTACTGACTTGCTTTGGTTGGAAAAGAAGGATATGCAATATCAGAATCATTAAAATATGCATATTTACATTATTTTACAATGTTTTGCAATAGTTGCTGAACTGTTTTGTACAAGTGGTCAAATGGTAAGAAGAGCTATTTCGATTTTTCAATTCCACTACTTTTGAGAGAGTCAAGTAACCACCAAGCCGATTTCTGTTTAACAAAAGTTGCTGGATTCAATATGAAAAATCGAAAAAATATTACTGACGCGAATGTCCCATCGGTTTCCAAAACAGTTCAACGTCCACCGAATGATCCATTACCAGTCATTCCCAGTGCTACGAGCAGTGAGCCCGAAACATTTTTCACCAGCAGTGGTAGTTTGTATCAGGCTGATGCTGGACGCCATTTAGTGACTCAAACTGAGCTGAATGATCTAATTCGGGATTGACATTTAACGAAGCAAGACGCAGAATTAATAGCTTCACGCATGCAGCAATAGAAATATCTTGCAGTTGGGACAAAAGTAACAATCTATAGAGAGAGAAGCTTGGAATTGGCTGCATATTTTGAAAACAAAACAGTCTATTCTATACTGTACTAATGTTGATGGTTTATTTCAAAAAATGAACCATTCATATTGCAAAACTGAATGGAGATTATTTGTTGATGGTTATTTGTTGATTGGTTTGACAAAATATTGTTGTTTCCTTTGTCTGTGGGATAGTCGCGCTACATGTCATCATTACCTCAGAACAGAGTGACCAAAAGGAACTGAGTATTCACCAAGAAAACAAAACATTTAAAATAAACCGCTAATTGATCCAAATAACGTTCTTCTTCCGCCGCAGACGGTGCAGCATTTAAATATTTGTTAGCAGTTTTTCCTAAATTTTCATATGTTAAATCAGAGAAGGCATATTTGTTGGTCCTGAGATTTGGAAGCTATTGAATGATGGAGAAAAAATATGCAGCCTGGAAATCTTTGAAGAGCATCGTGAACAGTTTTCTTGGAAATAATAAGAGTGAAAACTACGAAAACAAAAAATGACAAATAGATTTTTTTCCACAAAACCTAGCTGGGGTAAGCGACGAACGAGGAGAGCGTGCTCACCAATATTTAACGAAAATTGAAAGAAATTATCAATGATTTTGTTACAAAAGCATGCTGGGAAACTATTGATGAACTGTAATACGTGAAACTGAACCGAAAATGTACAAACGACGTTCAAATAACGCCACCCACTTTTGAAAATTCATTGACGTAGGCTTGTCAAAAGTAATTTCTCCTTGTACAAAATTAGAGCGTTCAAAACTGAAAGATGGCAAACTGGTTTTGTGGACGGAACCATACGCTGGGTTTCATAAAATTGCCACTATCGCATGTTGACCATTGAAAACAATTTGATGCTTAGTCCGTGATTTCACAAGTTAATTTTGTCGCTATTAGTACAAAAAACACATTTTTCAAAGTGTTTTTAGAAAAATTTAGCTATTTGGTTAATTGGGTGCGTATAAGAAATATTTACGAAAACCTAAGAGACTTCAAAATCTGTTTTGAAATCAAAAATGACCATATTTATATGCAATTAAAGCCCATTAAAAATAGATTTTCATATAGCTCCACTAATCTAACTATTTTGATTTTTTTTTTTCGAAATAATAATTTAAGAACCAGTTATCGGAAGGAAATTGATAATGACAATAAAATAAATCTCAATTTATAACATTAAGCTATTCTCATATTATTAGCATTTTAGTGGATCCAGATGGCTTTTTGTTCAAGATTTAACTCCTGGGCAATCAAAATAGTGATTATGTGGTTGTCCGAATTGACGATTTAAATTAGACGTTATCAACAATTGGCCTTCCAGAGCTTGGTGTATCGTATCTTTGGCACCAATATTACCGGAATGTATTCCTTTGCCAATGTATACATGGATCTCGCGATCAGTACGATAGAGAGCGAGCAATTGAAGACATTACCTCGGGTGAGGTAAGAATTCTTATTGCCACTGATATAGCCTCCCGTGGGTTGGATATAGAGGACATAACGCACGTTATAAATTACGATTTTCCCCGTAATATCGAAGAATACGTACACCGAGTTGGCAGGACGGGACGTGCTGGTCGCACTAGAACTTCGATTAGCTATATTACACGTTCGGATTGGGCTATGGCCTCCGATCTGATTGGTATACTTGAAGAGGCTGGCCAAAGGGTGCCGTCTGAGTCACGACTAATGGCAGATCGCTTTGCCAAAGCCAAAGAACGGCGCTCCCAAGAAGTAGGAAAATTTAATAGATTCAAAGGACGAAATGGCGATGGTTATGGAAATCGTGGTTTTGGCCGCCGTTATTAATTCCTTTCATAACAACTCTGGATAGTATTTAGTATTATTTCTCTATATTTCCCGAATAAATTTTCTTTTTAGTTCGTCTACTGAATTTAAATGTTGGTTTAATTAAACAGATAAATAAATATAAATATACGAAACCAATGTAATGGATTATTGACTGTTACAGTAGCAGGATAATAAATACTATTCATATTGTCAGCTGCCTGATTGGTACTTTCGCCTTTTTCAAAGAACATGTGTAAAATATGGCGTATTTTCTCTTTGCTGGTGTGCATCTTTGATGCGTGATTAGGCAACATTAAGCTAAGCAGTCACAAAACTGCCTTAGTAGTTTTTTGAGCACAAATGCACTTATTTAACGCAAGAAACAAATTACTAGCGACATCTATAGGAAAAATAATGGATTTCTGTTTACTACACCTATGTGCTTATGTAAAAGAGGACAGCTTCTTTTGCTATTATTGACTATATATTGACTATATTTGGGCGCCTGTTCTACACTTATTTCGCGTGCTTACGGTAAAATTTCAGTTATTGACCGTCAACTAAATTACTTCACGTATTTTGAAAATGATACTTAAATGTTTATTACCTGCTCGAACCATCAACAATAACTATAGAGTGTCCATCATAAAATTTATGATGATTTCGTTGTTGTTGATAACGACGATGACATTGATAAAGGAGAGAACATCAAGAAACATTGAAACGGATACATTCAAAATTATTATGTAAAATTTTTCTTCAACATAAAAAAAAATTGATAAATTTTGCTCACTGCAATGCGTCAAAATGTGCGAAAACCACTTCTACTACCATCAAAGCTTTTAAACGCAAATTAAATGAACAAAACATAAACTTTATGTCTTTTTCCTTCTTTGCTGTCCCGATCCCTTGATTCCCCGCTCCGCCTACCTCTCATGTCGAAGGAGTTTTAACATGTTGTAACTTTTTGTAGCCGCTGCCCGACTCGAAAGATGGATGTCTGCCGTTGATGCCTCCATTGTTATGGCCCTTCGAGCCAATTTAATGAGATATTATCAGCTCAAATGTAGGTGTGCAAAAGAAATTTGCGGTTACGCTAACATGTTTTTGTGTTGATTTCCTGCGTTTTTTTAGGTTTGCGTTGCGTTGCTGTTGCTGTTACTCTCCGTTGTGCGAGAATGGTGGAAAAGGAACGCATCGTGTAGGTAAATGGGTGTGTGAGCGTCTGTTGAAAAGGAAAAGGGTTTTTTGGGGTCAATACCCAAGCTGAGATTTATCATAGTTAATGAGAGTTCGGTGAACTCATCATTTTTGTTGAACTTTTTGTTTTTTGAAAGGAATTTGTGAATTAAGTAAATGTTTTGTAAATTGATATAGACATCAACTTATCTTTTGTCGAATGGAAAGAAAAAGAAATCACCAAGGGTAATAGGCTAATGAGGAATCACTTTACGAAAACGTTTTTGCTATGCCAAAATGGGGTATGTTTTAAATATATAATTTCCAAGTCATTAAGATATGTTATATCTTGATGGGGGCAGGAAAATTCGACTTTAAAAATAGAAATACGAGTATTGTACTAAAAATAGTATCAGGAGTTGGTCAATAAAACACAAAATAATCATATTCATTCAAATTTATTTTATCGTCTTCATAGTAGGTTCCTTCCAAGACAATACAACTATACCAATCGCCAAAACATTTTCAAAATGGATTTGCCGGAAAAGACTTCAGTTCTCGCCACAATTCTTCTTCTACTGCCGACTCGAAAGAGTTTGTTATTTGTTGACCTTTTGACCAGAGACTGATTTACAATGATAGCCACGTGAGATATTTCGTTATCGTGGCACAAAATCCATGAGTCAGACATTTTTCTTGCTTAAAATGACACATATTTAAAAAGTTTTATATAGGAATATGTAAGAGGGAACAACGCTCGCAAATGAAAGGAAAAAACAACTGTGATTTTCTAAAAAAAAATATATTCAGGTCATATGGAAATAGCTTCTGCCATGTGATCGAATTATTATTTGTTCATTGTAGTTGCAAAACTGAAGCTAATATAATTTATAGAATATGTGTTCGCTGCTCTCATGCTCATCAGATTCCAAGGAAATATTTGTAGTGCACATTTAAAACACGTTTAAGCTAAATCTTTCATGGTCAATCATTTGTCTGCCCCCATAACCGTCAACGGTACAGGCAATCATCTGCATAGCTTAAATAAAACGGATTAAATTTTGTATAAGCAATTAAAGTGAGCCGGGTAAAACAAATGTTAAACATGTTCACTTTATTATAAACACACCACATCTCGTACAATCACTAAAACTCCTACTGCTCTGGCCAAATCAACAGACACAGACAAAGAGATACATGCTTATATGAAGTCTTAAGATTACAACGCAAAAAAAAAAGATAGATGATGGCTAAGAAAGTTGATTTAACTCTATAAGTGGCCATAAAAGCTAGTGCTGGTGGCAGGCTGGGCAAGCAGTGAGCCTGTCACTCCATCAGTGGTGGCACGGACACTCATCTTACTTAGATACTTTTTTGATTTGTGGCAAACTCTGTGTAAGAGTATTACAAATCACTATAACGTCCCGGCATACAGGGAGTGATTTCGATTAAAGCATAGTGCAAAAAATGACACAAACTTACCGAACAATCAGACGGACAGAAAGACACACAGACAGACAGACAGACATACAATCATAATTGCTCAAATGTATGAATTGTGTCTTTAAGCCCACATTCGCATAACTTGCAGTGGCTCTAAGAGGGCGGAGACGGACACACATTTGACTTTTGTAGGAGCAAAGTAATGGCTTTACAGCTTTAATATCGGCAACAGAAGCAACATCGGCAGCCAGAACAAAGCCAGCAACAGCATCAGCAGCAGCAGCAGCATCACATGGTAGCGTAACGAATGTAAGTATAATTGTTCACACAAAACTTGAAGATTAATGAAGTTTGTGTAGAAAGCAGAGATAACCTGCTGTTTATCATTTTCTCACGTCAACTTATGACTATTAGATATGTTCTTGCAGCGAGGGTTACGGAAAAATGTTGGACCAACTATGATACAATTTCCAAAAATGAAATTGTGTCATTTGTAACTTGAACAGGAAGGGAAAATGAGAAAATTTTTGCATGTAAGGTCTGGCAGTAGATGAAGGAAAATTACTTACTTAAATTAGAGAAATTAATTTGATTCTTAATGTTAAACACTTTATAAGTTCAGTTCCCAATAAAAGTTTTATGGCAATGATCAGCCAAGAGTCTATATAAAAAGTTACCTTACTAAAGGATGGAGATGGATTTGAGTTGATCCGGTGCTAACACAGGCTACTACAATTTCGCGTTTTTCAATAGATATATAAATTATAACCGTAATCGTTCGTGGCAAGATGGTTAGTACACGCCATTATCTTTTGCATAATCGCGGGTTTAATCCCCAATACAGTCACCCATCATTATTTAAACGGCGGTCATCTCGATGCGCCTGGCGAAAACTTTAAGTAGGCGAGTAATCGACAAATCTTATAAGTGTTTCTCAAACTGAGACTTTCCACGTTAAACTGCAGGTCCCGTTGAATGAATCTACAAAAAGAATGGCTGTAAGCTCAGAATTAGAATATGAGAATCCCTATCACGTTTCATTCAAGAGTTGCAAGGAAATTTGGGTTGTTTTGTTATAAAAATTATAATTATTGGAGTTGCAATTTTTACTTTTTTACTTTACTCTCAGCGATAACTTGACAAATGTTGGCTTTCAAATGCTCTAACGTTTGGGGATTATCCACATAAACACGGTCGCCAAAACGTGAAATTATGCTTTTTGGCAACTTTCCGTGCAATAAAGCCAAGTCGGTCGTGTTGCGTAGCTCGTGGCACCATCTTGTTGAAATCACATATCGTTCAGTTCATAATCTTCAATTGCAGGTCAAAAAAAGTCGGTTATCATATAACCAAAGCGCTCTGAATTGGAACTCAGATTATCCGCCACAATTTTACTAACAGAAGTCGTATTTTCAGCAGTGCTTACATTGTAATGATGCACATGCCCGACCACATCTGTAACGCTTCCAGTCTCTTCAAACTTCTTTATAATCTTGCCAATCTTGCCTAGCACAGTAGGTCGATTATGATGATCATAATCACCCTGTAATGCACGAAAAGTGCCCACGTTTGAATCACCACATTTGCAGTAAGTATTAACTATTTTTACGCCAACTTCGGTCGTTAAGCTATCCATATTCATAATTAGTAATGACAAACCTTTTGCTAAATAAATAACACTTCAGATAACAGGTATTTAACAGCTGATAGTCTTGTCATATATATACGAGTATATTACAATATTATCGACTTTTTTGAATTCCAATTATTAGTTATTGCTTTAACGTCACTTACATAAATACATACAGTTGAATAAACAAGTGATTCGACGTTACGGTTAAAATTCGGAAGTACGAGTGCGGTCCCAAACTAGCCGACTAAAAAAAGAAGACACAAAAAAGTTGTGAAAAAATTTCTTTATTTCTCAACATAATCTCCTTTGCCTCGATACACCTCTTTCCGAATCTCTTTAATAGCATCTATACCTTGTTATTAGTAAGAATTGTCAAACGCCTTAAAAAAGCCATCAACCGCAGACTCCGTCTCTTCACTGCTGGCAAAGATTTTACCACCGACCCATTTTTCCGTAATTTAGAAATAAAAAATAGTCCGAGAGAGCTAAATCATGCGCATAAGGTGATGAAGCTATTCGAACTTGAATTCATGGATTTTGGCCATCACAATATTGGATGTGTAAACTGAAGCATTGTCGTAATGAAACAACACTTTCAGCAAACCTAAATGCTATAATAAATTAGCATTATATTCGCCGTTGATGTTTTTTTCTTTCTTTCTGAAGATGATCAATAAAAATAATTCCATGCGCATCTCAAAAAAAGAACGTCATGACCTTGCCTGTATAGGTAGATGGAACCGTCTTCGCCTTCTTTGCACATGATTCTCCACTTCCAGTCCACTGTTCTTTTGTGTCAGGTGTAAAATGGTGGACCCATGTCTTATCCATGGTTATAAATCGATACAATGATTCGGCATTATTGCGGTGAAACATCGCCAAACATTCTACTGAAACATCTTCACAACATTGTTTTTGCTCTATTGAAAGAAAACGCGGCACCCATCTTGCGCACAGCTTTCTCATCTTCTAATCTTCGGTCAGTATACAACGTATATCACTTTTTGAAATGCCTATGATTTCTACTAGCTTACGTACCTTCAGCCGACGATCATCCAATACCATTTGGGGACTTTTTTAACTGTGTCTGTTGTGAACACCTCAATTGGTCGACCACTACGCTATCCGTCTTCGCAGCTCATACGGCCTCGTTTAACCTCTGCTATCCCATATTTTATAGTCGTAAACGAAGGAGTAGAAACTAGCTCGGCTTTAATATTGGTTGGACTGAGGAATGGAATGGAATGACCAATTTGTTTAGTTTTGATGACTCAACTAAAAATACTTAACAACGTAGGAAACTTAAAACACATGTTTTATAAGGTTGTCACTTTTCACCAACATAATTCTTTTCAAACTACTGGCACCATCTATGCATCAGGTCGGCTAGTTTTGGGACCGCCCTTGTATTATGATATGATATGATATTTTTATCACGCCAAAGGCCTCAAATATGATCATATTGTATTAGTTGATTGCTGCGCATTGCCACATGTGATATACCAAAATTATTTCGCCCTACCCCGTTTACAATCCTATGAATTAACTTTACTTTGTCCGTGTACGAGTATATCAATCAGTCTGATGATTAAGACGAAAAAGTCAAAAGCATTAAACTTATCCTCACTTTAGCGCAAGATGTTGCTAACACCACAACACTACAATTCCATCTCATCTGACCAATATCTGCAGCCAGCTACTACATCCGATGCTCATTTTACAAATGTTTGGTTGATAAAGTAGCAGTCCGTCATGCTTACTCACTCACATAGGCTGAAGTCTCATCGAGTAGAGGAGTTGTAATTCCAAAATGATAATCGTAATAATGTTAATAGATGAACAGCAATGGCAACAACGGATCCGGGCAAAGTTATAATGGAAGGATTTATGACCATAGCCGAATAATGACTGAGCTGACTGACATGGGCAGTAAAGTAACAGAGACAGAAAGCCAGGCAACCCGGCATCTGTTTAATGATATTGGAGTTGAATGGTATCTGAACAGTGGTGTAAAGCTATTGCTAAATTTAATTAAATGCAAACAAAAAAAGTATTACAATCTTCGAAATATGAAAGAAGAGAAATTTGATGTTTTATACAGTCGGCTTTTAAATGTTACAGCCTTGTTAGCCAAAATCTGCTATGCCGAATATGAACTAATAATCTAGTTCACGACGTGCTTTTATTTTGATGCAAAAGTGTGGGAGGTACCAGAACGTATTGCTTCTCTTCAAACAACATTATGATTTAAAGCATAATAAAAGGGTGAGAATTGTAATTTTCTGAAATGGAACGTTTGGAAATAACATTTTTTATTCGATACATGAGTTTGAATATATGGTAGGCTAAAAGATTTTTTGGTTGAATTTTCTCAATTTTTACAATGGCTTTTGTAGAGTGCTAATTTAAAATTATAGAGGAAAGATTAAATTTCGGAATAGTGGCTAATGAGCATATACATACAAGGGGGAATCAGGAGGAGTTGTTTTTTTCAAACCCTCAGATCAACAGACTCTACTCGAGCAAGTTCTTAGCATATACCAAATTTCACTGGATTTTGAGCAAGCGAATACAAATATAAACATCTGAATATATAGATCAAATCGGTCATTCCGTATCGGGCGTACCAGAAAGGACGGGATAGTGTCCTCCATTTTCATTGTCAGAACTAAGTTTACAGAAGACATGATTTGTTTCCAATTTGGCTGAATTCTGTACAACTGTTTGAAAGATATGATGTTAAAAGTATTTGGATTAAATCGATCATTTGAATGTAAAGTACCAAAAAAGGTGATGCTTCGAGGGCGGTCCCAAAACTAGCCGACTTCACGTATAGATAGTATCATTAGTTTGAAAAAAAAAAAATATTTTCATATACAGTGGCAACCGTATAAAACATAGCTCTTAAGTTTCAAGGCGTTACGCTGTTTAGTATTTTGATTTGAGCCATCAAAATAAACGACCTCAGTTAATTTGTAAACGTGGAAAAAATTAAAATGAATTTAATATTTCTATTTGAAAAGTCTCAGTCCAACCAATATTGAAGCTGAGCTAGATTCTACTCTGGGGGAGTCTGCTCCTTTGTTTACGACTGCAAAATATTGGATATCAGAGTTTAAACGAGGCCGTACGAGCTGCCAAAACGAACAACGTAGTGACCGACCAGTTAACGTGTACACCCCAGTCACGGTTAAGAAAATCCACAAAATGGCATTGATCGTGCTTCACATCTGAAGCAAAAAAAAAAAAAAAATAGCCAAAGTGGTGGCCTGGAATGAGAGAATCGTGTCTGAAGAAGGCGAAGACGGTCCCATCTGCAGGCAAGTTCATGGCATCTGTTTTTTGGGATGCGCCTGGGATTATTTTTATTGTTATTATTAATTATTATTCAGAATATTCTTTTTATTGATTATTATTCAGGAAGGAAAAACCATCAATGGCGAATATTATGCTAATTTAGAAGCTATTGAATATCGATGGAAAGAATGTATCGAGGTAAAAGGAGATTATGTTGAAAAATAAAGAAACATTTTCTCATCTTACTTGCTTCTTTGTTAGGTCAGCTAGTTTTGGGATAGCCCTTGTAGTCCGTCAATCTTTTCGAATTTTAACAACTTTAGAAAGCGGTACTATCCATAAAAAAGAGAGTTATATTGAGAAAACTGAAAGAGTGGTTCGATATGACCAATTTGCAATATCCAGTTACGGTTCAGCACAGACAAATGAACTAAAGTATAACTCTCTGAAATCCTGCAGTTGGAAATTATAGAAAGATAATTCATTTTCGCTATGTCTTTCAGTTTATATGTGTAGTGCCCAAGGGCACGTGGCAATGTAGGCTATTAAATGACTGATGGGTTCAAAATTATACTGAATTTACAGCAATTGAATGGAAGATGCGTACTTAAGACTATTTGGATTGATTAAGTAATTTGTATGGTATTTACTAAAGAAATCATAGCTATGCGGTCGATTATTTTCCAAGTTTTTCTAAGCATTGTAATGTAGTATAATTGATGAAACTGTAAATAACTTGGAGTTACGAATTATAGGAGAAATTCAAGTTCCAATAAATCGGGCAATTTGTAAAGGAATTTGGAAGGAAGAAAAGAGATGTGGCAATACTCTGCATTTTAATCTTTTAATACGGATAATCGGTCATTTTGTATGGGGTGGTAACAGTATGAGTTGTGGCAATGCACTCCGTTTCCATTCTGAGACTATACTTTAGTAAACTTTCAACAGGTTTCATATTCCACTAAACCAGGGCATCCATTTTTCAGTTTCAAAAATAAAGCTATGATTTCACGTACATATAGCTATTATTTCGATGAAACTTTTATGCCTTTATAATGCTTCGATCTTACCATTATGTACGAAATATAATGTCATTTAAATAACAGCCTCTGGATTGGTTGCAGCTGTGGCTCTTTTTGAGGTTCTTTTCGACCACTTTTTCGAACATTTCGAGAAGTACTTCGACGATAATTTGACGAATGTTGGTTTTTAAATGCTCCAACGTTTGGGGATTATCCGCGTAAACACAGTCTTTGACGTAGCCCCACAAAAAGGAAATCTAACGGCGTCAAATCACATGATCTTGGTGGCCAATTAACGTCACCAAAATGTGAAAATGGGGTTTTGGAAACTTCTCCTAAAATAAAGCCAAAATCGGTGGTGATGCTTGGCTCGCGGCACCGTTTTGTTGAAACCACATATCGTTCAGTTCATAATCTTCAATTGCAGGCCAAAAAAAGTCAGTTATCACATGGCCTTACCGCTCTAAATTGACGGTAAAGGTTCCTCCAAACCTTAGTACGCGCCAAGCTGTCACTTTTTCTGGATAGAACGACTTTTCCACAACCATTTCTGTGTCCTCAGGGCTCTATATGCGACAATTTTGCTCGTTAACGTAACCACCGAGTAAGAAATAAGCTTCGTCGCTGAAGAAAATTTTGTTCGATTGAAAGCCCACATTTAAATTACCACATTTGTAATAAGTTTTAACTATTTTTACACGTTCTTCGGTTGCTAACCCATCCATATTCGTAAATGACAAACATTTCACCAAATAAATAGCACTTCAGATGACTGGTTTTTAACAGCTGATAGTCTTGCCAGGCCGGCGGCTTTGAAACCATTAAATAGATAGCCCGGGATTTAGTGCAACTACGTAAAAGATATGAAGCTAAAAATATATGAGTTAAATTTCCCATCTGCGTAGGAGGTGGCAGAACGGCCACAATCTTATGGTCGATTTTAGCAAATTCTACCAATCATCATAAACCAATAAAGTCAACAAAAATATGTGTTACTATAGGTACATTCTGCGAATAAGCAGCTATAGAAAATAGATTCGATTTCGGAAAATTAGTCAGTACAAATTGTTTGGTACGGCCTCCCCTTTATCGGTGTTGGTATCTATGACCTTAAGCATGATAGTCGCATGTTCTAACCATCTTTCTACGGACTGTCGTCCTTAGCTAAAATGTGGTAAAAAAAACACACCATCTGCCAAGCTTTAGGAAGCTGCATAAAGATTTAAAGCAGATATCGTATTTACCAGACGGACGGATATCGCCCAATCCGCTTTAAAATGATGAGCAACAAATTTGACCAGAAGATACCTGGGGTTTTATGCACCCCTTTTTGACATTCCTGCCCTTAATAAAAGTATCAAAAACTAGTGGTCTAAGACTCGAAAATTTAGGGTATTTTCAGGATTTTTTTTTTACATAAAGAAATGAAAAACGATGTTAAAATTTTTTAGGCTTTTTATTAAACTTATTTTACATACAAAAATGAATAAAAAAAAAATTTTTAATTATAATAATTTTAAAAATGGTGCTGAAATTGACCCTCCCAAAAAATTGAACCTGGACGGTATTGCCCAGTATGACTGTAGCTATGTCCCGTACTAGAAACAAAAATTGACAAAATGGCGCGGTTTTGAATTGGCACTCTAAAAATCGGGGTATTTTCAGTTTTTGAATCAAAAAAATACGAAATAATTGAAATAATAACACAATTCTAGTACGTGCGATAGCCATTGATGTTGTAAACAACATATTTCAGACGATTCAGTTGAGTAGTTTTTGTTTTTTTGACAACACAAGGCCGAAAAAAATAGTTTTGAGATAATTGAGTTTAAAGTTTTAAGAGTGGATATTTTACTGTCACTGCACCATCACAATCTTTGCACTTCAATAGCTGTTGCAATATCAAGAATATCGCACTGAATTCAATGATACAATAACTGAAAGTAGGATTGACATTTACTAGAAATAATCTTATATATACAAAAGGTCATACTTCCGAGAAGGGTCGGAACAGCTGCCGCGCGATGAACAATGCGGCCATTGATGCCGTCGCGTGACGAATCTGACTCTACCTGCTGAAACGGTTGTAGAATCGAAAATACTGGGAATATCCTTCCAAAAATTTGACAGTATATTCTTAAAAGCCTATACTTTCGGAATATCAAAAAAAAAAAAAAAAAAAATACAACACCCCCGGGACCCTTTAAAATATACACAAAAAAAAAAAAAAAAAAAATGTCTTTGTCCGCTTCACGTCAAATGTCTTTCTTATCATAATTTTCAACATTGTTTTATTGCGTTTTCAGTCCATTTAGTAGCCATTGATTACTTTTCCACTGTGCCCACTGGCGGCCTCTCCAACAAATAATTATGAAATTTTACATGGTCATTCGGTGAACTCGTAATTTAAATTGAGGACTACATAATTATGAAGGAGGAATTATTACAAATATGTTTCTTGTTGTACGATATGTGTCTTTATTTATATTTGATATCTTGTACTTATTATTATGAAAACATTTACATGCAAACATTTATATGCTTTCCGTTCGTGGGTGACGGCGTTCTTTTTTGATTTTATTGAGCTGCACGCTGGTGGCGGTCATCGTTGTCAGTTATGAAGAAGTGCAAGGAATTTTACGGCGTAGCAATTATTATGTTTGTTTAATTACTTTCCTTTCGCAGATGTAAAACCAAGTGAATGCTGAAAATATGCTAGAAATGAAAATTAACGTTCTGTCAACTGCGCGTATTTATTTTCAATAACGCTACGTATTTACTTAACCATCAACATGGTAGTCATAGTCATCATTATTGGCGGTAGCCAAGAGTGCAGTAACAGCGAGTTTCTGGTGTTTTCCCCATTTTAATTGAGTGTCTATACCGCTGACAGTTCGGCATATTTGCGTTATACAACTTATTTGCTCTTAAAGTTGGTATGCTTTTTTGAGGTACCCTACGCAATTTGTATTAATACTATGTACAAGGAATTCTTTTTTGCTGAAAGTCTTGAAAAACGATCAAGAAAATGCATAGTATAAGCAGAATTTATATAAATTAAAATTGATCTAATAGTTCAATTCGATTATATCCACAATACGGTCGTTAATAATCTTAAATAAAATAATGAATTAAAGCAACACCAATTGTTTGTAAAATTTCAGCTTGTAGGCTGATATGTCTCATGACACGCCACCTATAAACATTTTTGTGTAAATCTGTCTCCAGAAATTATGAAGACGTATTATGTAATAGTCCATATTTCAGTGTTTGCTTAACTATTTTCTTAGAAGTTGTCCATCCATAATTAAGACGAAAATTACAATTATTAGGCTAATAAATAAAACAGTGAATTTCGCTTAAACGGTTACTGTTTATAAACACGTTTAGCCTTTAATTGGTTACATGAATTCCTACAAAAACAAAAGTATCGGGTGTAAAATCATTAAAAAAGGCCGCTTAAAGGGATTATAAACATTCCTACCGTCGCTGAGTTGGCACAATTATCCTCTATACTGCCGCGAAGTTTGAGCACGAACTATCATTTAGTTTGTTCACATTGCCCAAATTTATCAATTGTAAAGGACAAAAATATCGAACAAAGAATGTACCTCAAATTTTGCATGGTAAATGGAATTTCGTGTAGCGAATCGCTGAAAATGTTATAGAAGATTTTCGGCAAATTAATTTTTATCAAAAACACATGCATTTGAAGGGTATTCACCGCTTTTAACTAAAATTCACATCACGTTCATTCACAAAGTGAAGAAAATGCTGTCAACAAATCGTAATTCAGGTAAAGATCGGTGAAGAAAAGCCAGAACGAGTCAATTTCAATTCCACACTCATAATTGGTGATGAGACATGAATTTACGTATTTGACGCACAAACCAGTCAATAAGTATCTGAATGGCGACTTCCAACTGAGCCGAGACCGAAAATACAGAGTCAAATTCGATCAAATGTCAAAGTAATGTTGAATATTTTCTTGGATTATCGCAATGTTGTGCACTCGGAATGGTTACCAGATAGCCAAACGTTAAATAAGGAATATTGTTTGGGCTTTATGAAGCATTTGAGGGAGCAAATTTGTCGAAAAAACCAGACATATCCAAAACAACTCTTAGATTTTGCACCACGATAACTCGCCATATTACAAGGCTATCGTTGTAAATGAACTTCTAGCCAAAAACTCAACAAATATCAACGAAAAACCATCGTGTTCATCTGATATGGCCGTGACTAACTTTTGCCTTCCCAAAATGTAACTTATCGTCTTCAGTCGTTGGAGGACATAAAACGGAGTTCGCGACGAGAATGGAGACTTTTTCCGTTCATTGTAAATGAACTTCTGGCCAAAAACTCAACAAATATCAACGAAAAACCACCGTGTTCATCTGATACGGCCGTGACTAACTTTTTCCTCCCCAAAATGTAACTTATCGTCTTCAGTCGTTGGAGAACATAAAACGGAGTTCACGACAAAAATGGAGGCTTTTTCCGCAAAACTCGGCTGAAAAATGTTTAGGTGGTTGATTATTGGGTGGCATAAGTCCATTATTTTAGAAGGGACGACACAATAATTTTGATGAATAAAAAATATTTTGCGTTTTATTGACAAATTTTCGGTACTTTTTTAACAAAATATATCAGTGCATCATTTTACTTGTAGCAACTAGGAAAACTCAACATAAACAACATAAAATACACATACTCGTATTCTTGATTGTGGGTAGTAAAAATCTATATCAAATTAGGATGAACGGACCTCTTGTCTGTTGACAAGATCGTCATATGCAGGTTAAATTCGAATCTTGAGGGAATCATCCCGATATTAAGAAAACTTGCAGCTACAAAGATTGAAGTGGCTGTAACCTCAGTTGCGCTTTCAACAGACAAACAGACCGACGGCCGTTTTTATGACGACCGGGAATATAAGTAGGGATAATAATGGAGATCTGTTAAATTACGTAATTTAAACATATTGTAATTTTTATAAATTCAGCACATTAACCACTAGTGTTTTTCGAACGTAAGACGATAGCTGTATGCCTTTAAAACTTTAACATCGGCTGCTATATACATGATTTCTCCAAACAAAGTATTCAAATTGCTTGGAAATGGTAGTGTGGCTTTAGCTACTATTGCTTTAGCTACTTACACATTATTTATTAACGTCTTCGTACATTATGGGGTTCCGGTGGTCTAGAATTTTCAAAAAAATTGATTTTTTTGTTTGATATAGACTTTTTATAGGCTTTTAAGAATATACTGTGAAATTTTTGGAAGGATATTCCCAGTATTTTCAATTCTACAGCCGTTTAAGCACATAGAGTCAGATTCGCGGCGCATCAATGGTCGCATTGCTTGTCGCGCGGCAGCTGTTCCGGCCCTTCTCGGAAATGTGACCTTTTGGATATATTAAATTATTTGCTATTATTATTATTATTTTGGTGGTGCAATCGCTGATTAACTGTAAATATTAAAAATTTCAGAAAATATCCACTCTCAAAACTTTAAACTCCATTATCTCAAAACTACTTTTTTCAGCCTGGTATTGTCAACAAAAAAAAAAAAAAAAAAAAAAAATATTTAAACGAATCGCCCGTACTAGAATCATATTATCATTTCAATTATTTCATATTTTTTTGATTAGGAAATTGAAAAATATCCGATTTTTAGCGTGTTAAATTCGAAACCGCGACATTTTATAAATTTTTTTTTATTCTAGTACGGGACATATCTACAATCATACTGATTAATAACTTCTTCGGTTTTTGTGTTTCAGATAAATAGAAGAGCCAAAATGGACAACGCCGTCCCAGTGCAATTTTTCGAGAGGGTCAACTTCAGCGTCATTTTTAAAATTTTTAAAACTTAATTTTTTTTTTCATTTTTGTATGTAAAAGAAGTTAAATAAAAAACCTAAAAAATTTAAATATCGTTTTTCATTTTCTTATTTTTTTTTTATTGTAAAAAAAATTCCCAAAAAAACCTTAAATATTCGAGCTCAAGATCACCGGGACCCTTTACTTTATCGTTTCTTCGACATTTGAGATTTTTCTTTTAATAGGTTTTGAAATAAAATATTGATTTTTTGTATGAAAAATTTCAAAGTGTATTGAAAACACGACAACATTAAAAAAGTCACAGTCAACAGGGACCCTTCCTAAGAACTACAAAAGAGTGACAAACGTAAAGATAGTTTGGGAAAATTGTAGGTGAGGTGCCTACTGCTTTAAGTGTGGGGTATTTTATTCATTTGTATTTATATAAAATAGTAAACAACATTAATGAACTAACTCACCTCCTTTTTTTCCAAAATACATATGTTAGCCTGAAAATAAATAAAAAAAAAATTGTTTATTTATATACAGAAAGGTACACAGGGTTATACATTTTTCTTTTTCAAGTAAAGTTAAATGAATGTGTGTTTCTATGATTTCGATTAAGCTTTTATTGCATTACAATGCCTGGACCTTGCTATTATATACGAAATACAATGTCATTTAAATGACCGCCTATGGATTGGTTGCAGCAGTGGATGTTTTTAGGATAGTTTTCAACCACTTTTTCGAACATTTCGCTTCATATTTCGGCGATAACTTGACGAATGTTGGCTTCAAAATGCTCCAATGCTTAAGAATTATTCACGTAAACATGGTGTTTGACGTAGCCCCACACAAAGGAAGTCTAATGGCGTCAAATCTCATGATCTTGGTGGCCAATTGATGACGCCAAAAT
>JAHXMU010000538.1:683761-695452 GCA_019455685.1 Philornis downsi
ACAATCACTTCTATGTTCTCCGAGTATCACGTGCGACAATTTTGCTTGTTGAGGTAACCAGCGAGTAAGAATTAAGTTTCATCACTGAAGAAAATTTTGTCCGATTAAATTTGAATCATCACTGTTGTAGTAAGTTTTAACTATTTTTACCTGTTCCTCGGTGGTTAAACGATCCGTATTCATAAATGGTAAACCTTTCACTAAATAAATTACACTTCAGATGACCGGTATTTAACAGACGACAGCCTTGCCAGACCGGTGGCTTTGAAACCACTAAATGGATAACCCGTATAATGTAAACAGAGACAAAACTTCAAACAAAAATTTACCAGAAATTGCTACCGGTACGAAATCGAACACTCAAACAAAGTGAACCAATTTTGAGTCAAAACAAACAAATTGATTAAAATTGTTCTCCATATGGCGCCAGTACCTCTTCATTCAAAGTAAGTAAGAAAATTATTTGGGGAAGTTTGCATACTTACTTTAATTACATATTAATCGAAACGTATTTAATTTAGGCTTCACTTACTCGTTTCAAGTAAAATTTACTAGCGTCGAGTTCATTTGGTATACTTAGAGTATGTTTTCAACCCAAATTCAGAAAGAATTTCTTCTTTTTTTGATTTTGATTGGTTTCAGTTTTTGGAAACTAAATCAAATATATGCAAAGTTTTTATTTTGAATGCATGGTCAAAATTGTGTTGAATTTTGATTCGGTATGAAACTGAAATTAGAAACAAAACGAAATTAGAATCTGATTTAATTTATGAAACCTTTTAGTTGTACTCGATTTAAAATTTTTCAATGTAAAAAAACAGACAAAATATTTGATTTGCTGAGAAAATTTCTGAGCGCCAGGTATTGTAAATTCAGAAAACACATTATTTGAACCATTTTTACCTTTCACAGTTTGGCGCCAGGCCTTCTTCTTTGTTAAGAAGCGAAATTACATTTCGTTTCAACTCTGATACAGATTAAGAAACTTTAATGCATAAAACTATATTTTAATTACAGTTTGTTAAATCAGAATATCTGTTTTATTATGTATCGGTAGAGAAACAGAAACTTCTACATATTTTAAGTTATACAATGGAGATGCTCTCTCTCGAAAAAGAGGCTGCTAATTCGGTATGTAATGCAAGATATCGTTCCTGTTATATTATTATTTATCTGACGATGGATCGATCGGCACAATATTCTCTACTCTACTACTCTACTTTACTCTACTCATGCTATAGTTGATGAGATCGGTCTATTCTGGACAAATTTGCCTATGCAAGAATTAAACTATTCTTCTTCTAAAAAGTAGTGGACGTTATTTATCATGATGTGGACTTAACCTAAAACTGAAACGTAATTATTTTACGCAGTTTCGTTTCTTAATTTGAATCAAAATGTAGTTCCATTTCTTGTCAGAAAAAAAGACCTGGAGCCAAACTGCGAAAGGTAAAAATGGTTTTTATAACATTTTTTATTACAAAATTTATGACATCAGGCTTTCAGAAATTTTCACAGCTATTCAAAAATGTCTGTTTTTGAATTGAATTGAAAATTTTCGAATGAAATACAAACAAAACTTTTCATAAACTGAATCAGAATCAAAATCTTTTCTAATTTCGATGCAAGTGTAAGATTTAAAATTAAAATTGTTTGTAATTTCGTTTCGGTTGTATGAAATAGAAACAAAATTAAATTTTTAATTTCGGTTCCAGGAAGTGAAAAAAATCCAAACCTTTTTTGGAATTTGATTTTGTTTCGATGACCCGGATTCCGATTTAAATAGTCACTCCCACTATTGAGGTGACTATTTCAAATATTGTTTATTGTTTATAAAATACCAAAGCAAACATTAAAAAAAAATGCGAAAAACAACGCATTTTTTAGCGGTGGAATCGGCCCTTGTGAAAACAAGTTTTTACATAATTGCCCGATAGTGCCCAATTTTGAGCTTAATTTGTTCATGAATAAGAGACACTTTTGATATAAATTTTATCCTCTTAGCTCAAACGATGTGATCTTTATAGCTTTCAACAAGCACACGGAGAAACAGGTGAGATTAAACCGACATAGATTTCTGTGATTATGGATGTACCCTCAATCTATACCGGTGTTTATAAAAATTTACAGAAAAACAAAAACGAAAAAAAGCTTGAGCCTTGATTAAATTAGATTTAATTTTAAATTTGATGAAAATGAGGCGCTATGATCACCGAAAACTTAATAGCACTAAACCTTAAAAGTTTGTAGAATACAAGTCGTTAGAACCTAATATGTATAACTATTGTTTAATTCACTCTATTTACGGGTTAAGACATATTTGGAGAATATATCTGATTAGATAAGAGGTTGGTTAAGTTAAAAATATATGAACACGTATGAAAATGTGTCAGGACTTAGTTCTGCTGCGAAATCCATTTTCAACGTTTTAAAAGATATATTATTGGAATAAATTATTTTCATCCACTTTGTGTAGCCAACTCAATTTTAATTAGTCTGAATTAACTTATATACTCTTTTCCCAATCTTATGAAACTGGATCCTAAACAAAGACGAATGTACATAACATAGAATAAATAAGCCTACAAATATCTCAAATTAATATCAAATATCAATATAAATGCAAACAATCTTTAAATTCTGAGATATCAACAATTTGACTTCGTAAGTTGGACTTTATTGAACCGCATCGCTATTGGAGAGTGTACCGAAATTTTTATATGAAGTTGCCTTCTAGATGATAGAAAAAAAAAACTTTTTGTGTTACATTGCGGTTCTTAGTGCAAACCGTGGGTAAACGAAGTATATGAGGGTGGTCCCACAACTAGCCGAACAGACGTAGTTTGAAAAAAATATTTTAGTGGAAAATGGCAAGCTAATAAAAAATATATTTTATGTTTCAAGGTGCCATGTAGTTTAGTATTTTCGTTTGACCCATCAAAAGTAAACGATTTCAGTGAATTTGTAAACATGGAAAAAGTTGGTCACCTTTATGCAATTGAATATTCCCAGTTGAGAGGTCGTACTACCTGCCAAGACGAACTCCGTAGTGGTCAACCAAGATTTGAAGATGAGAAAGCTGTGCGCAAGATGGGTGCCGCGCTTGCTTTTAATAGAGCAAAAACATCGCCGTGAAGATATTTCTGTAGAGTGTTTGGCGACGTTTCACCGCAAAAAAAGCCGAATTTTTGCATCAATTTATAATCATGGATGAGACATGAGTCCACCACTTCACACCTGAAACAAAGGAACAGTCAAAGCAGTAGACTGTACAGACAGTAGTAGGAATGAGAGAAACGTGTCTAAAGATGGTGAAGACGGTTCCATTTGCAGACAATGTCAAGGCGTCTGTTTTTCGGGAGGCGCATGAGATTATTTTTATTGATTATCTTCTGAAAGGAAACCCCATCAACGACGAATATTATACCTGCGTTTTGGTAAGGAAATTTTGGGAAAAAGGTCATATTTTGCGAAAAAAAAGTGTTGTTTCATCTAGCCAGTGTTCCAGTTTACACATCCACTATTGCGATGGCCAAAACCAATGATTTAAAGTTCGAATGTTATCATCAAAGTGCGTGATTTGCCAGATTAATCTCTCTCGGGGATAACTTGAGAAAATGACTCCGTGGTAAAAAAAAATTGCCAACAAAGAAGAAGTGGTGTCTGCGGTTAATGGATAAATGGAGTTTCACAGTTCTTGCATGGTATAGAAGTTATTGAATATAGACAAAAAAAAGTGTATTGAGCTAAAAGGGGATTATGTTGAAAAATAAAGAAAAATGTAAAAACTGTTGAATATACGAGTACATTGTATATTGACCGAAGATTTGAAGATAAGAAAGCTGTGGGTAAGATGAGTGCCGCGCTTGCTTTCAACAGAGGAAAAACAGCGTCGTAAAGATGTTTCAGTACAGTGTTTGGCGATGTTTCACCGCAATAAGCCCGAAATTTTGCATCGATTTATAAACATGGATAAAAGTAGGGTCTACCACTTCACACCTGAAGCAAAGGAACAGTCAAAGCAGTGGACTGGAATGGGATAATCGTGTTTAAAGTAAGCGGAGGCGGTTCCATCTGCAGACAAGGTCATGGCGTCTGTTTTTCGGATAATTTTTATTGATTATCTTCAGAAAGGAAAAGATATCAACGGCGAATATTATACCAATTTATTGCTGCGTTTTGGTGATGAAACTATGAAAAAAGGCCGCATTTGGCGAAAAACAAAGTGTTGTTTCATCCAGACAATGCTTCAGTTCACTCATTCACTATTGCTATGGTCAAAGTTAAGAAATTAAAGTTCGGATTGCTTCGTCACGCACCTTATTAGCCAGATTTTCTATTTCCAAATTGTGAAAAAATGTCTCGGTGGTAAAAGATTTGCCAGCAATGAAGAGGTAGAGGATAACACCGAGAATGATTCATAATTTCGTAGTGCTCCAAATTGCCGATATTTAGGGTTCGTATTATATTTTGGCGGCATCTTTTTTTCAATTCTCTTTTTTATGTAAACGGATATGCATGTGCATATATGGTCGCATCTGTAAATTTACAATATTTATGTAAGTTTGAATATGTACAACATTTTTTCCCCCTATCCCATCCCTACCCGCCACTGTTCGTCGTTTTGCGTCTGTCTGACTGCAAATGCATGCGTAAATGTGTACTTAATACTCGAGACTTTATTTAAATACATATGGTCAATAAATATAATTTTTTTCTTCTCTGGGAGGACATTTTCGCAAGAGCTTTCATTAAATGTCTGCCTCCAGAAAATTGTATTTACACTTTAGTGACCATTATTCACATCGCAACGTATCGCATGGCATGGCATCGCTGCTGAATTGCATTCCATCGTCATTCCATCGTCACCGTTCTCAACTGATAAGGCCGCATTCTCTCAAGTGAAATGGAATGAAATTCAAGCTGAAAATTATATGTCCACTGGCGGAAGGAAGAGAAACAAGAAAAAAAAGCAAACGCTGATGATTAAAGTTGTAAATTTAACAAGGAATTTGTGGGAAAACGGTTGAAGTGCACAGCTTCAAGGGCGGATAACTCTTTGTGTCATTACATCCGGTTACGTAGGAACGTGCGTAAATTTTTAACGGTCCTTTGGCAGTGATTAATCATTGAATGCGTGTTTCAAAGTTTTAACAGCTGGCGAAGATAACGAAATTCGGCAAGATGATATGCAGAAGCGTGTTAACGCAATGCCACTGTTCGAGGGTGGACTATTTTATAGAATGCTGTTCTTAATGTGTTGTGGGTAGGCGGGTGTTTCCTAGAATGCTTTGTACCGCTTACTCCTAAAACGCAAGCCTCTCTAGCCAATCCTGTAATTAAGCAGGCAAAAGATGATGCTTGCTTATAAAAACAAAGTAGTGTGGCCTTGTGCCAGGCGCCCCACAGTGGGATTGCTTCATACATTTTTGTGCAATAAATATAAGAAGTTGTCGCAGAGTCTTGAAATTCGGCATAGAGCGTTTTATGATGTAGAGTAGCAAAAATATAAAGTTTCATCCAAATCGACCACGCCCATCGGCCATCGCCCATACAACTAAAACTGAAATTTTCGTATAAATTTTATTCTGTTAGGTAGAAATTTTTGTAACTTGGCATGGATCATCTGTACTACGGAAACAAAAATTTTGGAAAGTTTCATCCAAATCGGCCACGCCCATCGCCTATATTATGCACCATATACGTGTTTTGTCTTTATTTCTTTGCTTAATCTGTAGCGTAATTTCATGTGACTTTTTTCATAAAATTTATAACTTTGTTCAGCAGTATAAAATATTATAAGGATTTTTTTCTATAAATCACAATAATATACTCCCTTCCTTCATTTTATGGCAGTCAGAGCATGGAGGTCGTCGGAGCTAACCTTTTTTTCATCCAAGGAAAACTTAGAACACTGAAATTTCTAGGGCTCTTTTTTAAATTTAAATAGTTTCGAAACTATTTATGCTATCCAGTTGCCTTTTTTTCTTAAAGAATCACAAAATATCATATTTTCAGAACATCATGACATAAAACAGTTAAACGAACAACAAATATGCATATACAGGCCCTTAAGTTGCATTAAAATCTTAGTCGTTTTGCGCTTTACTTCTCCCAAGCATTTTTAAGTAATTATTTTGCGTTAAAAAAGTATTTTTTTCAAAAAAGCAATGATGAATTTCTCTTAACTAAACAATTCCGTACAAAATTGCATCATTACATTTTTAATATTTTACAGTCGAAAAATAGACTTTTTGCACTTAGAATCTCACTGTGCGCCCTAGGAACAGGTGGATTATGTCTTGGGATTCACCTATGATATGACATCAAACTGATCTTGGAACTCGTTTTTCGAAAACCAAGTAAAGGGGAGAGTCATAGTTAAACAAGACACAGCCTGGCAACAGGTGCGGTTATAGAAAAGCCGTCGGGAGATATCAGAAGATTTATCTTTGCCGTTTTTAATAGTTGTACGGCCAGAGAGATCTGGATAATAGACTATGGAGCATGGCATGCTTTGCTGTGTTGATATTCTCTCCTCGGGCATTGAAAATCTATGCTGTTTATAATGGATTACGAGTTCCATGCGAGGTATGATAAAGCAAAACTGAAGTGGCTTGTCTGCGAAACCCAGACCAGAGGGTTCTTCTCTTCTGGTAGCACGGGTGAGCAGGAGCCCAAGGAACATTGTTCCCTCCTGGTCAATGGTGTTGGACTCCTTGTGGGAGCATCGTGCTGGCTGTGGTTACCCCAACAAGTGTTTCCAGTGCTTTTGCGTTGCTCAAGCGTTGGTGAAGGAAGGCATTAGCTTGAAAAACACTGTTCATGTCTATCCGAGGTCTTCAGTCAGGTCAACGGTGCTTTGGCCGAGAGAGGGAGTGGGCCCTGAGGAAGTTTTTCCAAGGGACCTACTTCTAATCTCTGGTAGTTCGACTAATCCTTTCGGGATTAGTTTGGGTACCCCAAAGGGGCGCTTGCTGTCGCAAGAAGAAAAGAAGTATAACGAAGAAAAGAACTATAGAAAACAGCACCTGTGTGATGGCACACCATGGGTAAGGCCTTCAAGGCGGGACTCATGTAAAACATACACATTTGATTTGATTTGTTCTTAATGTTACTTTTTCGCGAAAACTAACTTTAATTTTACCATTAAAGAATTCCATATTCAATCCAATAGGATATCAAGACCGATAGAATACCAAATACCTAGGCCTAAACTACAAATATTTATTATCTAGTTTAACACACCATCGATTTTTATTTTATTAGTTCATTTCCATTTCTTTGGAAATGTTCTTATTTTTTTCCTACACTTTTGGGATTAACGATTGCTGGTGAATTCTCTTTTTATCCATACTCTGATACACCGTAATATCTGCTCCGGCAAACATAAAAAAGTTGCTTGGCGACAAAACCTACTGACAATTACAGTTAATAGCAATGACCACTGGATGGAAAAAATAGAAACTAATGCAAAAATATATTTGTACTATTGTGAGTCATTATAATATAACACTAAAATCAAATGTACCTTAGAAATCTTCAGCCTAGAACAATTCATGGCTACGAGGTTGCTGTGATAAGTTGACTCATTGCAATATCTTATAATAACACTTCTAAAGCATTAATAAATCGATAATAATATGAAACTGTAGAGGTTTTACAATAAATTGCTTTATCAGTTTTCTGCACTTGATTCTTCTTGATTTTTTAAATTAGTTTCAATTTCTTAATTTCTACAGGGTGTCCGTCGGGAGGGAATGCTACTTTGTTTTGCCGCCATTTCGGTAAACTTTAGTCTTGCCAGTTCATATTTGGCAGTCGTGAAGTAGAGACGTGGCAAATTTATTATGGAAAAATATTCGATAAACCAACGTGTTTTCATCGTTAAAACATTTTATCAAAATTAATTACAGATTACTGTGACAATGAGAAAGTTACGTCAAATTTTTGGGAGAAACAACGTGCCAACAAGACGCACTATTTATGGTGTAGTGAATGATTTCGAAGAAAGAGGGTCTGTATCTGATAGGGCCAAACATAGACCACAACGAACTGCAAGATCGGCTGAAAGCATTACTGCTGCTCAAAAAAGTGTTCAAAACAATCCATCAACCTCAATTCGACACTGTGCTCAGGAACTTGGTCTTCAAAGAACAACTTTGGCCACACTTCTGCACAAGGATTTGCACATGTTTCCATTTAAGATTCAGTTGACACAAGAGCTTCTTCCACAAAACCATTTACGCCGCCCTACATATGCCAATAGGATGTTACAGCTTGCCTATGGCAACCCCGATTCTCATGAAAAAATCATAATGAGTGACGGGGCGCATTTTCATTTGAATGGATATGTGAATAAACAGAATAGTCGGTTCTGGACAGTGGAAAACCCTCAAATTATTCATCAGTCATCTCTGCATCCATTGAAAATGACAGTCTGGTGTGCAATTTGGTCAGGAGGAATCATTGGACCTTACTTACGGACAATGAGGAGCGATATCGTGATATGATTGAAAACTTTTTAGCGCCACAACTGCATGTTTTAGGCTTGATTAACATGTGGTATCAACAAGACGGTGCCACATAGCATACAGCCAGGATTACCTATACAATGGAATTACTGCGAGACCTCTTTCCACAACAAGTCATTTCAAGAAATGGTGATGTTAATTGGCCTCCACGGTCGCCTGATTTGACTGCTCCGGACTTCTTTTTGTGGGGATATCTGAAAAGTAAGGTTTATGCAAGCACACCAGAAACGCTTGAGCAGCTCAAACAAAATATTAGTGATGAAATTAATGAAATACCGCGTGAAATGTGTGAGAATGTAATGAAAAATGTGCTCAAAAGGGTTTTGCATTTGTGAGGCTAACAGAGGCGGACATTTATCTGATATCGTATTCCATTCATAATTGCCGGCATTAAATAAAACATTTATAAATATAAGATCCATTCTCTTTCATTTAATCAAAAATTATAAACAAACAAATTAGTATACCTTCCCGACGGACATCCTGTAGAAGACTTCAAACCACAGAGAAACCCCAGTTTTACCTTACAGATATCAAACTTCAACTAATCAGCAGTAACATTTTTATTTCGGACAAACCAAGAATTAGACTTCGGATACATCTTTTCAAAATATATGTTAAAACGTTGACATCAGTTTGAAGAAGCAGCTTTTTCCTATTCGTTAAATTTCAATATTGATCTATTGCATCAATTCATTTGAATTGATGAAAAATATTTCGTTAAAATTTTTCTTTGATTTGATGTGCATTTTTTTATTAACTCAATGAAAATACGACACAAATTTGAAGAAAAAAATTTCCTTTAAAATATTCGAAAATATAATTTGCAGCTACAGACCGAAATGAAAATACTATGTATGGATGATACCGCCACTAATAACGAACCATCTATTTTTCGGTTTCAAAAGTATAGTTAAATAAAATACACATAATGAGCTATGATTTCGATGAAACTTTTATTTCGTTATAGTGCTTCGACCTTGCCATTGTGTACGAAATACAATATTATTTAAATAAACGCCTTTAGATTGGTTTTTTCACTCATTTCGGGCGGTATGTCGGCGATAACCTGACAAATATTGGTTTTCAAATGCTCCAACGTTTGGGGATTATCCGCGTAAACACTGTCTTTTACGTAGCCCCGCAAAAAAAGTCTAACAGCGTCAAATAGCATGATCTTGGTGGCCTATTGACGTCGCTAAAACGACATCGCTTTCTGGAAACTTTTAATGCTATAAAGCCAAAATCGGTCGTGTTGTGTGGCTCGAGGCACCGTCTTGTTGAAACGACATATCATTTAGTTTATAATCTTCAATTACGAGCCAAAAAAAAGTCGGTCACAGTCACTTTTTCCGGGTGCAATGGCTTTTTCACAATCACTTTCTGTGTTTTCCGAGCACCATATGCCACAATTTGGTAACCACCGAGTGAGAAATGAGCTTCATCGCTGAAGAAAATTTGGTTCGAAAAATCGGCGAATAAAGGTGCAAAATACGCCATAATGAGCTGTAAGATAGGACCACACCTTCACCAACAGAAGCGATATTTTCGGCAACGCGTACATTGAGATGATGCACTTGCCTGACCACATTTGTAACGCTTCCAGTCTATTTAAATTTCTTTATAATCTTGCCAAATCCTTGCGTAGTATGTCGATTATCACAGTCATGATCACGGCCGATGATCACGTTTGAATCACCACTTTTTTAGTAAATTTTAACTATTTTGCGCGTTCTTCGGTTGTTAAATGATCCATATTCGTAAATGGCAAACCTTTCTTAAAATAAATAACACTTCAGATGACAGGTATCTAACAGCTGACGGCTTTGCCAGACCGGCAATTTTGTAACCACTAAATGAATAATCCAATATATATGAGTCAGTTCACTTGATTGAAATTTCTGTACTGGTTTTAAGTTCTTCATAAGCCCAACACTAAGTATTTTGGGCCCCATAAGAAATGAGCTTCATCGCTGAAAAAAATGTTGTTCGATTAAAAGTCCGCATTGTAATCACCACTCTTGTGGTAAGTTTTAGCTTGTTTTACGCGTTCTTCGGCTATTAAATGATTCATAT
Source organism: Philornis downsi (assembly GCA_019455685.1). Classification (NCBI taxonomy): domain Eukaryota; kingdom Metazoa; phylum Arthropoda; class Insecta; order Diptera; family Muscidae; genus Philornis; species Philornis downsi. Next base: position 694,372 of record JAHXMU010000538.1, read on the forward strand.
TCATAAATGGCAAACCTTTCATTAAATAAATAACACTTTAGATGATAGGTGTTTAAAAGCCGACAGCCTTGCCAGACCGACGGTTGTGAAACCACTAAATGGATAACTTTACTTGCCAATCCCCATTAGTCACAATGTTGACTTTTGCCTCGTTGTAGAACACAGTTGGAAGTTAGGTTCCAAGAAGGTTGTAGGCGGAACTAAGTTTCCATGAAGAATGTAATTGGAATTTAGGTTCCAAGAAAATGGAGGAGTTTGGGAAGAACTAAGGATCTACGAGTATACTGGATTTGCATATTTATTGGAGATTTGAAAGTGTGAAAGGCAGAGGAAAGGAGACTTTCAACTTATATTATTGGTTAGATGACTTATCTAGTGTTGAAGGTGGCTGGAGAAAAAAAGGGAACATGCTTATCGCTGGTTTCAACCTTGGCACCTTCGTGCTCTGCTGAGTTGCCACCTGGGCGTAACAAAGTAACGGTTTTTACCATTACAAGTTTGGTCAAAAAGACCTTTACGCTAACAAATAAATAGTTAACTTTTACAACAATTTTTACGTTTGAAAATGACGGGATTTGATGCTATTTAATTTAATGTGGTTCAAAGTAGTTCAACGAAATTCAATATGGTTCAATGCCATTCAATGCCACTCAATGTCGTTTAATGCAATTCATCACAGTTTAAAGATTACTTATGCCAAAAGGTTTAAATGGGCTTAACCCTCTATTTTGTCTCACTTTCGTATTAATCCTCTACCGAATGAACACACGCGATGAATTCCGCTCGAAATTTTTTACTGTGCGGCTAATTTTTCATCTAGACCACCCTCGTATAGGCCAATAGCGGCGATTCAAAAAATGGCATTTAAGTTTATCTCATAATTATGCACAAACATACAAAGGCAAAACAAAAAAAGTAAGAATCTAACTAAAAAAATGACGGAATTAGATTCCGAGGCAAGGCATCAACACATTCGAAGAAAAAACAATCGCAATAAAACAAAAACGAATTATTCCCCAGTTGTCAATGCAAATTTGTTATTATTACAAAAGCAACAGCAGCAGCAACAGCAACATCAATG
>JAHXMU010000538.1:710452-734956 GCA_019455685.1 Philornis downsi
GCTAATTAAGAAAGATAATTTTTCGATCATTTTTTTTCTTAATAACTAGAAATATAGATAAGACAGAAATGTACGAGATTCAAAATATTGCGGAATATTTTAATAATATCAAAACTTACAGCGCGAAAAAGAGAATGTAGCAAAGGAATAAAGTTAGTTGGGAATATTTTTCAACGGGCAAAGAATGATATTTTAAACAGACATATACAAAAAGTTATGTTGAACCAAGAAACGGGTTAAACAATTGCAGGACATTAATTTTACAATATGTTTCACGGGTGATTCTCAGAATTAGATAAACATTTTAAAAATACAATAAAAATGTTTATGATGAGTAAATTTGTGTACTCACTTTAAACATATGGACTACTTTTTTGTAAATGTTATGGTGTTTTGACAATTAGCCCTAGCGTGTTATAACTGGCACTGTCATCATTCCTACTCTAAGGAAATTATGCCGCTCATGCATCCTTAACCAAACAAAAATGCTGCTAAAAAACTGAGTAAAATATACAAATTTTATTAAAAATTATTGAAAATGTGTTCTTCAACACTAATATCAGACATGTGCAACAATTATTCAAATAACTACAACATCAGCTTAAGAAATCTCAGTCTTTTCACAAAACATCTATGGTCTTAAATAGAAAACCGCCTTTCCGCTTCAATTTTGAACGTTCTATTCACAACTATAGCTTTGAAATGGTGATTGATTTTATCTATCTTTACAAAGTAAATGATGTGAGCCAAGATATTAGGCGAAGAGTATCGGTTTTCCAGACGATTTATTTACTTGCTCTGCTGCATAACGCAAAGTTCTGTGTAGTGACGAAGACATGTGAATGGATCAAAATTCTCCAGCACTAGAAACCTTCTGAAATTAACCCGATGTAAAACAAAAATTCTATTATACCTCAGTTATACATTTTATTATGATGATTTTTTGATTATGATGCCGTCGGCGAAAAGATAAGTAATATTTCCAAACTTGCAGGAAGAATCAGAGAAAGCGATTTTCGCGGTGAACGGGGACAAGATAATCCCTCTATTCTGAATGAAACATAAGTTTTCTTATACGGGAAAATGCATAAACATTGTCAATGTGGACTATATAATTGTGCATGAATTAATTTATCCTTGCACCGCCTACAAAGAGGAATATATTCAGCTTTGTAATTAAATTAACAGTCTTGGCTTCAAGCATATGACACGTACGGCAAAGACTGTATTTTAGTTCAACTATGGTCGCAATAGTTTGGTCATTCCGTGTGAGCTGTTTGTGAAACTGAAATAGACTTGAAGGTATTTAGGAGAAAAATCCTACGGAAAATATTTCTTATATGCTGACATAAGTTTAGTTAAGCAACAGTTGCATTAATCAAGCCGTTTAGTACGAAATGACGGAAATGATGATTCGAAAAAGGTTTTAGTAATGACCTCTATGAAAAGCGCGAAGAAAGGCGACTCATATTCAGTGAAAAGACCAAGATTAAGCGCTTAAAGTTACTTACTAAAAGATATAAATACCGGGTTATCCATTCAGTTCCGGTTCATTTTCAAAAGTAAAGTTAAATAAAACACATAAAGCTTTGATTTCAATGAAACTTTCGTTTCATTGTAAGGCTTGGAAATACCATGTTATTTAAATGACCATCTCTGGATTGATTGCAAAGAGCGGATCCTTTTGAGGTAGTTTTCGAAAAATATGGCCCAATGACAACGTTAGACCATAATGCGTAGCCAACAGTCACTTCCTCTGCTATGGGTTTTTCAGAATTACTTCTGGGTTCTTCGAGCCTCATACGCGAGAATTTTGCTTGCTGACATAACCACCGAGTGAGAAATGAGCTTTATAATAGTTGAAGCTGAAATTTTGTTCGAAAAAACCGGCATTGAAAGTCTGTTGCTGTAGCATCTACAACGTTGAGAATGGTCAGTCGCCTTTTATTGTTGCGTGAGTTAGACTGCGTGCATGGAGGTGCAAGTTCAAACGCAAAATATGCCAAAATAAGCCCAGCTGTTAGAATGTAGTGGAATCGACAAATTCGGATTATAATTGACACTTTCACTAACAGAAGTGATATTTTCGTCAGTGCGTACATTGCGATGATGCACGGCCTCAACATATCTTTAAAGCTTCTAGTTTCTTCAAATTTCGTTATAATCTTGCCAATGCCTAGCACAGTAGGTCAATTATCACAACCATAATCACCCCGTAAAGCATGAAAAGTGCCCATGTTTGAACCACCATTTTTGTAGTAAGTTTTAACTATTTTTACGCATCCTTCGGTTGTTAAACGATCCATATTCGTAAATGGCAAACCCTCCACTAAATAAATAATACTTCAGATGATAGGTATTAAAAAGCTGACAGCCAGACCGGCGGTTTTGAAACCACTAAATGGTTAACCATATATTTTAAACTTGTTTACACTATTACCCTATTTTAGCAGTGATAATTATTCTTTCCACACAACACAGACGATCAAAAATCCCCAGTTACATCAATTGATTTCGAGAAAATTACTTTAAATTATTAAAAAAATGTGCACAGCTCATCTAAATAATATCCATTATGTTCATTTAACCTTGGCGTAGGTTAATACTCGTATGTCAATATTCCAGCTAATCTCCGAGAACTTGCGTAGTCAGTTAATTGAGACGGCAATGTAAGCATCCATCAGGGAGCGATTTGTTGATGTCATTTCAAGAAGGATTTAGCACGCTTCAGATCAACTTAATTATTTTATCCACATTTATATTGGAACACTTTAGTCATATCTCGTTAATGGCAGGACGAAGCAAATACATATGCCTATTTTTACAATCGTAAATCAAGATGCAAGAAAAAAAATTCAAGTTGTAATAGCACCAGGTAGCAAAAACCACAAACTCTCAACAACAGAGCAGAAAATTTTTCACAAAGAGACGTTTAATATTTATGGTTTTGTGATTGCATTCAAATAGTTACAAGTTTTCCTTTAGCATTCCTCTTTTTTTGTCGCGCCCGACTTAAATAGCCCCCGACCAGAAAGCATTCAAAAGGGATTTAAAATATATTTCATATTTACAGATGCAGTAAGCGTTTTAGAGGGGGGATTTCATAGAATGAAGAGCGAAAAGTAGACATAACCATTTTGTGTTGTATACAACTTAGTGGATTGCATAGTTAAATGAACCAAAAATAAAGTGTCTGTAATTAGAGTAAAATGTTGGTGTATATTTTTGTGTACGACAAAAGTATTTTTCTCATGACTTCCGTATAAGCTAAATATTAGGTAAGATACGACAAAGCAGTAACTTTCAGCTGTTGGTTAAAACAAACATTTTCAACCAATCTTAAAGTCGAAACGGAAACTTATTAGTTTGGTAAGGGTTAATATGAGGAATATTTGAAAAATTTTTGCTTGTCCAAAAACTACTTTAGTTCGCATTTTATCGGACTCAAATTCATGTCAATCGATGCTGTCATTGAGATTCTATACCTTGAGTGACTTGTCGTAATTTGTTACTATATATGTCACATAACTATTAAGACTTCAATTTGTAATACAAGTGGTTTAGTGGTTTTGAAACCGTCGGTCTGGCAAGGCTATCGGCTTTAAATACCTATCATCTGAAGTGTTATTTATTTAGTGAAAGGTTTGCCATTCACGAATATGGATCGTTTAACAACCTAAGAACGCGTAAAAATAATTACTACAAATGTGATAATTCAAACGTGGGTACTTTTCATATATTACGAAGTGATTGTGGTCGTCATAATCGACCTATTGTGCAAGGAATTGGCAAGATTATAAAGAAAATTTGAAGAGACTGGAAGCGTTACAGATGTGATCAGGCCCGTGCACCATCGCAATGTACGCACTGCCAAAAATATAGCTTCTGTTAGTGAAGCTGTAGCGTATAAGCCAAATTTCAATTGAGAGCGCTATGACCATATGATAACTGACTTTTTTTGGCCTGCAATTGAAGATTATAAATTGGACGATATATGGTTTCGACAAAACGGTGCCATGAGTCACACAACGTGACCGATTTTGGCTTTATTGCATGAGAAGTTTCCAGAAAGCGTGACTTCATGTTTTAGCGACGTCAACAGGCCACCAAAATCATGCGATTTGATGCCATTAGACTTTTTCTGTGGTGCTACGTCCAAGGTGTGTTTACACGGATTTCGGTAGGGGGGAAAGTGTCTTCTGAGAGCGTTGCAGCTATGCTTTTGGAGAGCTGTAATTCTAATTTAGAGTGGACTGTATGTAGGCTTACGGGGGTGAGATTAATGTATGCAATGTTCAACTCGGCGTTTAAGCGAGATTGAATCACGATGCGGATGAAGAGACGTTGCGAGGACAAGCTTTTGGTGACAGCTTCAGTCGATTTCTGATGAGCGTTATTGTGGAGTGATTTTTTCCATTCTAGCGGAAAATTTTGAAGGCAGGAAGGTTTCTCGCTCCGATAGTAATTGGAGATAAAAACCAACTTGAATTAGCGGGAATTCAAATTAAGTTTAATTAGGTGCAGCTCACCGTTCGGGTTCTAAATTATAAGTAATTCTTTACATCCGTTGCATTTAAAACATAACATCGGTTTTCTTCTTTTTATGCTTAACATTTTCTTCGAATTTAGTTTTGGAATTCACAATAGTAACATTAGGAGAGTTATGTTAACAATTAGAATTATAGCAAAAAATTCACAATAAATAATAGTACATACAATTTAGAAAAAGGCTAAATTGAATTCATTTAAATTAAATTTGCAACAGAAATTTATGTTTTCATAATATTCAAAAAATCTTGAAATATAATATGTATATTAAATTTTGTATAAACAAACTTATGATTATTGTCTACACCATTGGGTTTAAACAGTGTGTTTACGCGGATAATCTCCAAACGCTGAAGCATTTGGAAATCAACATTCGCCAAGTCATTGCCGAGATACCGCCCGAAATATGCGAAAAGGTGATCGAAAACATGCCCAAAAGGATCCATAGCTTCGAGCAATCCAAATGCGGTCATTTAAATGACATTTTATTTCGTACAAAGCAATGTCCAAGCATTACAATGAAATAAAAGTTTAATCGAACTTTTTGTATGTTTTCTTTAACTTTACTTTTTAAATATATCTCACGAAAAAATAAAGATTATATATTTTCCTTAAATTTCTTATTTTTGCCTCATACCTATAGGATACAAAAATTTTAAAATTGTTTCTTCAAATGTGGTATAAAAAAAGTTCAACTTCTTCTACACTTTAAATAAATTTATTGATTTCTTGGTATTTCTGGTTTTGATATCTAGTCTTGATATTTCTAAATATAAATTTCTTATGAGAGGCTTTAAAACCTGGATTTGCGAATTCAGAATTTGGAATACGTGCTGTTGGGTGGGTAGTTTTATTGTTCTGAGATTAATGGAAACCGTAATACAATACATGAGAGGACAAATAAGAACATACTTCGGTCTATCATCCAGGCACATTAATCTGGATGAATGGGCCCTCTGCTAATAAATCAAACAAGTCAGTTTTTCCATTGAAAGTTCGAATTTTTCAATCCTCTCATCTACAAAAAACATACGAGTTGACACGATTATTTTGGCATCTTACAATTATAGTTAATTAATTATTGACTACAAGGAAAATTATTAGAACAATTTTGGAAAATATAAATTCATCTAGAGGTACTTTTGGTCCTAATAACCCATCAACTGAGCTCATTTTTTCCAGGTAAAATCAGAACTACGACCTTAAAATGTATATGATTTGTTGTGGTCCTTTCGTTTATCCATCAGCAATTGTCTTATATTGTTTGTAAATAACGTCTAAATGGGTAAAAACGTGGCAAGATTTGAGTCGATTTTTTTCTGTTGCTACTCCCTATGCAAAAGAGTCCTGTCGGCGGCTTATTCAACAAGCTTTGCGACAAACTGAATATACTCAACTGATTTGCTAATGCAGAGCATGTAAGCAGCCTAAGGCCATAAAGCACTTAAGATGTTATAATATTGAAGACAATAAGCGAATAACAAAGACGTACTTCTATTTTGATATATGTTTGCATGTAAATACACCACATGCGATACAATACACTGACTTTGGCTACAAAAGAATGGCATTTACAAATTATGACGGTCTAGACAAGGAATGGATGCGAATGCAAAATCTAAAAAAAAAAACACAAAAACAACATAATCAACCAAATTGTAGCACCGAGCGAGCATAGGTGAAAAAATATTCTTGAGCCCTTACTAGTCCCACCAAAAACTTTGTGATTTTAAAACCACCCAAGGGGCCCAACAGGAACCATCGCTAAGCGCTATTCCATGCAAAAATCTATTCACAAACGGCAAAGACCACAGTGAAACTTTTATACTATCAACTCCCTAAGAGACTAAGCTGAAGAAAAGCAAACAAACACCAATTGTTGGAAAATTGCAAATAAATGCAATGATTGTAATAAGCTTAACTCAACCATAAAGACACGAGACCGCAAATCAAAGGATGCTAAAGGTGTGTTCATTCGACTGTATCTTCATAACGCCTAATGCCCTTAACAAATGACGCTTTCCATAGTACTGCCCACCATTATAAGATTATATTGTGCGCTAAAGAAATGTAGAGGAAATTCCCATATGGCTTATACTGTAGAGCAAAGATTTTCTTAACGATTGGTGGGGCCGTTGGGCACTGTATGGGTAATATGTAATGATTACAGATATTAGAGAGATATTATAGACTAAGTTATAATTTAGAGAAATCATGCAAACTTACAAAAAAATTGTATTGCAAGACAACATTCCAAGTGAAAAGAATTTTGAGATTGTTAAGGACACATTCTTTACAAGCATTAGCATATGTTAGCGTAGTATGTATATGTTTCAGTCACAAATACTGTGTTACTGAAGATGTAGCAAAAGTTATTTCGGTCAAAGGATCAAATTTGAAACTACATAGCAAATTATGCCAATGAGCCAATATCTTTAGGTAGTAAACCTTCTCCTACTCCCTTTTTTTTAGGGAAAATATCCGGAAGGCAAAATATGTTAACATTTCTAGATGGAATTGGCACTAACATTTCTTTCAAACTAATGACGCCATGAAAAACGAAGATCCATTTACAGAGAAATTTGAGGAAATAAAATTTTGGCTAAAGAATTGTTTGTAAACCAATTAATGAATGATGTTTTGCTATTCATTTTGTTTTAACTTCAGCGTAGAATGATATACTTCCGTAGCCCAGCAAACAACATAATAAATTGACGCTTGTCAAAGAATGAGTGCGCTGTCGTTAGTCGTTTACTTGTCATAGGAACTTGAAGTTGATAACACTTCGAGCGCCTATCCCTGATATTCGCTTGCATAGAACCGACAAATATTTGCCGTTCGTACACAATATAATAAACCGAAGCTTGTCAAAAAATAAGTGCGCTTAGAGCGTCATTAGTCGTTTACTTGTTGTGGGGACGTAAACTTAGTAACACTTCGAGCGCCTAATTAATTGTAAACCAATTGTTTGTTTTGTTCGTCGACTTGATTTAACTTCGACGTAGAACAATATACTTCCGTAGGCCAGCAAACAACATAATGAATTGACGTTTGTCACAGAATGAGTGCGCTGTCGTTAGCCATTAACTTGCTGCAGGAACGTGAAGTTGATAACACTTCGACCGCCTATCCCTGCATATTGGCTTACATAGAACCGACAAATATTTGTCATTCGTAGACAATATAACAAATGGAAGCTTGTCAAAGAATAAGTGCGCTTAGAGCGTCATTAATCGTTTACTTGTTATGGGAACGTAAAGTTGGTAACACTTCGGGCGTCTAAATTTGTTCTTCCGCTTGTTTTAACTTCGACGTAGAACAATATACTTTCGTAGGCCAGCAAACAACATAATAAATTGACGTTTGTCAAAAAATGAGCGCGCTGTCATTAGCCGTTTACTTGTCATAGGAACGTCAAGTTGATAACACTTCGAGCACCTATCCCTGTATATTCGCTTACATAGAACCGACAAATATTTGCCGTTCGTAGACAATATAACAAATAGACGCTTGTCAAAAAATGAGTGCGCTTAGAGCGTCTTAAGCCGTTTACTTGTTATTGGAACATAAAGTTGGTAACATCTCGAGCGTCTATCCCTGTATATGTATATTCACTTACATAGAACCGACAGTATTTGTCGTTCGTAGACAACATAACAAGTTGACGCTTGTCAAAAAATGAGTTCGCTGTCATTAGCCGCTTACTTCTTATAGGAACGTGAAGTTGGTAACACTTAGAGCGCCTGTATATTCGCTTCAAAGAAAAAAAAGTAACTCTTCTTCTATGTCCCGGAATATAAATAATATGAGCCACTTGAAAAGTTATACAAATTTGGCTAAAAGACATTCTCTACTTGAAATGTTTCCTTCTGGGAGTTAAACTTTGGTCGCATCAGATGACACATACCTTCAATTCTTCGAGTGAAGGTATACAAATTTCATGTGAAGGACTTGTCATTTTACGCCTGTATTCTTGGCGTTTCTTTCGTTGGTTTTGTCTAGAAAATGTATCTTAATATTTACAAAATACTACAATTTCATTAAATTATTTACGGAATTTTGTCATTAATACCTTTACACCAGTGTAGACAAGTATCAGTAAAGTATTAAATCTCACACCAACAATTATATAAAATTTTGTCAAAGTTGTCAACTGACTTATTTGAAATAAACACCATTCGTGTAGCCGTCGCACGCCCTTTCATCTTCTACAAGTTTTAATGATCTTCTTAACTCTATCTTGTCACAATGCATCTACACCAATAGATATAACAAGCAAACGGGCGGTGATATCCTTTCCAACGATAGTGTCATGTTAAGTCAGTTCACCAAAAAAAAGCAAGAGTGGAAGAGGGAAAGGCAAGCAAATAAACGAAAAACTACACGAAAATGTGCAATGTAAAAATCAAACAGTTTGAGTATACTTCTTCTTCTGCTGCCTCAATTTAACATTTGGTGTGGCAAAAAACAAAAATGACAGGCGTAGCCTTAACACTTAACAATGTCAACGTATACCACTTCATCATTATCGCGGCAACATCATCTTCAGGCCGCCGCCACCAGTCACCCAGTCAGCCAGCAATCGAGCTGTCGAATCAGCCACACAACCGGTGAGGCTGTCATCTAACCAGCCAGCCACGAAACAGCCAACCAGTCATCCAGCCATCATAACAAAATCGACACCAACCATTGATGAGACGAGACAAACAAAACAACACAATGCTCGTAACGAAAAAAACGCATCTTTTCGAATTGAACTTAAACGCGAATGTGTTCTGGGAGTATATCGAGCTGCAAATGATGCAATGTGAGAGTATGACGATGGTACGACTAGAGTAGTCGCAATGCTTGGGGAAGTATTATAATGTGGGATAAAATGAACAATTTGTATTCGGCTAAAATTCGGTTTAGTATTATTTAATGTGGTTCAACATATTCTGGATTATAAAACTTCAAGCATATGAAGACGAAACATTTCTTCTGCAACCGAAAAAAACAAATAAGATGACGAACATTTAGTCGATTAGCAAAATGCTTTCCTTATACACAGCTTATACACGTTACCATTCCTAGACCATGGATTTACAAAGCTGCGCAGTAAAATGGTGAAACAATATAATTCCTTTATATTGTTTCTAATCATTCTAATCATTTTGTCGATTCATATAATCATTAAAAAATATTACGTAGAATAAAACATTGTTCAGTTACATCTGGTCTTTTAAAAGCGATTTTAAGAAATGCAAAATTTTGTTAAGGAGAATCGAAAATTGTTTAATTACCTCTGGGCTTTTTAGTCGTGATAAACAGATTTAAAAAAATTAAAAATTTTGCACAAAGAAAAAATGTGTTCTAATTTTTCCTTTATTTTTCGAAACTTCATTTATAAAAATGCATATTTCCCAAAGATGTTTTTTTAGAAGATGATGATGAAGGATTTCCATATTCATCCGCAATGTTTGAAACAGCTACTGCTACTACAGCGACATTTGCTAAAGATGATGGCAATAGTATATGCTATGGTTTTCTCCATTATCATCTCCCAAAAGTATGTTGCAAAAATTGAACGATTATCAGCCAACATATCTAATAATGATTTCCTTTCGGAAAGAAGTTGACATGTTGTCAGAATGCAACAATTTTGAAATGATGTCTACGACTTGTGCAAATTCTGCATTCCTCGTTCAGAAAAGAACATAAAAACTTAAAAACTTAAGCTTTTACCGCCTCACTCTAACTTTAGTTAATAAAAAATAAAAGCCTCTTTGACAATCTATGACAAATATAACTTAATTAAGTTATTAATATAAGATTCCCCACGTCTGCAACATTTTGCAAAATCCCCTTTCGTAATCCTTCTGGCCTTCCCTACCCAATTAATCGTTTATAAATATGCATATTTCCCAAAGACATTTTTAAACTAGAATCCATCAACGTTATTAGCGGAAATATTCGGATCCAACCTGATCCAAAATACGACATTTAAAAAAATATATGTTATAGGAATGATATTGGTCTTTTGAAATATTATTAGCCATCATGAGTCTACAGAATCCAAAAAAACTATGAGGATTGCGAGTTTTTTGATTTCGGATTTTTAAAAATTTCTTCTTCTCACAAGTGATACGAAAAATTTCAGTCGTTTTCCACAGCTTCTCTTTTTACCTTTGTGCTGCATTTTTGTACAACTTTAAAATTTTGCAGAAAATAGTTATTGTAAAAGAATTGAGCGATTTTTTTTAATTGCTTTTAACTAAATTTGACAATGAAAAATTTGTATAAAAATGTCTTTCGTTTGGAGTACTCACACTTTAAGGATTATGTTGGGTCTATACGGGGCCATTTTTGGATTTTGAGGGATCATAAATATGCGTCGACGCCTTAAACTTTATGCTATACCCCATAGAGATGCTATCTCCACCAGAACTAACAAAGTTATATATCTGTGTTCAGACAAAGCCGAGTTTATTATGTTAATCCATATCTACATCCAATTCTTATTCCAAAATTCGCTGTAGTTCACAAATTATAGGGTAATTCACTTAGTAGTTTCAAACCCACCAGTCTGACAAGGCTGTCAGCTATTAAATACTTGTCAGCCGAAGTGTTCTTTTTTTAGTGAAAGGGCGGGCTCTCACTCGATGGTTACGCCAACAAGCAAAATTGTCGCATATGGGAGAACCCAGAAATGGTTGTGTAAAAAAACTGCTTGGTGTGCATTATGGTCTGGGGGAGGAACCTCAAAACGACCCACTGCTGCAACATAATGATAATGACAAGGTCCAAGCATTAAAATTGAATAAAAGCTTTATCGAAATCATAGTTTTACATGTGTTTTATTTAACTTGAAAACTAAAATGAATAATCCATTACACAGGGTGATTTTTTAAATTTTAAGTTTTTCAGGTTGGCAGCACTGGTTAGTAATGGCGTCCAAACGTCATCTGTTAAAGTGAACAGTATACTCAGCCATTTCATCATGGAAAGGCTAACAAACGAGCAACGATTGCAAATCGTTGAAATTTATTATCAAAATTCGTGCTCTGTGACAAATGTGCATCGTTTGATACGACCATTTTATGGTCATCATAATCCATCTGCTGAATCAACAATTCGTGCTGTTATCTCCAAATTTCGCACCAAATTTACTTTGTTGGACATAAAACCATCGACTCGCATGCGTAGAGTGCGTACCGAAGAAAATATTGCAGCCGTAGCGACCGGTGTTAATGACGATCGTGAAATGTCAATTCTTCACCGTTCTCAGCGATTGGACATATTTTACTCAACTGCAAGGAGAATTTCACAGGTCGATTTATTATATTTAGGTAGATACTATGTCCTTTTCACGAGAAAAAAGAATTCCACGACACATTCTTGCTTCATGAAAAAAACTAGTGGCATTGTCAGTTTTTTTAGCATTTATTTCCAACACTTCAATCGGAACAATGGATGTTTTTACGTAATAATGTGTTTGATAGTATATTCCCAAAATTGTAACAGTATGTCTTATTTCAGTAGTATTTCTTTCCCCAAATTTACACATGTCCTAATGAACATATTACGACGTAAAAATTTCAGATATTCCGATTTAACTGTTGGAAACTATTAAAATGAAAAACAGATTGACATTGTCACTTTAAACAATTTTTCTCGCGAATAAAATGTAGTACATATTATCTGCTGCACTAATTTCGTTTTACATTTCGTGACTATTTTTTTACATGGAATTTCACTGCTTAAAGTCAACATAGTATCAGCCTTCAGTCACTAACTCGTGCACTGCTGTAAACACATTGCTTTATAACGCTCGCTAAAATATTAATTCATTGACCGGATAGCCGCCTATATTCCAAATTTAATCCAGATGTTCTCAGATGTCCAAAAACTAGCTGACCAGACGTGTAGATGGTGCCAGTAGTTTGTAAAAAAAAATTGTTTTGGTGGCAAGTATGTTTGGTGGCATATGTTTTAACTTTCAAGGCGTTACGTTGTTTAGTATCTTTATTTGAACCATCAAAAGTAAACGTTTTTAGTGAATTTGTACACATGGAACAATTAGTCACCGTTATGTAATTCAATCTTTCCATTTGAAAGATCTTAGTCCAAGCAACATTAAAGCCGAGCTAAATTCTACTCTAGGGAAGTCTGCTCCTTCGTTTACGAATGTAAAATATCGGGTAGCAAAATTTAAACAAGGCTATACGATCTGCTAAGAGGAACACCGTAGTGATCGATCAATTAGGGTGGGAGCGAAAGAGATGTGCCGCGCTTGCTTTCAATAGAGCAAAAACAGCGTCGTGAAGATGTTTCAGTAGACTGATTGGCGAAGTTTTACCGCAATAACGCCGAATTTTTGCGTCGAATTATAAGCATGGATGAAACATTGATCCACCACTTTTCAGAACTGAGACAAAGGAGCAGTTAAAGCAGTGGACTGGAATAAGAGAATCGTGTCCAAAGAAGACGAGCAAGGCAATGTCATGGTTCCTGTTTTTGGGGAATGTGAATGGGATTATTTTTATTAATTATCTTCGGAAAGGAAAAATCGTCAACGGCGAATATTATGCTATTATAATTTATTGCAGCGTTTAGGTGAGGAAATTATGGGAAAAAGGCAGTATTTTGCAAAAAATAAAGTGTAGTTTCATCAGGGCTATGCTCCACTTCACACATTCACAATTTCGATGGGCAAAATTATTGAAATAAAGTTGGAATTGCTTCATCACGCGCCAGATTTAGCTCCCTCGAGTTATTTTCTATTTTCAAGCTTGAAAAAATGGCTCGGTGGTAATCAATTTGCCAATAATGAAGAGGTGGGGTCTGCGGTTGATGGTCATTTTAAGGAGTTTGACAGTTCTTACTATAAACAGGGTATAGAAGCTATTGAATATCGCTGGAAAAGGAGTATCGAGCTAAACGGAGATTATGTTGAATAATAAAGAAAATTTTTCACATTTGTTTTGTATCTTCTTTGTTAGATAGGCTAGTTTTAGGATCGCCCTCGTACATACCTTTCATTCGACTAAACAAAATTCAGTGTTATTTGTCATTCGTCATGCGCTTAGTAAAGTTAGTTTGCTAATACGAATGCGAATGGCATTGCCACTCCCCTTAGGGCACTGCTACACGTTCAATATATATTGAACGCGATCCAATATCGCGATATTTATTGAACGTATAGCATGCGGTATTGATGGATCGCGATCCATATCGCAGAATGGCTTAAATTATGGAATCCAGATCGTGGATCGCGTGATAAATATTGAGCGTGTAGCATTTTCATGATATTAGATCGCAATACGTTAATAAGAAGTGAAATAAAACATAAAATAAAAGACGCAGTGCAAAAAATTTAACAAATAAAAAGTAAAAAATGTTATTATTAAGCAAGCAAAATAGCTAAACAGAATTTTTTTTTTTTACTGACGCGATAAATATTGAACATGTAGCATACGCTCGTGATCCATCAATCCATTAAAATGGATCGCGATCCAAATATCACAATATATATTGAAAGTGTAGCAGTGCCCTTAGGGTACCACACATACGAGAATTGACCGATTTTGCAAAGGTCAGTTGTCCCCCTACAACACTTCGATGAGTTATAATTTCGTTTCTTTCTAGTTCAGATCGTTTTTGATAAGAACGCTTTTGGCATGGTCTACACTTTAGCGCCGACTCCTTGGGAATAGAAATATGTAAATCAGTTTACATGTCTGAAATTTCTGTTCTGATTTAGTTTTGGTCTGTTATGCTACAGTAGATGTAAATCGTTTCTTATTGGTAGCAGAATAATAAAATAAATTTGAAATGACTCTTTGGTAGCAAATATTTTTCAATTTAAAAGGAATTATTTTATCAGAGAATATTTCAGGTCAAAATGTTAATACTATAATGTAATACTTACTATAATGTAATACTATAATGTAATACTTACAAACTGATCATCACCACCGTCGATGTTTCTTCGGCTTCGCTCTGAATTATAAACTAATCGAAACACTAAAATTGTTCGTGTCTCCCCATCGCTTGTTATTCGCCTCGCTTTGCCTCACATTGTCATCACCTTCCATGCAACCGCATAACCTCTCGATGGAAATAAAGAAATGCGAGACCAACAAACATTTGCAAACCGCGACATTTTACATTTTACACACAATATTTATTGGTATTTGTTCTGACGGAGATTTTTTCACGAATATTTCAGAATCCACTAATACCTGTGATTGTATTACACACATTTGGTCACGTCTTATTCAACACACTGTAGTTTTAACGCCGAAAAAAAAATTAAATTTTAATATTTGATAATTGCACGCACTTTGCCCAAAGATTATGATTAGACTAAAGAAGAAGTCAAAGAAGTTTCAAAAACAAAACAAAAACTTCATAAAAGGGAATAAAATCAGAGAGACTGAGACAGAGAGAGAGAGAGAGAGAGTACAAAACATCACTAGTGTTGCCCACAAGCATATAAATGATGCAAAAGAACGTGCAAAATATAGAAAAAGCGCTCAAAAACATCCGCAATATTCATAAAATAAGTGATAAAGGTAAATTACAAATTAAATGCCAATTTTTGCAATAATTTCAAACAATCGTAAGTAGCAACGAAAAACGTTCGTAGTTGACTTCATCTAAAATCGCAATTTGTGGTTAATGTTACCTAATTTTAACGAAAACATACAATTCAACTATGCTACTAATTAAAGTTAATTTAAAATGCTAATCATTTTCTAAGTGAAAAGCGTCTTGCTTAATAATGTGTATGATAGCTTCCTTGTTAGGCGCAGTTCTACGTATATGAATCAAATAGGGCGACTAAAACTCCATTGGAAGGACCAGATTTTTGAACGACTAGTGAGACTTGGTATGGGAAGAAGCGCATAAAACTGAAGCCTTTGGAATTGTTTTCTACGTGCGTAACGTGTACTAGATAAGTATGTCTATTCTAGTCACCATCTAAGCAAGTAAAAATTTATTTCAAAACTCTTTCTATATGAAAAGTGTGTTTCAAGAGATTTTGTTCATGGTAAAATTTCCTATGCACCATATTTGTATGTGCAAAGTTTCTTATGTAACTTTTCCTACATAAAAACTGTCTTACGAATAACATTTTTTTTATACGAAAAAAACACTCCAAGCGAATTTTATATAAAAAAATGCCTTCTCAGAGAATATTTTATATAAAAACTTCAGATAACTTTCTATGTGAAAACTTCAGATAATTTTCTAGTGAATCTCCCACCCAAGGTAGTTTTGTGTATGAAAACAGTCCACCAACAGAATACATTTAATAAACAAAGACTAATTGAAATGATTATTCAAACACAAAATTTGTTGCAGTAAAATTTTCTATACGAAAAATATTTGCTGTATGAAAATGGAAATTGTTTTCCGAAATGATTTTCTATATAGAAAATGTCGCTCCATTTGCACACATCAAAACTTTTCTCCAAGTGGCCTCTCTAAATATTAAGCTTCTTCTGAAAATTGTTTCTCTAGAACTTTCTCTATAACAAAGTGCCTTCCTAGATACTGATTCAGATGTTGTCTTCCACAGCTGTTTACGAACTTTTACCGAAGCCAACATAGTGAATAAAGTCTCCTGCTGCAAACCTTTCTATTCAAAAGTATTTTCCAACAAATTCAAAAAGTACCTTCGTAGACAAAGTGTAGTCCAAAGGCATCTTTTCAAGGCTCATCCAAGTCTCTTTTTAAAATTAAAAATGTTTTTCAAAATATAACAAATACAGAAAAATCGTTATTTCTCGTGATTTCTAAAAAAAGTGCCTCCAAAGAGACATCAGCGAGAAGCAGTAATAATAGTAAATGACTTGTCAAAGTTCAGTTCTTTGTCGAGATATTGACAATTTGTGGGACATTATCTATTGAAACTGTCAAATATAATGTAGAAACAACCAAAAGGAAGCTCAATGTATGGGTGCGACACTGGTCAACACAAAGGAACCTGATGGACCGAAATTTTCCATTTGTGAATTCCTGATGTAACACAATAAAATCAAATACTTTCTGGTGAAGATTTGAACTGGTAAGGAAAAGTCAATCGAATAGGGCCATGATCGAATCACTATGAGCCAGCGTGAACGATGCCCAAGACAGTATTATCAGTCTAAAATCGTTTGAAGTGTGTTTGGTGGGTTTTGCAAGAAATCATCTACGATGAGCTCTTTCCATATGGTCAAACTATTAATTCAGACCTGTACAGTCAACAATTGGACCGCCTGAAAGAAGCAATCGCCCGGAGGTGGCTAATAGGGGAAGAATTGTGTTCCAATAACACAGCGCAAGGCATCGACACAAACTTGATTACTGGTTAAAAATTTCCCTCAGGAGAAATCTTTGAAAATCGACTGTCTTAGTTTTTTGACAATACTGACGGAGGTTCCTGTGGGAGAGGCATAATGGAATTATCTTCAAAATTGCACCAAAACGATGCATATTTGACCTAAATTGGATCATCCTGGCTATGCTAAATAAAGCCTTCATTCAGTATCGTGCAATAACAATAAAGTTCTTTTAACTACATTTTATATGGAAACTGCCTTGGAATTAATAGACACAGGGTGGCGCACGAATTGTACTACTGTCAACAGTCGATAGCGACCGATATTTAAAAATGCTGAATAGTTTTTTTACGGCAATGGAAATTCCCAAACAAATTTATATCCAGAATCTCCAATTTTCGCTAGCCCTCAAGGTCACTCGACCTGACTGCACCAGACTTTTTTTATGGGGTTGTGCCAAGCGAGAGGTATACAAAACGAAACCAAGGAATTTGACTGAATTAAAACAGTCTATTAAAACAATAATTTAGGGGATCCCGCTATGAACAATTTTCTGATCAGGCGTCACGTATGCGTATATAAAATAAATTGAATTTTCTGTACAATAAAAAAAATAAAAATAATTAAATGAAATATATTATATTGATTAAAAAAAGTTATTTGAATTTCCAATTGTATAGCAATTGGTGCGCTTTCCTGTATTTGTTTTAAAGTTCGTTTGAATTAGGTCGATGTCAACGAACCGGTAACATATTTTTTGCATTTCATAACAAACTTAGTAACTTCGATATTTTGCAAAATGAAAAAGAAAACCTTTACCAATGAAACCACGAAGTCTATTAAAATAAAGGGTGTCCCAACAAGAACGCAAGATTTAAATTTTAAGTAAAACACAGAACAACACATCGGGCAGATGACTGCCGGGGCTTTGCTGCCACACACGCGATTTTTTAATGAAATTTTCAATGACCGTTTTGCATAAATGCTGCGGAATTTCATTAATGCAGCGTCCAATTTCGTCCTTTAAGACTTGAGTCGACGTCGGCTTATTCGCGTAAACCATCGACTTCAAAAACCCCCAAAGAAAAAAGTCTAATGGTGTTAAATCGCACGATCTAGGCGGCCAATTCTGGTCTCCAAAACGCGAAATAACACGACCGGGAAATGACTGATGCAGTAATTGAATTGTTTCTCTGGCTGTATGACATGTGGCGCCGTCTTGTTGAAACCACATGCCCTCCATATTCATTTCCTCAATTCTAGGCACCAAAAGACTGGTTATCATTTCACGATATCGGACACCATTGACTGTTTGCGCTTGACATGTCTCCTTTTCATAAAAAAACAGGTCCAATGATTCCTCCAACCCAAAATCCACACAACACAGTGACACGTTGAGAATGCATTTGCTTCTCGTGAATCACCTCAAATGCCACAATTCTGCCTATTGACGAAGCCATCAAGATGGGAATGGGACTCGCCACTGAAGATGATTTTATGGGCAAAATCAGCATTTTCATGTTGTCTCTCCAATACCCAATTAACAAAATCCCTTCGCTATCCATGGTCAGCTGGCTTCAGTTCCTGAGTCAATTGAACTTTGTATGGATTTGGAGACACCAATTTGCTGAGCTCGGTGTCGAATTGAGGTGGATGGAGTTTGAGCGAGATCATCACGTACAGCTGCGACCTGGTCGAAAGCGCGTTGTTGTCTTTACATCACTAACAGACCCAGTTTTGGCAAATTTATCCATTAATCTCTTTACAGTTGACTCTTTTGGAGCATTATTGTGACCCCAAATTGATCGCAATTTGCGAACTGTAGCCGCAAAACTTTCACCATTTTGGTAAAACAATTTTACAATGAGAATGCGTTGTTCATTCGTGTAGTGCTCCATTTTTACTAACCTCGTACCTTTTACTATCAAACAATAACAATTGTCCAAGTGTCAAACAATAACACTTTGAATGACGGTCCATAAAATTTGTTTCTGCGTTCGAACTCCTCGCCCCTCCAGGCTACTCATTGATGAAAAATGACAACAAAAAGCCATATGATAATTTGCTCAATTTTCAATTCTTCTTTCTTCTTTTTTTTTTGGTGAACTTCTATGATTGCAATTTCCTTACAGCGTCTAATTATGATTTTTAAGCCAGATGCGCCCGGGTCGTTAAACGCTATAAACATGTACTTAACTTTCCATTTGAACAGCATATACTCGTATTTGAATAAACTAAAACGCATCCATGGATGTGGTCCGTGAGAACAATTTTCAGTAAGAGTATGCTAATATTAGTCGTGATTTCTAAACGTTTGTTTTGTTTTTTGAGATGATAATGGAAAAGTGCAGGAGGAGCAACGATAATCTGACTATTAGAGATAAAGAATTTAGGTGTTCAGATGGTAATTAATGAGGAAAATGTAGGTGTTTTAGAATAACGAGTGTAGATGAAGTATTCCGTCATTGTGCGGTGCTATTGTTAAGGTAGTGAAGCGAATGGTCAATATGCATTAACATGACGATATTCAACAGTAGTTAACAAGTTATAGAATTTCGTTACTGAAATTTTAAGCAAAATTTCCCTACCGCGAGCAAAATCTTTCGTATGCGGCAGTGCCATTTTTCATGTTGGTGTCCAACACTGAAATCGGAAAAACCATAATTTATGCATGCCACTGAAGGCTTTATTTAGTATAATTCGAATGATCCGATTTAGTTTGGATATGGACTGTTGTGTTCTATAACTTGTTGGCGTTTTGAAACCAATTTCATTATGGCTTTGCCTGAGAAGCCCTCGTCCCCATTGGAAAAACACTAGCGCTGTCTAGTTTCACAATCTTCTTTTCATGCCAATTTTTCATCACCAAAATTAGTCGCCAAGTGGTAATCACTTAGTGCCAAGACCGGACTATAAGGTGGATGCATAAGAATTTCCCAACCAAGCTTCCAAAGTTTCTGGTGAGTCACTGTCGATGTATGTGGCATAGCGTTGCCTTGATGAAACACAATTGTTTCAGCCCCTATTAGCCAAAGCTGACCGCTTCTGAGCGATTGCTAATTCAGACTGTCTAAATTGTTGATAATACTGACCCGAATTTAGAGATTGACCATAAAGGAACAGCTCATTGTCTTGATGAAACACCATTCCCTCCCCTGTTGGCGAAAGCTGGCCGCTTCTCGGCGATTGCTTCCTTTAGACGGCCTAATTGCTAACAAAACAGATCTGAATTTAAAGATGGGCCATAAAGGAACAGCTCATAGCAGATGCCAATCCCACCACACATACAGCAACAATTTCCTGGCCGCCTTTGCCAACCATACATCGGCTCACCGCGATTCGACCACGACCGTTTTCGCATGACATTGTCGTAAGTTATCCACAAGAAACCATTGATCACTTTTAGAAATAGGTCAATTTTGTTCCGATTCGGCAGGAAATTTTTTCCAAGGGGTTTTCTTGCTTTAAATCATGTGGCACCAGCACATCCAGCTTCTTTTTGTATGTAGCCATATTCAAGTGGTTCTAAGTGATATTTTCGTGCAGCGTTTAATTCCTGGGCAATCGAAATAGTGATGAAATGACGATCGGACTCGACGTTGTTCATTATTCTATCGATATTTTCGCCAATCCTCCAGAACGTGGTGCATTTTTGACATCAGTATTACCGGAATGAAATCATCGAAGCTAACTCGCGACTGATTGACTGTTATAATATGAGAATCATAAATACTATTCACATTTTTAGCGGCCTGACTTAAGTTTTCGCTTCATTTGAGAAAAACTGTAAAATATGCCGTATTTTGTTCTTGCTAGTGTTAGTTTTTGACGCGCGTTGAAACAGCACTGGTTCAAGCAATTACAAAATTGTGTGGTTAGTTTATTGAGCACAAAATCTTCTGTTCTCAACGCTATATAAAGCCAGCGATTGCCTGTATGCACCGCGAGATAGTGATAACTACAGCCATCTATTAAAAAAATAATATACTTCATTTCACTATACGAGGGCCGTTTCGCAACTAATCAACAAACAACAAAAAGGCACAAAGAAGTTGGGAAACATTTTCTTTGTTTATCAACATACTCCCCCTTAGCTTCTTTATCCTGTTTACAGTAAGAACTTCCAAATTTCCTAAAATAGTCATCAACCGCAAATTCCACCCACCTCTACATTGTTGGCAAATTTTTTACCACCGTGCCATTTTTCAAGTTTACAATTAGGAAATAGTGGGAGGGAGTTAAATCTGGCGAATAAGGTTTGTGCTGAAACAATTCGAATATTGTTTTGATGAAACAACACTTCCCTTTTCCAAAAGGCCAAATGCGGTTTTTTCCATAACTTCATCACCTAAACGCTGCAATAAGTTAGCATAGTATTCAACGTTAATGGTTTTTCCTTTCTAAAGATCAGTAAAAAAAATCAATGAACATAATGCCATGCTCATCCCAAAAAGACGCTATGACCTTGGCTGCAGATGAAACCGCCGCCTTCGCCTTCTTTGTACACGATTCTCCCATTCTTTCTGTTTCTTTGTCTCAAGTGTGAAATGGTGGAGCCATCTCTTTTTCATGATTATAAATCGACGCAAAAATTCGTGTTTATTTTCATCCCAATAATCGCAAAACTCTGTACTGAAATATCTTCACGACGCTGTTTTTGTCTCTATTGAAAGCAAGCGCGGCACCCATATTGCGCACAGCTTTCTCATCTTCAAATCTTTGGTCAAAATATAATATATAGCACTTTTTGAAATGCCTACCCTTTCGGTCAGTTCACGCACCGACGTTCATTCAGCCGACGATCATCCAATACCATTTTGCGGATTTTCCTAATCGTGCCTGGCGTAGACACCTCAATTGGTCGACCACTACGGTATTTGTTTTGGCAGCTCGTATGGCTTCGTTTATACTTTGCTATCCCATATTTTACAGTCATAAACGAAGAAGCAGACTCCCCAGAGTAGAATATAGCTCGACTTCAATATTGGTTGCGCTGAGACCTCTCAAATGGACATATTGAATTACATAACGGTGATCAATTCTTTCCATGTTTACAAATTCACTGAGATCGTTCATTTTTGATGGCTCAAATAAAAATACTAAACGACGCAGCGCTTTGAAACTTAAAACATATGCTGTATAGGGTTGCCACTTTTTATCAAAATAATTGTGTATAAACTTACAGCGTTTATATTTAATTGAATTATAAGAAAAAACTTATTATTAACTATTCTAGAAACAAAATTTGTCTTAATGAATTTTTATTCATAATGTACACAAATGTACTATATACGTAAATGAATTGCTGACCTAACTTTATAAATGAAATCATTGTGAATTATCCTGAATCTAAAATCTAACATTGCTAAGCTTCGTGGCAAGTTCGTGGAACCAATATCGGCCACTTAAATTTTATAAGCCTACTGGTGAGCACTTCTCTACTCTAAAAATAAAACATCTTGAATTGTAATTAATTCATTTGGTTTTTTATCTCAAACTATTTCTTTACAATCCGCAACTTGCATGTAATTTCTCTTGTACTTTGAGAAATTATATGTTCAAGACAATTTTCTCTTCCCACAGCCAGAGACATTTCCCTAAGTACGAAATCCACTACTTGAAAGATTTATCTAAATCTCACGACCAGATAATTGCTCATCCAACCGCACCCTTCCCGCTACTCGGAACTGGCTTCTCCGCCTTCATCGCTACACAGCTAACTTCCATTGCCAGTTTCGTGATCTACTCCAGAACAAATTGTTTTCAAACTACTGAAGCCATCTGTACGTCATGTCAGCTAGTTTTGGGAGCCCGCTCGTACCTTACGCTTATTTTAGAATAGGTTTATTTATCAATATTATAAATGAAATTAATCTTGTTTTGCAGTTCATAAAACTCGATATTAAATAGGTTCAAACTGTTGTAAATAAAAACTAGAAGCTCGAAAACGAACGGTAAATTGTAATATTTTTAGTGATAATCCAATTAAAAAGAAAAAACGAGAATAAAAAATTGGGTGCGCGAGAGCCAATTCATTCTTATTTTTTTTAATCTTCCTTTGCATTTGTAAGTTTTTGCATAATATTTTGTGACAATTTCCCAACAACTGAACAGTGGATAGATAAATAGAAGATACTCTAGTTGCTTTTGTGATATACACTTAATTATGCTTCCCACTGTATGAGGACTTTGTTGAATATAAATTGTCCGCTTCAATTTCAGTGACAAAATTTGCGAAAGCAATATACATATACATAGTCCTGCCATATGTTCTGTTACACAATTTCCAGCGTTTATCGTTCAAAACTTCTTGCGGGAATAGAACCGTTAACTTTTTTTTCAGAACACATGCACTGATTAGTGAAGAATACTAGTCAGTTTGGTTTCAGTTTGCAATCTATTAACATGGAGTGAGGCGTTAAAGAGAATCGAGTCGGCGTAATAGCGTTGCATAAGTGCGGAAAGAGTGCTGGCCAAATTTTCGAGTTGCTAAAACCACTCGGAATATCAAGAATGTTCGTTTATCGTGCTATTGCTCGCTTCGGCGAATTGTCTGGAGTAGAAGACAGGCCAAAAAGTGGACGCCCGCGCGTTGTCCGTACGAGTGCGGTAGTAAAGGCAGTGCGTGAAAGAATTCGGAGAAATCCCCTTAGAAAGCAGAAAATCATGTCCAAGGAATTGGGTATATCAATCAGATCCATGTCTAGGCTGATTAGGGATGATCTGCATATGAAAGCCTATCGTCGGTCTACGGGGCATCTTCTAACTCCTCAGCTAAAAAAAATTAGGCTGGAAAGATGCAAGCGATTTTTGCAGTGGCACGCAGCCAATGGCCATGAAAACATTCTGTTTACGGATGAGAAAATTTTTACCGTGGAAGAAGTTTTCAACAAACAAAATGACAAGATTTATGCCACTTCATCTAAGGAAGCGAAAAAAGTTGTTCCAAGGGTTCAACATGGCCATCATCCCTCTTCCGTAATGGTTTGGTGGGGGGTCTCCCACCATGGTGTCACATCCCTCCATTTCTGTGAAAAGGGCGTAAAAACTGGTGCAAAGGTTTACCAAAAAGATGTGTTAGAGGGTGTTGTGAAGGGTTTGACCAATACCCTTTTCAATGGACGTAGATGGATCTTCCAACAGGACTCTGCTAAAACCACGCAGGAGTGGCTCAGAGTCAATATTCCTGGCTTTATAGCAGCAGAAGATTGGCCATCAGGGAGTCCAGATCTCAATCCACTGGATTATGCTTTGTGGTCAGAATTGGAGAATATGGCTTGCAAGACTCCCCACAGAAATTTGGGAAGCCTTAACATTAACAGCATTAACCAGAGCAGCGTTCTCGATCTCCATGGAAATCGTACGTGCGGCTATAGCCTAATGGCCACACCGTTTGAAAGCTTGTGTTAAAGCAAAAGGCGGCCATTTCGAGTGAATACAATTTTTTTTAATAACCAATATTGTCTTCTAATAAATGAAATAATTTTGAATACAATATGAATATTGTTTTTTTTTATCGCGTTTTATATTTGTAACAGAACATATGGCAGGACTAGGTAATTATGAAATCATGAGATACTCGGAAAAAATTTGCCTGCAGACGTCTTACCCAAACATGTGAAGGATAAAAATGTTTCATTTGCCC
>JAHXMU010000538.1:734966-747615 GCA_019455685.1 Philornis downsi
AGCTGGGTTAAAATAAATGTTGACTGCAATACATTTTGCAATACCTTTTGTTCTTAGATCTCCACCCCTTTTTTCAAATCTATCTGTAATGCAATCACAAATGTAAAGTTAAATTCCAAAATGTAGTAAAAAAGAAAAAATTAATCCATTATACTTTCATGCCATTGAAGGCTTCATTTAGCATAATTGGAATGATCCAAATATTATATTAATATTATCATTAACCGATTCAAATATATACCATTTTGTTCTATAGTTTGCTGTCATTTTGAAGGTGATCTCACAATTTTTTTCTCTGTCATAGAATCTTTCTTCCTTACTGGCAAAAAATTGTCATAGAATCTTTCTTCCTTACTGGCAAAAAATTGTGACGTTAGATTTTCACAACCTTTTCCTGAGGCTAATTTTTCACCAACATAGTCATTCACCATAGACCGGAACAGGTGATAATTCCTTTGTGCCATATCCGGTCTCTACATGAGAACTTCCCAACCAAGCTTGCGGAGTTTCTGTGTGTGGTCTGGCTTTGCTTTGTTGGAACACAACAGAACACAACAGCCAAAGCTGATCGCTTCTGGACGATTGCTTCCTTCAGACGATTTGTTGACAGCACAGATTTGAAAGGACAGTTTGGTCGACATTTTCGACAACTGGCCTTCCGGAGTGTGATGCATCTTTGACATCAAAATTACGAAAACGATATCAGGACTATGACCACTGTTCAGCCACCTGGCTCACATTTGCGTTGAAGAAAAACTCTAAAATAAGGCGTATTTTTTTATTGCTGATGTCCATCTTTGAAACCTGCTCAAAACAATAGTGAGTCAAGAAAGGGACAAAATGTCTGAGTAGTATGAAATCCTGCAAAATTTAGATTTGTATGTATCTCGCATTGTACCGCTTAAAAGGAACATGTAGCATATTCCCAAAAAAAAAAAAAAAAAAAAAAAAAAAAAAAAAAAAAAAAAAAAAAAACACACGGCTCCGTTAATATCAATTGATTTCTCCCATTTATTCTACAAAATAAATATGAGACTATTATGTTAAAACTATATTATATTAAAACGCAATATTTTTGATGCAATGTGAAATAAAGTTACGGCTAGCAAGAAATAGGGTGAATTGCTATTGATGTCTCCAAACATTATTTTGGAAAGTTCGCATAAAACCTCTGATTAAATATGATATTATTACAGAAATTTGTCTTTTATTAAAAATTTTGAAATAGGAACAGTACATTGATCATAATTAAATGTAGTATACTGGTTTTATATGCTGACACTTTTGATTTTCTCGAAATTTGGAAAACGATTAGGGAGAAACATTGTTGATGCTTTTTGAATTCAATCGCGAAATTAACTCCCAAAAACTGAAATCCTGTTAATAATGAAAAATTCTATTAAACTGGAATTGTTGAGTGTTTGAAAGTTTTTAAAGTTGTCAGATATTAATTTATTTATTCATCCCATACGTGGAAAACCGCCACGGAGATACCGCAATGGCAAGTCAATTAACTTGTTTTTAATACACATCAACTCTGTCCACAAAACTGATCAAACTTTTGGCAAAGAGAGAAAAGTCATATATTTTATTGGGCTTGTAATCGAGATTTATTTCCAACAAAAATCGTAAATAATAACCGCAAGTTTTCAATCATATTTGATAGTGCATCGAATTTCACGTGGCAAAATATGTTTTAATGCTGGCTTAAGAAAAAGGATTAACTGACATAACTCATGCAGTGGCAGGGTATTTCTAAAGTATTTAATAAATGTTTCACTGCAAGTTTTTTAAAAATATGCAGTGGTAAAATGGCTTCTAGACATCTGCTCTAAATTGAATCATTCAACTTAACCAAAACCGCAGTTCAAGAGGAATGGAAATCTCTTTTATTAACCGAATGTGGTTGCCGCTTAAAGAAAGTTTAATGGGATAACCAGGCCTCAAAGCCTCCGTATTAAAATGGTTGCAATCTGCATATAACAACTATTGCCGTCACTTCGATTATGACGAATACGCGGAATACATTCGTCAATAATTTATCTAAAGAACTCCAACTTATTGCATATTTTATTTTTTTGCTATTATAAGTTAGTGGGTACAAATTTACTAATTGAGATATTATAAATAGACCGGAGCAAAAATGCACAGGCGTCTGAAATCCGACCATACCGAAGTTTACGTTCATTACAAATAGTTCCTCGAGAGATGAGTAGGCGTGACTAAAACAAAGTCTGTTCACCGAAGACCTTTTGCAAAATTTTAGATGTTTCAGCAGCTGAAATTCTATTTTCTATGCAAAATATAAAGCAATTTAATTTCTTTGTTCAACAAATTCGCATATTGGAAAAATTGACGAAATCGCTTTTTACGTCGCAGAAAATTAAACGTAGCCAGACACTAATCATATTTTTGGTGTGAAATTTGGCGTAGATGACTATCACAATGCAAACAAATTCGGAAAAAAAATATTTCTGGCAAATATTATACAAACGTCCTTTTCTTTCAGGCATAATATATCGGCATTGCCATTTTAACCAGTAAAAATGCAAAATTTGCAGATATTTTTCTGTAATAACACCCAACATCTGTGAAACGGGAAGAATTTAAATGTTTTCTTTCCGTTTACCAGTTGTATATAATTGATTGTGGTCTACATATACATATTCTGAATGTTGTCGCCTTTACATGGCCGACATATATCTTAAAAAATCGGCAAAATAAAAAATCGCTTTCACACAAATCTGTCTAAGGTGGAGAAATAGAGTACGACGCTTAGAAAAGTATTTCATTTGTTGTTCATTTCTATGTGATTCAAGCAATATTATAAACTGCAAAACACATTTATTAGTTTGCTAATAAATGGCGCCAGCTGTAAGTGCTAGTTGATTCTGCCATAACCTAAACGTTATGAGCTAAGCTTAGGCATATGGTAATACCGCCTCGATACAATAGTGATTTTCTTTTGACGTCATATTCTTTTGATTGTATAAATATGTACGATTTTGTGCCAATAATTGTAATATGCGGGAAGTGTTGATTCTCTTTTTTTTAATCGAAGAAAACGGCGGCTGAAGCTCATCGAGAGCTTCAAAACGTTTACGAAGATGCTGCTTTAAGCGAAACAACGTGTCGAGATTGCTTCCGTCGCTTTTGATGTTGACGACCGTTCGCGTGAAGAAAAACGAAGACACTGTATTGATGGCATTACCTCAGTATTAGGTGTTACCCGCCAAGCCATTTCCAAGCGATTGCATGAGTTGAGAATGATTCAAATGCAAGGAACTTGAGTTCCTTATGAGTTGAAGTCAAGGGACGTTGACCGTCGTTTTTTCGCCTGGGAACAACTGCTTCACGGACTGCTTCATCATCTTGCACCGGGTGAGTCATGGGAGCTGCCCGATCATGATTCCACGTCGTCGGCTCGGCCGAATATTCACGCTGCGAAGGTTAAGCTCTGTATTTGGTGGGACCGTCGGTGTCGGTGTTATTTATTACGAGCTGTTGAAACCAAGCGAAACCATTGCTGGGGATCGGTATCGACTTGAATTAATGCGATTGAGCCGAGCTCTTCGCGAAAACGTCCACAATACGCAAAGAGGCACGAAAAAGTGATTCTTCAGTATGACAACGTTCGGCCTTACGTCGCCAAGCCCGCTAAAACCTATCTAGAAACGCTTAATTGACAAGTCTTACCCCATCCGCCATATTTTCCAGATATTATGCCGTCCGATTATCACTTATTCCGTTCGACGTCACACGGTCTGGCTGACTAGCAGTTCCACTCATATGATGACATCAAGGAATGGGTAGATTCGTAGATAACCTCACAAAATAAGCAGTTTTACCGTGACGGAATTCGAGCTTTGCCAGAAAAATGGGAAAAAGTGATAGCTGGCGATGGGCAGCACTTTCAATGAATGATTTGTAAACATGTTTTCAAAGTAAAATAGAATTTTTATAAAAAAAAAGAAAATAGCGAGAACTTAGTTGCGCACCTAATAGTAGCAAGCCAATTACGGCAACAGATAGGCAAATTGGGAAGGTGGCGTCATTTTCTTTATCATTAGCGATATTTTATCGGCTTTAACATTTACCCATTAAACAAAAATTACCAAACATGGATCTAAATAATAAGTTTTGATGCGTAAATACTTTGGAAATAATGACTTTGTTCTATTAAAATAAAATTCTTAACCATTACTTTTCTCAAAATGTTCTCAAACAACATCCTTGCTACTAAGCAAGATCTACAAATACATTTGTAGATTATTCTCAGCAACAAAATGATGGTGCTTTCGAAAAAAGTTTCATAAATATGTTTCATGTACATGTTATATAAACATTTAAACGACTGTTTAATATACATTTGCTTGGTTAGCAACAAATGTGGCTTAATCGTGTTGGCTATAAATGTTGCCAACATAAGTTGACTATAAAAACATAATCCACTATATTCGAAGAGATTTAAGAGAATTGCTATCCACAACAACAATTAACTCTTAATATGAGACACAACATTTGTTTGTAAACAAACGGAGCAAACACGTTTTAATATCGGCTGAATGGCGAAAGAAGATTTTTATTTGATGTTTTTTTTTTTGTTTATTTTATAGAGTTTATTTTTATTTTAGACTTCTGTATTGTTTTGTATTGGGCTTGTTTATCATGTTTGACGTATAGTGAAAGGAAATATAAGGCAGTAAAGAACATCAACTTGTATGGAGTTGCAAATGTACTTCCCCAAAAATGAAGACTAATTGGTTTTGAAGCAGCTCCCAGAATAATTCCACTCTAGCTGTCTACTTTCGTTAGCTGAATAGACCTTAGTAACAAAAAATGTTTTCCCAAAGGCTGGTACTATGCTGACATTTTGTAGCGAACCTCTATTTCAACAACAAAAAACCGTTATGAAATTTAAAGCTAAATTTTCATGGCAACAGCAGCCCTTTTTTATAGTTTCCAACATTGAAATCGGAATAACTCACATTTTTGCGCCATAACAAGTGTAATAACATTTATAAAGTTCTGATAATGAACAGCAGCAAAAAAGTATACCGTTTTTATAAGTTATTGAACATATTATAATATAGAAAAAAAGGTTGTTCCCATTCCAGTGTTGAAAATCGTGTTAAGAAAAGCTCCCATTCCCGCTAAATGGTTTCACGAGGAAAGATGGTAGATCGTAGATTTTTTTCCTCACGAAAAGAACGTAGAACCTAACTTAATGGTGTAATCAAGTAGAACATATGATGAAAAAATTAGATGAATTTAAAGAGTACATTTTAAAGTTATTTTCAAACACAACAAGACTGGTCGAATGTCTCTATTATATACTAGTAGCCACCTATTGCACAATAAATACAATTTTAAGCCTGTTAGCAAAAATTGTCTAACTGACGAACACATTACAAAGCCCAGAATATTCCGGAATCAGTTTTAAAACAAACAATTCTTAGTTTTTGGAGGGCTACATTTGCAACGTTTTTGGAAGTAGTATAAGGTACGGTCGTAGTCGTAATTACTTTAAATAATGCTTAATACGATAAAAATACTAATGTTTTTTCATATTTCCTCTATAAAAGAAACTTAGGAGTTCTTTTTTTAAGAAAAAATAAAAATTAAATTTAATCGAAAAGTTTGCAAACGATAGTGGACGTTGATGCACTACATATATTCGACCGCAAAATATGTACACACAGTTCGTTCCCTCGTTCTTGTGCTACTAATGACCTTTTTTGATTTACAAAACTTTAACTCAGTCAAATTCATAAAAGTAAAGGAGCCATTTTACACCAAACGAAGTTCTAAATAGGCTGAATCTAATTCTGAATATAAGAAAAGTTGGAATAAACTCAACTGGTACTACTGCTATCTATTCGGGTACGTTGATGATATAGACATCATTCGTTGAAAACTGCTAAATTTGACTTTAGCCTTCACAACCAATCACGAGGAGTCCGTAAAGTTTGTCATACTCTCTTTTATCACAGATGCCATTTTTGTTATTATTTGGTTCGATAAATAAAGAGTTTGCTCTTTTGGGATATTGCGTGAAACTTGATAACTATTATTTGGTTTGGCAGGTGAACTCATCTACCTCAATAAAACTAATAATGCCAGCCTGGAAGTTAGGAAAAGATTATTGATGGCAAGTAGAAGCTACTAAGTCTTAGCAAGCGATTTAATCACAAAGCCTTCTCTCCAATGAAAAAGACAGCGTTTGTGATGGCTGTTATAAAGAGTGTCCCAACAAGAACGCAAGATTTAAATTTGTCGTCATTCGAAGTGTCATTGTTTGACATTTGAGCAATTGTTATTGTTTGCTAGTAGAAGGTACGAGGTTAGTAAAAATGGAGCACTACACGAATGAACAACGCATTCTCATAGTGAAATTGTTTACCAAAATGGTGAAAGTTTTGCGGCTACAGTTTGCGGCTACAAATTGCGATCAATTTGGGTTCACAATAGTGCTTTAAAAGAGTCAACTGTAAAGAGATTAATGGATAAATTTGCCAAAACTGGGTGTGTTAGTGATGTAAAGACAACAACGCGCCTTCGACCAGCTCGATCGATCGAAAATCTCGCAGCTGTACCTGATGATGTCGCTCAAACTCCATTCACCTCAATTCGACACCGAGCTCAGCAAATTGGTGTCTCCAAATCCACTATGTAGCGAATTTTGACGAAAGATTTGCATCTTCATGCATACAAAGTTCAATTGACTCAGGAAATGAAGCCAGCTGACCATGGACAGAGAAGGGAGTTCGTTAATTGGGTATTGGAGAGACAACATGAAAATGCTGATTTTGCCGATCTCATCTTCAGTGACGAGGCCCATTTCCATGTTGATGGCTTCGTTAATAGGCAGAATTGCCGCATTTGGGGAGAGGGAAATCCTCGAGTGATTCACGAGAAGCAAATGCATCTTCAACGTGTTACTGTGTGGTGTGAATTTTGGGCTGGAGGAATCATTGGACCTTTTTTTTTATGAAAATGTGGCATGTCAAGCGCAAACAGTCAATGGTGTTCGGTGTCGTGAAATAATAACCAGATTTTTCGTGCCTAGAATTGAAGAAATGAATGTTGAGGGCATGTGGTTTCAACAAGACGGTGCCACATGTTATACAGCCAGAGAAACAATTCAATTGCTGCATCGGTCATTTCCCAGTCGTGTTATTTCGCCTTTTGGAGACCAAAATTGGCTGCGTAAATCGTGCGATTTAACACCATTAGACTTTTTTCTTTAGGGTTTTTTGAAGTCGATGGTTTACGTGAATAAGCCGACGACGACTTAAGTCTTAAAAGTCTTAAATTGGACGCTGCATTACAAAAATTAAAAAAAAAATTCATTAAAAATTCGCGTGTGTGGCAGCAAAGCCGTGGCGGCCATCTGCCCGATGTGTTGTTCCACACATAACCTCATTCGATATAATAAAGTTTCACGATTTTTTTAAATATCTCTGTTTTATTCAAAATTTAAATCTTGCGTTCTTGTTGGTGACACCTTTTTTATTGTATGGGCGGGTGAAAATGCTTCATCGCAAAAAATATTCGACAGTAAAAACGATAGGAAAAGGAAAAAGCGGGTTTATGACACTTCCAAAACTTAATGCGTTGAATTAGTGCAGGAGCGTGGAAACCCCTAGCTTCGAAACCTTGTGTATGAGATGCGTTTAATGGGTAACAGCATATACTGCAGTCAGCTTCTAAGTTAATAAATAGTTTTTCTGTGTGCTAGCTAGTATTATTTTACACCAAATGCAAAACCGTGTTGATGTGACAGACCGTGGCACGATAGCTACTACACATAACTATCGTTCTTATGAACTCAGGTTCAATCCCCGATACAATCATCTATAATTTGAGCGGTAGTCACCTCGATGCGTCTGACGTGCACTTCGAGCAGTCGATTAATCGACAAGTCTTGTAAATGCTTCTCAGACTATGACGTCCGTTGGTCCCGTTGAATAAGTCTAAAAATAGAATCGGTAAACTTCTAAGCTTCCCCATGTTTCATTCGTGAGGTGTGAAGAAATTTATTTTGTAAATGCCCAGCTTTTATTAGTTGTACCCCAGAAAAACTTCCCTAGAGAAAATTGTAAGAAAAAAATTAATAGAAATGAGAAGAAAATTTTACAGTAAAACTGGTAAACCTGTAATCCCTGGAAGAGATCGTTTATAGTAGACAGAAAAATGAACAGTTGGAAATAACTAATGATAGGAAGTAAATTACATATATAAAAAAAATACCGATTAAGTTTTCTTTCAATAACGAGAAATTTAAATTTTTAATATATTTCTGGTTTTCCGTGTTTACAGCTTTTCTACTAATTTTGAGAACTGTTTCTGAAACTAGTTTTATTGTTATTTAAGAAAAGTATTGGAGCAGATTTAATATTTGAAGCTGAGATGTTGAGTTCTTAAATAATACCAGAGTTTTTAGAAATCTTTTAGCACTGATATTTTGCAGATCAAATGAAATTTGGATGTGGAGTTTATACAGGACTTGAGATCAATACAAAATGGTTTTGAAATTAGATTTTTGGTGTCGAAAATATTGGATTTTTACCCAGTTCGCTTTGTTGTGTCAAATGTCATGTCAATTGGGTATCAGCGACAGTGTTTATTTATCAACACTTCTTCACACTTTGATGATTGGCATGCATTTGTTTATGTTTTTCTCCTCTATAGTTGGCAAAAAGCCGGTCTCTTAGCTTTATACTATCCCTCTCTCTCTCTTCCTTTATGTTATTGCAGAGCAAACACCATCCACACCTGAGCCATCCGAATAGAATCCACAATGTTACTCTTGGCAGCAACTTCAGGCACAGCAATAACTTCACTTCCACACAAGTGCTTGGCCATCGTTATAACGCACAGCTATGCGAAGTGCTCGCTTTTAAGTTCTTGGCCAGAAACATGTTCAGACGGTTGCCAAGCTTTGCACGGAGACGTTAACGTTTAGTACGTGTTTGGTATTCGTGCGCGACGGTACGATTGGTACGCATTACCAAAGGGGCATGCAAATTTTTGTTGTTGGGGTTTTGCAAGTGGTGAAGTGTATTTCATTCATACTCTAAGCACCAAACAGAAACTGAACTAAAGTGAGTGAGCTGAGCAGTGGTAGCAGATACGCAACATAACAGTATCGGTGTTGCCAGAGTGTAGTCGCAAACTATTTCCACCGGCATCTGCAGTAGTGGTAGCTGGATTTATCACTGCGCCTGTAACTGGAGTCGACTGAGACTGTGGTATCCCCCATTATGCTTGATGTCTGCCAAAGCCACGATACGACTAACTAACCGACCCGACCGGCAAGCTGTAGAGACGGCTGTTTGGTGATGGTGCTGAAGCTGCTGCTGGTGCTGGTGCTTGCATGATGATGGCATGATGATGTTGCCGATGATGTTCTTCAAGTGCGTGGTTGCGAAAAGATGCAGAGCAATGCCATTTTTCAGTGATTGATGAGTGACTGTCAGATACAGTTGCATTTCAGAGTCGCGTGTGCCTGACTGGTTTTTCTTTTGTCTGCGCCTTACTAAGTTCTTCGCCTTTCTGGTGTCTGGAGGCTGCTGCAGCAAGTGAAAAAATACGTTTTTGATTGTTTACGATATTACCGCACTTGTTTGGGGCCGGGCCAAACTAACAAAAAAAAAAAAAAAAAAAAAAAAAAAAACGATAACGTTAAAACCCCAAATCGACAATAAAAAGAAAAGGAGAAAACGAAAAGAAATAGAAACGATCTCCCGAAAAATGCAAACAAAGTAAACGAGGAAAAATACAACATAAAATTCCAAAACAAAAAGAATTTTCGGTATTTCGTGCACGATATCTCTGGCCGAATCTCGCTATGGCTGTGTGGTCTTTGTATGTCTGTGCTGGAGTTTTAATATTGGCCATGAATAAAATTACAATAAAAATAAGATTTGCTTAAGCCACCCGCTCAAGTGTAAGAAAAAGTTTACTGTTCTCGTGCCGGCTTTAGTGGTGGTCTCTGGCTCTGGTGGGTGCTCTACGTCGCCATTTAGTGGTGCGTTCTATAAAAATTCAGTGCTTGCAAATTCCGCAAAACAAAAGGAAGGAAAACAAATAGAAAAATATCTGTCAACAAAAAATTTGCATAACGAATGTTTGTTTCATTTCAAGGGCGAACTCGATGTTCCCCGCAGTCTGTTTAACGATTAAATTTGAAATATTTGAATTTACAACAAAGTAGTAAAGAGTTTCTGCTGCTTAATGGTGTTTCGAAAAAAGAAAAATTCATACATATGTATGTATGTATGTATATATAAATAAAGTGTAAAGCTCATTAGCGACTTAGCATCTAAATACAAGTCTCATATATTCAAACAGAGATTATCGAAAAGAAAAAAAAAATTTAAAAATATTAAAATAATTTTGTGGAAAATATACTTAAAAATTTGGAAAAATAAATCAATTAATGATAATACGATATTACAGTAAAAGTGTAAAAGTGTTTGTTAAATTCTTAACTAATATTTGGCGTATTCAACTAACATCCATTGGAGTGTAAATGTAAGTGATAATTTCAGTTTTAAATTTTATTAATTTTGAAGTTCTTGTATTTTTGATACTGACATAAAGCGTAAACGTTAAAAAATTGGACTTTGGGGACAAAAACAAAAAACAAAAAAAAAAAAAAAACTGTTAGCTTAGTTACAAAAAAAAAAAGGTACTAAACTTGGAGTGAAAATATACGCAAGGAAGGTGGGTGCGAACAACCAATACTAAATAGCTTTATTATCAAACAAACAAGTGCAATTTAAATTTTTCTTGATATGAGTGCGCGCGATTATAGTACATTCTTAAAATAAGTACTCAAATTTCCTAGAATAATACAAATATAGTTGTACTAACATTAAAGAATGCTTCGCATACTTCAACAATTAAACAAAAAAATGGCATGTGGAGAAATGTGTTGAGTTCACATTGTATTTAGTCATTCTTAAAATAAGTACGCAAATTTCCTAGAATAATATAAGTACAGGGTGGGCCAAATAAGACCTACTAATGTTAAACACAAATAACTTTTGCAATAATCATTGTTTTTATACATTGAATATATTTTATGGAAATTATGTATGAAATATTACATCAGACAAATGCCCACCATTTTTCTCGATACAAAGATTGGCTTTTTTAACTCGTTTTCCATTATACCACATAATGTTTCTGGTTGAAGGCTCAGTATTTCATCTCGAATATTTTGCTTCAGCTGTCTAATTTATTAAGATACGCTTTGTCTTTTAAATATCCTCATAAAAAGAAGTTGGGTGCAGTCAAATCTGGCGAACGAGGTGGCCAAGGGAAATCTGAATTTTTGGAAATCAGACGTTTGCCAAAAATTTCACGCAGCAGGTCCATAGTTTGCCTAGCAGTATGCGCAGTTACTCTATCTTGTTGAAACCACAAATTAGGATACGGCTACGCCATTGGCCGCAAAAAGTTTTCAATCAATGTTCTGTAAGAAGCTCCTGAAATCGATTCCGGCGTTTCATTCTAATTTTCGAAGAAATATGGACCGATAACTCTAGTGGCCATAACACCGCATCAAACAGTACATTTAGATGGGTGCAACTGATGTTGGTGTGGTGCTCTTGGATTTTCAGAGCCCCATAATCTATAGTTTTGTTTGTTGACATAACCATTTAAATGGAAATGCGCTTCATCCGACATCAAAACATTATTTAAAAAATCAATTTGTGTGGCTAATTGTGTAAAACGAATAGCGTATTGTAGTCATTGTTGGTGGTTTTGCGGTAGCAGTGCTTGCACAATTTGAATTTTGTATGGGTACATCTTAAGATCCAACTTTAAAATTCTACGCAATGTCGTTCTGGAAATGCCCAATTTGCTGGAACGACTGCGAGTTGAGACAGATGGGACATCTGCAACACTCTGCCGCACAGTTTCCACGCTGTCTTCAGTGCGAATATTTCGATGGGTACCTCGTCCAGGACGGTCGGCCACTGTTCCTCAGTTCCTCAAAACGACCGACCAAACTCCAAACCATGAAGGCTGTGGGAGCTGATCTGGAATTAAAATGTTGCCGATATTTACGCTGCGCTAAAACAATTGACCGTTGACAAGAATAGAAAAACTCGATAATTTTAACACGTTGTGTTGTACTGTAGGGTTCCATAATAAATTTCCAACAATTCAATTATAACCTACAAAAAGAGAAAAATAAATATGTCAAAAAATAAAAAAAGTTATTTGTGCTTAACATTGGTTGGTCTTATTTGGCCCACCCTGTATAATTGTACTAACATTAGGGAATAGTTCGCGTACTTCAAAAATTAAACAAAAAAATTGTATGCGGAAAAATGTGTTGAGTTCGCACTTTATTTAATTTGACTCCAAATCGTAAAATTGAATACAAAGTATAAATTGTGATACTTTTGAGTTCAGCCATACTAATAGTTAAGAAAGATGAAGGCAAAATACTGAAATGTGGAAGATAACACGCCGAAAATAAATATATTAAGTACACCAGGACGGTCCGAAAACTATCCGATTTGACAAAGAAGACACAAAAAAAGTTGGCACAAATTTTTTATATTTTTCAAGACAATCTTCTTTTAGCTCGAAACACAGAAGTGCTTCTGCGGTTGATGGTCATTTT
>JAHXMU010000538.1:762615-776535 GCA_019455685.1 Philornis downsi
TATATTGATGAGTGCAACATCGATAGCAATGAAAGTGCCATAAAGGTCAACATTATGTGAAAAACGATATGCCATGAAATGAACCTAAGGGTGGGGTTTATGTGTCATTCTCGTTAGTATAACTAGAAATACTAATCTGAGACCCCAGTATATATTTTTGATCCTTGCACAAATTCATGTCGATTGAAACATATCCGTCCTTACGTGTAAACCGAACAGTTTAAATTCAAATTTTGCTCAAAAAAATACTGCAGTCATTGGTAGCTTAAATTGTAAATTGGATTAGAAGATCTCAATAGGAAAAACCCTATCCATAGACGAAGGTAAGGCCTTTTCAACGGAAAAATAAGCCATATCGAAATATTACTACATATGAGAGGAGGACTTTTTGGACAAGCCCAGTTATCTGGTTTTGAGTTGGTCGCCCTTTACACTATGGATGGCAGACCTCTCAAATCGGTATATTGAGAAAAACTAAGACTCATGTGGGGGCTATTACAGGTCGTTATGCTACTACGAGATTGACCAAAAAGTAGGCACCATGTTCTTCAGAGTACAATCGTGTATGCGAAGGTAAGAAGGGAGTTGAATATTTTCTGTGTAGATGACCTGCACTATGGCGAAAAAAGCAAAGGTTCGTAGGTGGAAATTCAATGAATACTATGGAATCTAACCTCCTTAGCCTCTGTGATTTGGTGAAGTTTGTGCGTGGCTTCCATTGGCTCCAATTAAATATTTCTTACGTTATAAGGGCAGATTTGTGATGCTTGTGATGGTTTTTAGTCTGTGCAATCAATTGGGAATTCTCATTGAGTTGGGAACTTGAAAGGCATATAAATTGATAAATTCTTCGCAATCATTGCACCAAGTCCGGTGATGAGGATCCGTGGCTGAATCTAAAGTAGCTTTACGGACAGCCTTTTATTATGGAAATATTAATATGCCAAAACTTCTTTTTAGGATCAAGCTTTACAAAAAACTTAAATGGTCTTGAGATTGAGTAAACATAAAAAAAAAAATTCTAATACACAGACCGAACTAAACGTAAACAAGTGAATAATTCACAACAAGTATGTAAAAGTTCTTTCATAACTTTTTATCGATATTGCTTTCATGTTAGGACACTCCTGAATGCCATTTAGGAAAAGTAGGTGCAACCTCTGTTAGAAATGATCGCTTACTAATCCTAGCAAAAAAAAAGAAGAACTCATTTAAAAAGATTCACATTTTCATCATTTTTGTAGGTGCAATCCAAGCATGTTTATCGTTTCCAACGAAACATTTTTAAACCGCTTCAAAAACCATTGCAGTGGTTATTTATTTTCATTTATGATTCCAAGTAATTAAAGCAAAATGTTTTAGAATGAAGTACTCCAAAAACTTGTTTTTGAGGAATGTAACATACTTTGAAAAAACAATTTTTGGTAGCCGGTTTAAAGAAGCTTCCTTTTAAGTTTTTGGGGGAAAAAATATTTACCCTGTTTTATATGATGGCCGATATGCTAAGTTTGTCATTCTATTCGTAAAATTTACACACTTAGACACCAAAGAAAGCATGTAGATTTTAATGTCGCTAAGTCTCCAGCACTGTAGACTGCAGTCCATGGTAGAGGAAGTATAAACTTCGGTTTTTTGTTTATAAAAAGTACCATATCAGTAGGAATCTTAAATTAAATTAATTTTAATGTAAATAAAGTCAAAATAATATTATCTTTATAAAATAATGTTATCTTTATACTGATTTTATTTACATTAAAAATTACGATGAAAAATCAATTCTTTGAATAATGAAAATTCA
Organism: Philornis downsi; assembly: GCA_019455685.1. Taxonomy (NCBI): domain Eukaryota; kingdom Metazoa; phylum Arthropoda; class Insecta; order Diptera; family Muscidae; genus Philornis; species Philornis downsi. Next base: position 764,414 of record JAHXMU010000538.1, read on the forward strand.
TATAAAGGGAAGAGGCATCATAAAATAGTGCTTCCCTCCTATGACAGCCATATGTTAATTTCATTGGTGATTACGCAAGTTTCCACCACTTCTCTATCAAAAGCTGTGATGAATATTCGCTTCTTTGGATGCACTTTTTTTGCTTGAATGTTAATATTGTAGCTTTAATAATGGTCTTTTTAAGGTAAGCAGGTTTGCACTACAATTCTGTTTCCAAAATTTAACCTAGTTTAGTTCTCCTTCTTATTCTTGTGTGGCGACTGGAATAGACAGCCTTATCTATTATACGCCGCCCGTAGAAAATAATTCCAAGCACTTCGATTTTCTGCTTTTCTCTTCCAATTCGTTACACCAAGCTTCAATAATATTTCAAAAACCTGGTCTTTCCAACGGAGCTTTGGTTGCCCTCTTCTGCGCCGTCCATCGAGTTCGTTGTCGAAAACTTTCCGTGCGGGAACATTTGGGTCCATCCGCACAACATCATCCAGCCAACGCAATCGCCGATACTCTCCGTCAACGATGGTGGGTCCATATATTTTCCAGAGTATTTTCCTTCCGAAAACTGCCAGTACTGATTCATCCGCCTGCGTCATAACCCAGGATTCTGCGCCATATAACAAGACGGGTAGAACCAACGTCTGGTACGGTCGATCTACCTCGACAAACCTAGTTCAGCTATTTCGCATAAAATTGTTACTTGCATTTCCATACCATCCCCGTCGTTTAATTTTCCATTGTTTGTAAACTAGTAGCACGAGAAAGCTGTATTATAAATTTTACAGCAGCTCTAATGGCAACAGCATACGTCAATTGACCTAACCCGAAATTAAATCAGTTGTTCTAAATCTGTCCCAATTTATTTCTAAGCAGCCAGCACATTTATCCCTCTGCACCACACTGCTCTTCACGCATCTCTCTCATCTTTGGAGCTTTTGTCGTCGACATTTGTTGTTACATTGATCAGTTCTTGCCGGTTGCATCACGCATCCCCAGCCGATGGACAAACTAGAATGTGTTGCATAAAGTCGAACTGCTTTGTTACGTACATGGATAGTCTGGAAGCTGGCTATGGATGATGTGGTTGTTATGTTTTCTTTTTTTGTTTTTGGAACAACTGTTGCATTACTCAAGTCTTGATAAAGTGCGGGTAATAGATATTGCTGGCCTTCCAGCCGTACAATTGAATCAAGTGTTCAACATTTTTCCCCCAATTTTTTGTTTTCTTTGTTTTTCATTATTACCGAATCTGTTGCACCACTTACTCAATCTGCTGGACCCGGGACAGACGTTGTGAAACTACTTTCTAAAGAAGATTTATGTTTGGCTTTTTCTTGTTGTTGTCCTTATGCGTGTTTATGTGTTTTCGAGCAACTGTTTGAGTTGGGGAGAACTGCGAATAAATCCACTTAAATAAAATCTAAGTCTCAGTAACTGGAGGATTTAAAAGTTTCTAGCTTCTTTTTGGCCAATGAATTGTTTGTACCAGAAGATAAGTGAATGTTTGGTGAAATGTTTTTGACTTTACACATTTTTTTTTTTTAAACCAAAAAACCAAAAAAAAAAAAAAGAAAAAAAATGACGCTTAAATCATGAAAAATGAGTTTCATTAATTCTCGTTAAGTCGAATTCAAGTCGAGACGAAAAATGGACATTAGCTGGTAGCATTGAAACGAATTAGGTCGACCGAGAGTTGATGAATGGGTGATTGTTAGGTGGGCGAGGTAGTCTAGAAAAGTAGTGAATGAACAGTAATTTGTCTATTTATTGTAAGAAATCTAGCTTTTTCTGGGATTAGTTATAAGACTCTTAAAACATAAAGCAAAGACATGAAATTAACGAAATATTATTTAAAGAAAAATCAAAATTCATTCAGAAATTTGATTATATCAATATTCGTTTATTCAGAAATTCATAGGCTATTTATTAAGAGCTGTTATATTTGTAATTAAGACTTTAATCCATTTTGGAAATTTTTTTATTTCACTTTAATATTTTTCTTCGACGCTGTCTATAACGACACCGTGTTATATTAATTTATTTGGATTTCTGGAGGAAAATATGACAGCCATTCTTCATCCTCTACAACAAATCCAGACAGGAGTTTAAAACATACCACGTATGTTTGCAAATTTTTTATACGTAGAAAGAATCGTCACTATAATTTACTATATCCCAAAAATGTTGTAGTACAACGTATTTGTTTCCCAAAGATTAAAAACTATTCGATTTACATCTTATGAAAGAGATATCTAAGAAGTTTCCATATTCAGTGAGCTTACAAACATTCTATTTTTACAGGGGCTAGGCGATCGAAGTGTTATCAAATTTATGCTGCTGTGAACCGCTAACGACAGCGCACTCACTTTTTGAGTAGGGGCAATATGTTATATTGTTTTCGAGCCAGGGGGTAGCACATCGTTTTACGTCACAGTTAAAAAAATTTATCGAAACAGAATCCAAATACAACAATGTTACTGCTTTGCATTCTATTGGAAAATCGTAAGTAGTTATAGCCATTGTTAATGAGCTATGACATACGAGTATACCTGCGAACAAAATGCTTGTGTATCGGACTATCACCTGAACCAAAAACAGCAACATTACCAGAAATTATTTCAAAGGTGAAGGCCTGATTTGAATGGAATGCTCGAAAAAAACAGTACAATTAGCGAAACATTTCTATGTGTTTGCTCATAGCATGAAGCGTATACTTAAAACTGAACTACAATTGAAGCCCTGAAAAATACAAAACGTGTAAGATTTATAACCTGCACAAAAAAGACAGTTTGTCTGGCAAGAGCAAAGATTTGCACGTTTGCGGCGAGCTTGAAAATTTAGCCTTTTTTGATGGAAAACATTTTTGAACACACTCAACGGGACTTACAGTATAACAACGACTATGAACATCAGTTTGAAAAGCATTAACTAGACTAGGCTACTCAAAGTGTTTGCCAGATACACCGAGGTGACCGACACCAAATAATGATTGGGGGTTACAACGGTGCTTTAACCTGCGATCATATGCATTATAGTCGCATTTTTCTAACCATCATGGTACGTCCGGCGGCAATGATTGATAATTCTTGATTAGTGATCTTTAAGCTGGAAACATATTTTCTAAATTAGTTTCTGAGATATCAAACTGCATGCTTTAAAAAGAAGGTTATATTTTTGTCCTCTCTTGAAAGGCTTCATCTGCTAATAATGAAATCAGGGCAGCTAACTAGTTATAATTAGGCATGATATAGCGATTTCAAAAAAGTTTGAAGTTTTGTGACAACAGCAGATTATTAGATGCATAATTCAATTTGAAAACTGGAATATGTGACTTTATTTGAGATTTATTTCAGAACAGTTGTAGATTTAAAAGTTCTTTTTTAAGTTTTCACACTATTATCAATTTTTCTGTATTAGTCCTGGTTGTAGAGATATTTTATACAAAATTTTCAGATATTTAACAAAATTTGGTTAAAGGTTGTCCCAAATTCCCGCAGCACGTGATGATTCATGTACTAATCGTACATCATGCGTTTAAGTATACTAAACCAACACAAATAAATTCAAATCCCCAAATCATAGTTAATACAAATCTAGTCCACGAAATTAGGGTGGCACGGATTGACTTTCAAATATAGTCCCTTTATTCAACGCTCAACATTTCGTTGCTTGATGTCTGGTCAACGGTAGCCACGAGGGTAACACAAACATGTCCATGGGAGAATTTTACTACCACCAGATCGTAAGGTTAGTAAAATATTGATATCATAACATATGCAACAGTCAGATATTTTGTTTTTTGACAGCATATACTTCATTATGAGTCAACAGTTTCACAGTTTGGTCATTAGCACTTATCTGAAATGATGTTCAATTTTTTGATAGACGTGAAATTTTGTCGGACATACAGTCCGTCTTGTTGATAAAATAAAAAATGGTCGATTAATTACTCCTGACGTTAGTACCGCAAGGCATTAGTTGTAGTCAACAGAAATCCAATATTTCTCCGGTAGATGGCTTTAGCAAACTTTATCATTGCATAAGTATGATTGGGTTACGCTAGATAGCGTTAGAAATGTAATATTTCATACTAAACAAATATTCAGAGAGCTTCATGGTTTTGTGCTTGACGAGTTATTGTTTGATCAATAAGTGTGCATCGATATTGTGCACAAGCGGAGAGAAAATATACCATATTTTACAGTTTTTCTCCGATAAAGACGAAAACGCGTACTGTAACAGCAAATCAGTAAATCCGTTATGGTAGTTTTGATGTCAAAAATACAATACTTCCATACCTTCCAGACCAACTGTCGAAAAAGGATAATGGAAACTGTCAAGTCAAGTAATATAACCATTGTTTAGGAGCTAACCATTGCACAAAAAATGTTTTGAGCCATATGAATAAGGTTGAATACAAAAAGAGTTAATGCAAACAACCTTATGAACCGAATTTCCACCAGCGAAACAGAATTTCAACAAAATCAACCCATTTCTGAGGAAAATAGTGACTGATGATGAAAAGTTGGTTACCTACGACAACGTCAAGCGAAAACGATGTCGGTCGAATCACAATCAGACGATGCAAACAATGCCCAGCTAGGATGGACGACCAGGAAAGCTTTGCTGTGTGTTTTTGGTTGGATTGGAGGGGATTCATCTACTACAAGCTGCTCCTTTTCGGCCAAAGTCTTTGTCTATGCTATCAATAATTGGACCGTTACAAGGAAGCAATCGCCTAGCAGCGGCCAACTTTGGCCAATAGGGGATGAATTGTGTTCCAGCAGGGCATCTGGAAGCTATAAATATCGATAGCGACTCGCTAGACACTCCGGGAGTTTGCTTAGGAGGTTCTTATTATTCAATTACCTTATAGTCCGAACCTAATGCCAAGCGATTACCACTTGTTTTTGCCTCTGGCGATTGTTTTTTTGCTGGTAAAAACTTCTACTGAACAGAAGCTTGTGAAAATCGACTGCCCCAGTTTTTGGCGAGGATTTTTGTGATGGATGCATAATGGAATTCCTTAGAAAATTTCAACAAGTTATCGAACAACATTGTATATTTGATTCGAATCCGATAATTCTAATTATAATCATGCCTCTAAGTTATGAAAAAATAATGGATTTATTTTTAGTACATCTAATACTAGATCAGATGCAATATATATTTTGGCGTCCTGCGAAGTACTATGCTAGATGGAAGTTCTTTGCATATCCTGCATTCGATCAGTTCCAATTGTGAGAAGAAAACCAGTTTCGTTTGTTGGAATTGTTTGTGAGGACGGAAATCTACCGTTTATTTAAAATTTTCGGTATTTAACTAGAACTTTACTGAGACATTACTGTCGCCATCAACTGGGGACGTTAGCATCGCCCAAATAAAAGAGAGATAACGTACTGATGGCAGATACCAGGAATCGATATATTAAAGTAGAGTGTACCAACATTTACACCAGGGACTACTTAAGTTCTAAACTGTAAATAATTTCAAGTATCGATATACTTTTTAACCTTCTTTAATTTGTCAATATTAAATTCGTTCCAAAGGCATGCCAATTTGTTCACGAATATTCTCCAATTGTGATCCAGAATGTTGTTTAAACCACAACGATTGAACTTACAGGGTTACTCGAATTGGCAACAAATTAATGTCTCTGGCATTGTTTTATACAAAAAGAAACCACAAAACAAATACTAATCTCTTGAAATTAATTTTTAATACTCCAAAGTCATAAAAAGCTCCTTCATTGCCACCAAAAAACCTCTAACGATAAAATCTCTCATTAAAAACCAAACTCTAATGATATCTACTTAAGCTTAAATGCAAGGCCATTATGGTTGCAATCAAATTACTCCATTGAAATGACCGCAAATTAAGAATCTTAATTCAACACTATAAACAAGGAGAGTTCTCTAGAACTTTGCAAAAAAAAAAAAAAACGAAAACACTCTGACACTAATAAAGATAAATGTTAGATTAACAAGGCCTTCAACGTAAAATACGATATAGACAAAAGAAACAAATATATAAGGAAATTTATCATATTTTTTAATGTTCCATTTAAGAAAAAAAACATCTCCTTCTCCTACCACCTCCATTATCTTAAAGGTATTGCAATTACAATAAGAAATAATGACAGCAAATACTTGGGAAACATTACCCCAGTGCTCTAGTTGTAATAAGCAAAAAAAAAAAAAATATTACACTGGTGCTCCAAACAAAGAAAAAATCCATCGTTAGTAGAGAAACTATAGTAAATCATCGACGTGAAGGAGCGTATTTTGAGACAAAACAGCAGCAACAGACAGGCCTGACCGGGCTTGAAAAAGTTGCTAGTCAAAATGTTGCAAATGTGGAACAAATTATATTGTTTACTACCAACAGTGTATTGATGTTCAGTGGAAATTATTTTTAACGCTCGGAAGCTATAAAATTTGCTTACTCGAAAGATTTTGCTTAAGAAGTAGGTATGTTTGCTGCACGTCCCAGTGGTTTAAAGTAACCAAGACAAACATTTGCGCATCGATCAAGAAACAAGAATAAGCATATTTTAAAGTTGTCCGAAAAGCACTAAAACTTAATAACAAATTAATATCGCACGAGATTCCGAATACCAAATACAGGGTGGCGCACGAATCATGGTGCATTGTGATAGTGACAGTCCATGGGGACCGATATTTAAAGATATTGAAAGCATTTTTCCCCCGGAACTGCGCCGAAGATGTATCCGTTTCAACAGCATTTGGTTTCCGCAAGATGGTGCAACTGCACACATAGCCAGACCGGTTATGATTACTTAACTATTTTTACGCATTCTTCGGTAGTTAAACGATCCATTGTCCATAGATAGACCATTGTCCTTGGATTTAGAAAAGGAATTTCGTCGTGTTCATTATGGTGCTTTGTTAGATGAGTTATACACCAATTTTATTTTCCACGTTAATACCTGTCGGTTGATTTCATCATATCTAAAGGGTGTCCCAACAAGAACGCAAGATTTAAATTGAATTGAATTGTTTCTCTGGCTGTATGACATGTGGCGCCGTCTTGTTGGAACCACATGCCCTCCACATTCATTTCTTTAATACTAGACACGAAAAAACTGGTTATCATTTCACGATACCGAACTGACTGTTTACGCTTGACATGCCTCATTTTTATAAAAAAAGGTCCTATGATTCCTCTAGCCCAAAATCCACACCACACAGTGACACATTGAGGATGCATTTGCTTCTCGTGAATCACTCGAGGATTTTCCTCACCCCAAATGCGACAATTCTGTCTATTGACGAAGCCATCAACATGGAAATGGGCCGCGTCACTGAAGATGATTTTATCGGCAAAATCAGCATTTTCACGTTGTCTCTCCAATACCCAATTAACGAACTCCCTTCGCTGTCCATGGTCAGCTGGCTTCAGTTCCTGGGTCAATTGAATTTTGTATGCATGAAGATGCAAATCTTTCGTCAAAATTCGCTGGATAGTAGAAATGGAGACACCAATTTGCTGAGCTCGGTGTCGAATTGAGGTGGATGGAGTTTGAGCGATATCATCACTTACAGCTGCGACATTTTCGGTCGATCAACCTGGCCGAAGGCGCGTTGTTGTCTTTACATCACTAACAGACCCAGTTTTGGCAAATTTATCCATTAATCTCTTTACAGTTGACTCCTTTGAAACATAATTGTGACCCCAAATTGATCGCAATTTGCGAACTGTAGCCGCAAAACTTTCACCATTTTGGTAAAACTATTTCACAATGAGAATGCGTTGTTCATTCGTGTAGCGCTTCATTTTTACTAACCTCGTACATTCTACTGGCAAACAATAACAATTGTTCAAATGTCAAACAATGACACTTTGAATGGCGCCAAATTTAAATCTTGCGTTCTTGTTGGGACGCCCTGTATGGTAGGAGTCAATATGTTGTTGCCAATGATTCGTTATGTTCTGCTTTATCTGTCCAAAGCGGTGTTCTCCAAGGCTCGGTACTTGGTGTAATACTTTTTATTTTGTACTTGAATGACCTGTTTAGTATCCTTGATGATACAGGCATTCCTTATTCATTTGCAGATGCAGATGTACAATTGCTCTTTAAGGCAGAATATCCGTTTGCAGATGTCCTGCCAAGTAGTATTAATTATGCGTTAAATTTGATCTGCTCATGGATGACGCAAAATAAACTGTCAATCAACATTCCAAAAACAAAAGCTATGCTTTATGCTAATCATGATTTAAATTTGAATCATGTGTGGTCCACAGTGTACATTGTTTGGGAGTAGTTTTAGGTAACAAACTATACTTTAGCTATCATGTGGATAATGTAGTCCGTCATTTAAATTATTCACTTCGAAGTTTTTATAACACTGATTTATTGTTGCCTAGATCGATTAAGAAGAAAGTGGTTCATGCTTATATCATGCTTAGTATTCTATACTGTTTAGAGCTGTATAGTGGCACTAATAAACAAAATATGAGGAAAATTCAGATGGCGTTTAATAGAGTTATGAGAAATTTGTATTCACTGTGGCGTCGTGTTCATATAGCACCGTATGTTAAGCGTTTCTTAGACTGTAGTTTTAAAAATTATGTCGATTTGAAGTGTTTGTTGTTATTTTATAAAATTTTCGACTGTGTAGTCCTCACTCGGGGGGTAGGGACAGGCATGCGGTTTTCCCTATGTCTATATTTTATGGTTGCCGTTTACCATCGTCGAACGAAAGGTGTTTGGAGTTTTCCCCGCCTCCCACCGGTGAGGGTACTGCATACTTGCAATGTAGTATCGACTGTTCCATCTGCCTGGGGTCTCCCAAAAATGTCCAGTCTGCACTCTTTTGCCACAGGGCGACCAATCCCGTGAAGTATGGTGTATAAATCACGACTTGGTAGTAGTATTGCTTTGCTACGCAGCTACAACCGATGAGTTTGGCCGGTAGTGTGGGGATCAGGAGGCCCCGGGACTGAGTTCTCGCCTGATCATTTGGTGTTGGACCCCTAGTGGGAGCATCACGCGGGTTGTGGTTGATACCAAAATCGCTGGTAGAGACTTTGTGCTCGAATGTGAAGTTGCATCGCAACCGGGTGCTTCAGACCCATAGAGTAGCAGAGGTGGTAAGATAGGCCTCACCTCCGCCCATAGGGATTATGTTCCATATTAGCATCATCAATTTGGTATCTCCTGACTGCGAAGAGAGGGTTGACAATATGCGGTAGTACCAAAATTGTCAGCCCCTTTTCCTAGATAGTCCAAGTTTTACTTGGCTATCCCAGGGGGGCGTTGGCAATCGCATTGTAATATGCCCAGTGTGTCGCACACCGTGGGTAAGGCCTTCACGGCGAGACTCACGTTAAACCCTCGTGGACTTCTGTAGTCCTCAATTTCTTTTAATTCGTTTAATGTTTCACACTCCACTCTTAGTAAGCAGTAGAAAGCTTTTGTAGTAAGAGCAGCAATTACTTTGCAATTACTACCAAGTCATTTAAAATGTTTTAAATTATGTCCTGATGCTTACAAAGAACATATTCTGCAACACATTCAGACTTAACTGCAAAATTTCGTTCTCAATTAAATTGTGAGCAGCCTTTATTACATACCGATTATCTTATATTTTCAGATTATATACCGATTAACTTCTAAATTAGTTTTTTTATATTTGTTTTTTGTTTTTGTTTAGAAAATCATATCTTCTTTAAAATCATATTACACACTTTTATATTTATATTTTATATTTTTTTTATGACTAATTTCTATTTCGTGTTTTTTTAAATTTATATTATTGAGCAGATTAAATATAATAGATGAATTGTTTCATATTGTAATTTATTCATAATTGGTAGGAGGGCTTTAAATTACAAGCCAAATAAATAAATAACAAATAAATGAAATAAACAAATGGCAAACCTCTCACTAAGTAAATAACACTTCAGATGACAGGTATATAACAACCTTGCCAGACCGACGGTTTCAAAAGCACTAAGTGGATAAACCAGTATTTCTACGTATAGGTTTACACATTTTGGAGTGACGATTGCTTCATCAAATAATTGTAGATTCATAAGTGTAGTCGGTCTCTCCAAAAGCAAACAAACCGTTGTGCAGCTATTCTTCTGTCTACGGACCGACCATTTACATTTATTCGACTTTTTTCGAAGTACAGGGTGGCGCAATAGAACGTGCATATTGCATCATCTTTTTTGCGGGGTAGAAAAGGCGCGGACGGGGGCGCCTACATCGTTGGGTTGGCGGGCTCATGGAGTTTTAGTCGCTATGAATCACTTCGACGGGGAGCGTCGTGCATTTTGCGTGCGCGCATTTTACGAGAACTCTCGTTCATATATTGCTACTAGGCGACTATATTGTGCTGAATATAGACTACGGCGAATTAGTGAAGCTCCGAGCGGTAATTTAATTAAAATATGGGTAAAGCGTTTTGAAGAGACCGGTTCAACATTTAAACCACAAGCAAATGGTCGTCCAAGAACATCTAGGACCGAAGACAATGTTGAGAGAGTTATAGAGTCAGTACGAGGAAATCCACAAATGTCGACTCGCAAGAGATCATCTGTCTTACAATTATCGCGACGAAGTTTGCAACGAATTTTAACATTGGATCTTAAACTGCATCCATATAAGCTGCAATTAACACAAGAATTGAAAGAGTCTGACTTCATAGCAAGGCTCGCATTTGCTAATGAAATGCTTAATCGATTTTCCAATTTTGACAATATCCTTTTCTCTGACCAGGCTCATTTCCTTATGAATGGGTTCGAAAACCGTCCAAATTGTCGTTACTGGAACAGTGAAAATCCGAAAATCAAACACCAGAAACCAGAAACCATTGCATAGTCCTAAAGTGGCAGTATGGGCAGCAATCTTTGGCAGAGGAATAATTGGTCCTTTTTTCTTCGAAAGTGCGCGGGGCCAAAACGTCACGGTTAATACGGAACGCTATGTTGAGATGTTGGTCGGATTTTTGGCTCTAGAAATTGAAAATTGAAGAATAGTGAATTCCAGAACTTGGTTCCAACAGGATGGAGCTACTTGTCACACATCAAATGACTCCATGGCGGTGGTGAAGCAGATGTTCCCTGGCAGACTGATTTCGAAAAGAGGTGATATCCCATGACCCCCACGTAGTGCAGACTTGACGCCTCTCGACTTTTTTTTGTGGGGATACCTCAAACACAAAGTCTACAGTAATAATCCAAGAAACATCGTTCAGCTCAAGGAGAATATCAGTGGTGAAATGGCAGCCATTACACCAGTATTACTGAAGAAAGTTTTCAATAATTTTCGTTTGCGGTTAGAGGAGTATGATGCCATTTATATGATGTTATTTTTAAAAAATAAACCCCATTTATTACTCTACAATGCCTTAGATTTATTTTAACCATACCTTTTGTATTTATTTTTTAATCTATTTTTTAAATATGCACGTTCTATTGCGCCACCCTGTAAGTTAAAGACTCTACATCGTCAACTTAAGTAATGAATGAATAACGGTCCTTCAAGCCGAATTTCGATTGCAAATCATAAAAAATTTCAAAATATGTGTTTAACTGTTGCTCATGTCTCTTTCTTTTGCAACGTAAAATCCATTCAGTATCCCAATTTTTTCGTTGTGCCATCATCAGCTTCAGACATAATCATTAAACATCCGAAAAACATTCACTTCGGAATGTTTTGGTATTCATGGTTGTCATTATTCGTATGCTATGCATTTGAAGCCATTGTTAGTACCCATGGTTTATTTATGAGATAACTTTAAGAAAACAGTAGCTAAGAAGAACCTTTATTTAAAAACACAAAAACAAAAAATAAAAAAAAAACAAAATCAACCAGCGACAACAACAAAGCGTAGCTGTTAAAACCGACATTCACTTAGACAATTTCGGGTGAAATCTTGATTTACGATGTGCTGTTAACTTTAAGAATTACACCGTTAGTGTTGTCTTTTTTATTCTATTCCATTTTCTTTACATTTCATTTCGTTTATTTTTCCTTCTTGTCCAGAGCCAAAGAAAAGTAAAGAAAAATGTATGCCAAGATATGAACGGTCGAATATTCTCTTCAAATCACATTAACTGGGGTGGATAAGACAGAGAGCGAGAGAGAGAGAGAG
>JAHXMU010000538.1:776545-818767 GCA_019455685.1 Philornis downsi
TCAACATATCTTTCAGACGAGTGTAAAAACATAAAAGAAAATACTAACCGAAAGTCGAAGTTGAACACGCCTTATATCTGACATTCATGGTACGTGACTTCCATCGATTGAAGTTGATGGTCAACCGGAGCAGTTTTCGTCTTCAATCCGCTCTCGACCTTTTTTCAGCCGTTTATGCCACTTGCAAACATAAAGTTTACATAATTTTGTTCAGGAGAACCTTTTGCAACATTCCTAATATTTTTGCAGTAGAAATTACATTTTGTGAACATACTTTAACATTTGCTCTCATCAAAATCGCTTTTGGAAACACTTTCTGAGACACTGATAGACACTTTCTGTGTCATTCAAAGTGAAGCGAAGTTCAGACACTAATGGCATTTATTGTGTCAGATAGGACTCTAATGTCTGCTAAGAAAAAAAAAATATATGTACTGAAAACTATCTTTTTATATAACTAAAGTAAACACCAACCTCACAGAAGTTTTTTTTTTTTGGAAATTATTTTTTTTATTGTAGAATATCGTGCTGTTAGAGAAGACCTGCAAATATTTAATCCAACAGGCTTGAATTTAATAGCTAATAACAATTAGTTATTTCTTCTCAAAAGTGGACTAAACCACTTTTACAGGACGCTGCTCGTATTTAGGTTTCTCGATATCAAATGTGATTTTTTAGCTTCTCAAGAAATTAATTAAAATGGATTTCTTTGAGATGAAAATGACCGGATTTGTATAGCACAGTGGCACTATTCATGAATGGGTAATTTCTCGCAAATATCAACAACTTTGCCAATACAACTTTAGCTCATTCATGTTAATTGGACATGACAACTTCGTCGTACGTTCCAATAAACTACAGCAGGGTACATTAACTAGAGGCCACTAGTTAAATTACTAGCCAAAATGTATCTCGGTAGTGCCAACTAAGAAACGACCTAAATCCATTGAATTATTTCCTCCTAGTTTGTAACGCTTTTGGTGTTAAAAATGTTTATAGCTTTGGATATTTTTTACTTTGCCCACTAAGAGCTAGTACAAGAACTGTTGTGGCTGCTACTCTTCGTTGGCAATGGAAATGTGAAAATTCTTTCTCTCTGTCGCTTTATTTGGCATATCTGGACATTTGTAATCAATGCTGGTGTATTGTGCATATTTTGTTTTTGATTTGGCCAAAAGCAAGAACAAAAATTCGTAACCAAAAACAAGATCAAAAACATAAAAGCCATTGGTATCTCATAGTTACGAGCACTGGCTGACCACCATCACCACCACCGCCGCCGGCACCGTCACCGACTGACTGACTCATGGCTCATGGTTATGTTAGTTAGATTTGTTACTTTGGTCAGCTGTGCGGTGTGTTATGTTGTCGGTTAGCCTGATGTTTAGTTAGTCGAAGTGCGGTTTTCAGTGCTGAGCTAAGTTAGATGGAAGTTTATTCATTGTGTCCAGAGGAATTCATTGACACAATTGTGAAAAAAGTCTAATTATATGGTTAATGCAAATGGATTTCATTATCATTATTGTTATTGCCATTATGTTCATTTTGTGGGTACATTCTTATTAGGCAACGGGGGAGGGAAATAAGATACATCGTAAGATTATCCTGAGTCAAAAGAAACTTGTTAAAATTTTTCTCTTGTTTAAGATACTTGAGAAATGCTCAACTTAAACTTGAGCTAAAGGTAAAACTTAAGATATGATATAAGACAGTATCGGATAATTAGCTGTCTTTGAGTGTCAGTGATGCTTTTTTCCTTCACCATAATTAGGATCTCATGTTAAGGACTTGAATTACATAAAAGTCGGGAATTTAATAAACTGTAAACTTGCAATATTTTTATCATGTTATCATAATAACATATATGGACTTTATATAGTTCCACCAAGATGGTGTCACGAGCCACACAACACGACCAATTTTGGCTTCAATGCATGAGAAGTTTCCAAAAAACATAATTTCACGTTTCTGCAACGTTAATTGTCCACCAAGATTATGATATTTGACGCCGTTAGACTTTTTTGTGGAGCTACGTCAAAGACCATTTTTAAGCTGCAAAGGTTAGAGCATTTGGAAACCAACATTCGTGGTTCAAAACTGCCTTAGAAGAATGCAATCCAAAGGCGGTCATTTAACTGGCACTGTATTTTCTCCATAATAGCAAGATCAAAGCATTATAATGAAATAATAGTTTAATCTAAATCATAGCTTTATGTGCGTTCTATTTAACTTTACTTATGAAACCGAAAAATGGATAACCCGCTAATAGATCGATGGATGTATTGATTTGTTCACATGTTGTATTTGATATTTTCTTTATGTCCTCTTCTGATCCCAAATTAGGGTAACTTATTTATTATTATTTATTTATTTATTATTATAGTGCAACGGCAATCAATTATGCAACGTAATTACAGCTTTAAGGCGTTAAAGTCAGAGACTCTAGCCGTTAATTTAACGCTAAAAACGACCAAATAATTACAATCTAAACGCTGATTTTGTCACACGCTCGGTGAAGTGCAAATACGATAAGAATTTAGATTCATTTTATGAGTCAATCACCTGCAGAAGCCTCCAACATCATCCAAAAACAACTTGATCTTACTCAACTATGGCTAAAAAAGTGGAATATCAAAGTCAATGCTGAAAAATCGACCCATGTTACCTTTACCCTTAGGAAAGAAGATTGTCCTCCAGTGACTTTAAACGGAGTAATTATTCCGCCATCTAATTGTGTGAAGTATCTTGGACTTAACATGGATAGACGATTAACCTGGAAACAGCACATTACATTAAAAAGACAACAGCTTAATATTAAAACCAAACGTATGTTTTGGCTTCTCGGACCAAAATCCCAACTGAGTTTAGAGAATAAAATTATTCTATATAAGTCCGTTTTAAAACCAGTATGGACGTACGGTATTGAGCTCTGGGGAACAGCAAGCAACTCAAACGTAGAAATACTACAAAGATATCAGTCAAAGACTCTGCGACTCATCACAAATTGCCCTTGGTTTGTCAACAATAACAACATAGATTCTGATCTTGATGTCCCTAAAGTAAAAACAGAAATTAGCAGATATAGCAGAAATTATCTCAATAGATTAAGTCAACATTCAAATGTTTTAGCCATTACTCTTCTAGATGAAAGTAATGAAATAAGTCGACTCAAAAGACTGCATATTCTTGATTTACCATTTGTCAATTAATATAGAAATAATAATAAATATAATAATAATATATATAAGTCAAACAAATAGTATTTAAATAACACTGTGACAATGATAATTGCATGTTAAGCTCAATGGACCTTAACTACTCTGTTAAATTTAAGAAGTTCTGATTAAATTTGCTTATTATTATCTTTGTAAATAGATTGCAAATAAAGAAGAGGAAAAAAAAAAAAAAAAAAAAATTTTATGAGTGCATAGATGAAGCATATGACCTTTAACCTGCCGCGATAATAATATTGTTCTGGAGCAGTTTATTGTGAAAACAATAAGAAAGCATGATCTTAGTCCAAAAATCGGAAATTCATTCTCCCAGCAACACCTTAAAAAATGGACTCAGATTGTTTTGTTTTCGTCGTGACGCGAAGCTTGAGAAACCGGATTATTCATTTGGTAATAAGTAGAAAGCATGTTTCTCGTTACAGATTCTATAAGTCGCTAGTTCCTGATGGCAGTACAAGTAACGACGTCCTGCCAACTATTGGCAATGTCGTAGAGTATCATTATTACAGAGACAAAACGCGGCAAAAAAGTAAGCGATTTTACAAATACCCGGATCGATCTTAACAGTCTGGTTGCTGCTTTGTCGCCGCTCAGTTTGAATAAAATGTTTAACTGATTTTAATAAAATATCACATAGACGTTTTTCTAACATTGAAAAGTTTATGCTCATAGACTCAGCACTTCAAGTGGAATAAAAGTTGAGCAGTGCAGGTCAAAATAAGGGTACCTCTGGTTTGACAAATTTTTATGATATTTGTTAATAATTTTAAATTTTAAAATTTCGAAATAATTTATTTTAAATTATTACACATTTTGAGACAACAATAAATAAATATAAATCTCGGCTTAGGTTTTCGACAGATCAGGTACTTAAGTTTTACATAAGTTTTAATGTTGAATCTTTTTTAGTGATCAATTCAGAATCAGTTTCTGATTATTTTCCAAAGTTTCAAATTATAAATTGTTTAGCATAAAGTCTTTTTGAGCATAAATCCATATAACGAATTTTGTTTGGATCAAACCAGCTCATTTCTTTTTGTCGATCGATTTTATTTTAACTTTACTTTTGAAAATGGGATAAATCTTTATAAGCTCGGGAAGACGTACAAAAGACATGATGTATATCACCCCATATTGCCACGGGACATTCAAAACTCAGTTTTACATAAAGGTTCTTTCAAATATTAGGTGCGCAACTAAGTTCTGTTTTTTTTTTTACAAAAATTCAACTTTATTGTGAAAACATGTTTACAAATGATTCATTGAAAGTATCGCCCATCTCATCTTTCTGGCAAAGCTCAAATTCCGTCACGGTAAAACTGTTCACCTTTTGAGGCTACCCACGAATATAGCCACGAATATAGCCATTCCCTGATGTCGTCATATGAGTGAAACTGCTGGTTAGCCATACCATGTCCCATTGAACGGAACAAGGGATAATCGGACTACGCAATACCTGAAGAATATGGCGGATGAGGTAAAACTTCCTATTTCAGCGTTTCCAGGTAGGTTTTAGCGGGCTTGGCCACGTGAGGCCGAGTGTTGTAATGCCGAAAAATCACTCTTTTATGTCTCTCCACGTGTTGTGGGCGTTTCTTGCGCAGAGTTCGGCTCAATCGCATTAATTGAAGTCGATATCGATGTCGAGTGCTTTGTTCGCTTGGTTTCAATAGCTCGTAATAAATAACACCGACCTGATCCCACCAAATACAGAGCATAACCTTCACAGCGTGAATATTCGGCCAAGGCGACGATGTAGAAGCAAGACCGGACAGCCCCCATGACTTTCTTTTCTTTGGATAGCTACAATGAATTAATTTTTCATCACCCGTTAGAATACGATGAAGAAACCCCTTCCTTTCTTGCCGCTGAAGCAGTTGTTCACAGGCGAAAAACGACCTTCAAGGTCCTTTGGCTTCAAGTCATAAGGATTGCAAGTCTCTTGCTTTTAAATCATTCCTAATGCATGCAATCGCCTGGAAATGGCTTGGCGGGTAACTCTTAATACTGAAGCAAGCCCTTTTTGCGTTTGACGCGGATCCCTATCAAGCACTGCCGTCAATTCAGTGTCTTCGAAGGTTTTTTGTCTTCCTTCAGGTAAACCGTCATCAAAATCACCGTCTTTAAGGCGGTGGAACCGATATTGACACGTTGATTCACTTAAAGCAGCATCTCCGTTTATGTTTTGAAGGTCTCTTTAAGCTGTCTTTAAGGCGACGGAACCAATCTCGACATGTCGATTCACTTAAAGCAGCATCTCCGTTTATGTTTTGAAGCTCTCGATGAACTTCGACCGACGTTTTCTTCGATTGAAAGAAGAAAATATCAATACTTCCGGCATATGACGATTGTTTGACACAAAATCATACATATTCACATAACCAAAAGAATATGACATCAAAAGAAAATCACAATTGTGTCGAGGCGGTATGTTTAACATATGCCTACCCTTGGCTCATGATGTTTAGGTTATGGCTGTATAGACTAGCACTTACAGCTGGCGCCATCTATTGGCAAACAGCGGGAATTTAGTTACGCACCTAATATAACACCCCATACTGCCAAGGGACACTCAAAACCCACTTTTACGTGAAGGTTCTTTTATATAGAAAGCTTTCTTTTTGGGATAACCAGGCTCAAAACAAATTATCTTGCATAAATGAGATACGGTGCAGTTTCTCACATTTTGGGCGTTTCTCAAATTTCTAAGTTGTTGCACTTCGTGCGTAAAACTAGTTTTTACTGGCCTTTAATAAAAATTCCCAGTACCCAGTTCTACTTCTATACATTTATGTTACCTGCAATACCGATTGCTTTACATGACCAGCAATCAATATTTCATAATATAAAACTTTTGTTTTTTTTGTTTTGAATTCATTTCACATTTTGTAACCTCGTGTTGTTCCTATTACTTTCTGACAACCGCATACTCGTATCGTACTATATTGTTATGTTATATGACCATCTGTCACATTTATAACAATTGCAATGACAAAAACAAAAAACTGTAAAAATAAATGCTGTACTTTAGTTAAAATTGACAGATCGCCAAATAAACATAAAGTGTCATATAAAACTGGTATAAAGGCAAACAACAAAAAAAAAAAAAAAAAAAAAAAAAAACGAAAACCTAATGAAACAACAAAGTGCTGTATACAATTTATTGCATTATAAAATCTCAATTGCAGTGGATAATACGAGTACACAGAGCAACAAAAGAACACAGCTGTATGTGCTGCATTAATAATAATAAAATAAAACGAAATATGAACATAAACATAACGCATACTTTGTGCCGTGTCAGTGTACAGAGTACGTACGGTCCAAGGCATAAAAGTGCAATAAACCTTTTAAGGTATCACAGTTTTTAAACGAGTTTTGAAAATTTCATTTTAGTAACCACAAAACCATAATTTCATTTATAGACCGCACAACGAACAATCGAATGATTTGTGAACAACAAATCAAATTAAATTAAACAACAATTTCGTGAGTACCACACCAAATAATAATTAATAGAAAACAAAGCAAAAATATAATTCGCTATTTGATTTAATATCTCAAATCTCAAGGTTGTACCTGGTATTGAATCTGATCTATTTGATTGACAGATGAAATACATGATTCTAACAAAGTACTCGTACAGTACGATGCAGTGTAACATTTCCGAATTAAAAGGTTCTTTTACAATAAACAGTATAAAAAATTTTAGTTAGGGGAACTGACTTCCTGTTCTAGTTCCGAATTAAAAAGTTTGTACAGAGGTGTTGATAGATTGATAGAGATGATTGACATGATGACAGCGGGAGTAGCGGGGAATCGTCTAATCAATTTGATACCTCTCTCGTTATAGTTGTGGAATTAAAATGTTGAACTGTATTGTGAATTATCCAATAGCGATGATCACAGTTGGTTTCTAACAGAGAACTGAAAATT
The DNA here is from genome assembly GCA_019455685.1 of Philornis downsi. Taxonomy (NCBI): domain Eukaryota; kingdom Metazoa; phylum Arthropoda; class Insecta; order Diptera; family Muscidae; genus Philornis; species Philornis downsi. The sequence continues at coordinate 783,715 of JAHXMU010000538.1, forward strand.
GCAACTTTTAATTTGGATAATACAGGGTGGGCCAGAAGGGTGTTGGCGGTTTAAATATTCAATTAAAAAAAACTACGAAACATAAAAAAATATATTTGTATTTTTAAAAAGTAGAAGCATGGGAATTTTTAAAACTTAAAAATAATGTTGTCCAAATGGCTTCCCTCGGCTGCTTGACACTCTTGGAACCGAAGTCGCAAATTCTGGAAAACTCGTTGAAAAGTTGTTCTTGGTATTTTGTTACTTTCCTGAATAATGTTCCTCTTCAACTGCTCTAAATTGGTCGGATTATTATCGTAGACTACCGATTTGAGGTAGCCCCATAGAAAATAATCGCATGGAGAGAGATCGGGGCTACGTGGGGACCATTCAATATCCCCTCTTTTCGAAATGAGCTTTCCAGGAAAAACATTTTTCAGCAGCTCTATGGACACCCTAGCCGGATGACATGTGGCCCCATCCTGTTGAAACCACATCCTCGAGGTATTGCCTTGAAGTTCTTGCAAAGCTGGCACCAAAAAGTCTGCTAGCATGTTGCAATAATTGTTCGCTCTAACCGTCATCGCATGCCCTCTTTCGTCCTCAAAAAAGTATGGTCCAATAATACCGGTTGACGTTATCCCAGCCCACACGACAAGCTTAGGGCTGTGAAGTGGACGTTCATGCAAGCGTCGGGGTTTAGTTTCGGACCAGAACCGACAATTATGCTTGTTCACATGGCCATTAAGGTGAAAATTTGCCTCATCACTAAAAATCACGTTGTTGAAATTATTGAACCGCTCTAGCATCAAATTGACAAAGTTAAGTCGGTTATTGGCATCATCGGGTTTTAATTCTTGGACTATCTGAATCTTATAAGCCTTCAAATGCAAATCACGTTTCAAAATTCGTCGTAAAGTTGTTCTTTTGACATCCAAAGATTGACTTCTCTTACGTGTTGACTGTTGCGGATTTCGCTGAACTGAAACACGAACACGCTCCACAATGTCGGCTGATCTTGCAGAAACTGGGCGACCATGAACCGTAATTGGTACTGTTGTTTTGTATCACATTGGCGCTTGGAACTTCACTTAAATCGTGTAAACCGTTTTCATGCCGATACAAACGATTTATTGTTTTCGTAATACGCTCGGACACAAAATGCACGCTGCACTCCCGTGTGCGGTTCCATGGCGACTAAATTTCCAGGAAGCGGCGCAGCGAACAACATATCCCCCGCCACTCCGCGCCGCGCGTTACCGAGAAATTGAAGAATTAAATCGCCAACACTCATATGGCTCACCCTGTATAATTTTACATGACTGTGAAACTATATGTAATCAAATTTATCGTGCAGAAATTACATTCATAAATGAAATGGCATGCTTTGTGTGTAAGTAAGGTCATTTGTCGGCAATGTTCTTTATCTGAATTCAGGCTCACATTCCGAATTGGAGAACTGAGAACCAAATCATGCACCACAACAAATTTGTTGCTGCCTTGAATCACGCTTTCATTCGAGCAGATTAAAAGTGCGTGTTAACAAAGTATTTAGTCTTGTCTTTGTTTTTCTCTCCACTGAATCTTGCTGGTTCCTTTTTCAATTATTATGAAGACTGCAGTAACATTTCGTAATATCCAGTCAGTAATGGAGGTGGCTATATCATATCCTCCAGGCCATTCAAAAACAATTCTCTTATCATGAACTACCATATACGTATAGGTATACAAATACAGCTATTGACGCAGTCCATGGTATTGTTTTGATTAATCTACAAGCAAAAGTGCACGAGTTTTTCTGAGTGTGAAGGAGTTTCTCATGGTACAGTGGTTACAATTTTACATAAGCAAAGCGCTAAGAAATAGCTATCGTTAAATAGGCGATAAGTTTGTTCACCGTGGACCTAAGGGACGACCGTGTGATAATTTCGAAACAACGTTTGGAGAAGACTGAACATCAACCAGCTGAATTTTTACGTCGACCTGTGATTTTGGATGAGGCAGACATGAGGCATGATGAGTCTCGCCGTGAAGGCCTTACCCACGGTGTGCGACACACTGGGGATATTACAATGCGATTGCCAGCGCCCCTCTGGTATAGCCAAGTAAAACTTGGGCTATCTAGGAAAAGGGGCTGACAATTGTGCTATTAACACATATTGTCAGCCCTTTCTTCGCAGACAGAAGAATATTCGAAAACTGTTAAAGGAAAAACGAAAACTGTGAGGTCAGTTGGAATAGCGATATGGAGTGATTTGTTCCCATACAGCTATTGAAGAACTAAGGAAGGTTTAGCCACTTCGGCACTATCAAATAAAATTTGTTACAAAGATTCGCTTGATCTTACAAAAAACAAAAAATAATAAATAAAAAAAATTGCGAAAAAAATCGGATCATGGTTACTACTAATTCCCATACAAGTCAGCTCAAAAATTGTATGTCCTTTAACTCACCATTGGATATTTGATCGATTTTTCCATAATTTAATATATTTTCCGTTATCTATATAGAGGTTTTTGCGGTTATCCCCGTAAAGTTCATACCGATTAAACTCTATTGGAACAAACTACCTGTTACCCACAAACCAGCTTTCATCAATGCCATCCTTTGAAGTCCATTTTAAAAAGGAGACCTCGTCATCCGGAGAAAAAGAAAGTATCTTTTTCCTAAAAGTTGCATTCTCATTCATCAAATTTGGCTTATTTGTACTCCTGGGGATATTTCCTAGTTGTAAATCTGAAGTATTGCTTGGGAGGAAATAGAATTATCATCAGAGTATATTGAGGATATTGTATTGAAAATGTATTCAAAGTTTGATATGTGGATGACCGAAATAATTCAGGGAATCGATAGATTACCAAAGGGAAACTATGTGAGAGGAAAATAGCCCATAAAAAAGTGTTTCTCCTTGGGTTTTCTTTCCTTGATATAGTTTCATATACCACACTTCTACTACTCTCATATTGAGTTCTTTTTCTAACTAAAATCTGATTGAGAATGCGACATCCACAGTTTCTGAATATGTATACTTTGAATTTGTTGCTGGGCATAGGATCCATAATGCTCACTTAATGACAGCGACGCCTTGAAGGTAAGAGCTAAAAAGCAGCATCTATAAAAGATTCAGATTCAGATTCAAACTTTGAAAACTACCTACTAGCGAAGACATTGCTTATAGAAAAAAAGGATTTACTTTACAAAAACTAATTACGAATAATGTTGATCACCTTAAAAGACAAAGTAATACACTATGCAATAAATCAATTCATGCTGGAAGTTTTGGCTATCAGTTAAACTATAATTGTGATATCAAAAACAAATTACAACAAATCGTTGAGGTTTGTTTATTTAGCATTGTCTTGCAAGAAATTGGTTTAGACCAAAAAGTGTCAAAATCATTAATGATTTGCCCAACACAAATTTGATTTAAGGTGAGGGCAATTAACCTTAGCCAACTAGTTGGAAGTATGTTTGGATGCCAACAGCTGTGGCGACACACAAACTGCTTGAGAGAAACTTTCTATTTCGATTGAGTCTCATTATTATTTTTCGAGTTACTTAAGGAGAAAAAGAGGTAAATGTGCCACCGTAACCACACGCAGATATTCAATAATTTTCGTGTAAACAGGTCAAAGTGCTAATTGGTGATTAGTTAACCATTTAATGTGTCATTAGGCTAAATGTTTCTATATGTATATATAGTTTTTGTTTGTACATATTTACATTATATCGTTTCTTCTATGCACCCCCTTTTATTCTTTTGTGGTCTTCTTAATTATCAACCATTATTTGTTGGTATATTTATGATCGATTTTTTTATAGTTCTCCAAATAGTTTGCAGCTCTTCAAAGTGCTAATGATCCCATTTGGTAGCTGCTTGGAGCTTTACAATTATCAGTCTGCCCCTTGGTTTATTAACAATGTTTAACACATCGAAAGAAAAACATTTATTGTTTTCTTTTTTTGTTGTAGCAATTGTAGCCACTTATTACGTGGTGCGAAACAATTTGTTGCAGATAACAAAAAACAGGAAAAACATTATTGCTTCTACCGGTTGCCACAATGTTGCAGCATCCGCACATTGCTCGTGTCTATCAATCCACTGTGTGCGTGTCTGCATGGCTGTGTTCTCCCTTCGATACGTTCAGTGTTACCCAATAATTTGCCACCAGTTTCATTTTATAGTTTTATATTTATTTCATTCTTTTTTTTTCTCTTTGTTACCATCCTCCCCAACAATCAATAGCCTGAAAGTATAGACAAGCACTTAATGTCTGGATTTTATAGGTTTCCCATAGAAAATATTGCGTTTTTTTGTAATAAAACACGCATTAAAGTACTATTTGACGTTCTAATACAAAAATCTACTAAATACATAATTGCGATAGAACGGCCGATTTCTAATTAGTATGAAATGAAGACCGAATATTAGACTGTATTATGTGAAAACATAGTTTGCTAATACACGGAAATCAAAATTTGTTAGGTGTAATTTTTTAGAAAATTTTGTGATGGTGCCCCATATGGTACTACTGTTAGTTGAATTTTGTAGTATTATCTGGTAGCCATAACCAGCAGGCATGTGTAACTATTAGTACAAACGTTTCTAATTTCATAACAAATAGTTTTTTTTATTGAATTTACAGTTTTGGTAAACACATTTTAATGAAAATCATTTGCCTTTTAGAAATCAACCCATTTCTGTAAAAGTAATATTTTGATTCCACATTGCATTACACATTTATGTTGAAAACAAAACGCATATCCAAAATGGTGTGTTTTGAATTTTAATTAAATCGTTTTGAATTTCAATTCATTTGACAATTTGATAAACAATTTTGATGTGTTCAAAATTTCAGGTTAAAATTATGATTTCCAATTGATTTCAAATAGAAGTTTGGTATTTTAATTGATCTATTTTGAATTTCAATTAATAATTGAAATTAATAAATGCGTATTGAAGTGGGTGTGAAATGTTTGCAGAATGCCTTACAGTGCTTTTTGCTTAAGAATATTTGAACTTCACATTGCATTACAAATTTATGTTGAAAACAAAACTCACACTCCAAATGAAGTGTTTTAAATTTTAATTAAATCGTTTCGAATTTAATTTTTTTTTTTAGTTTCATTTAACAATTTTATAAACAATTTTGATATGTTCCAAATTTCAGGTTAAAATTATGATTTCTAATCGATGTGTTTTGAATTTCAAATAGAGGTTTTGTATTTCAACTGATCTATTTTGAATATCGATTAATAATTGCAATTAATTAATGCGTATTGAAGTGGGTGTGAAATGTTTGCAGAATGTCTTAAGGTGCTTAAGAAAACATTCGACATAGAAGTAGTTTTTATATTTCAGTCGTAGAAGACATCATTTGATTTTTGCACCTATAATATAAAATATTTGAAAATTGGCTTTGATAATATCATAGGAAAAAATCAAAGAATTCGGCTGCAGAACCTAACTTCTTCCAATTTATATGTAAAAGCCGAAATATGTGATTTATAGAACTCTAAACCGCTCACCACATGGACACATTAGTAATGTTTATAATGTAAAATATTATATTATCCGTAAAAATTACTATTATAATTCCAAATTATATATTTACGGATCAAAATGACTCATATTCATATTCCATTTTTCTTTACTATTATACTAAAAATGAAAACGAAAACTTCACTGAAAATGAGCTGTGTTTAAATAGACAGATAAGTTAAACACAGCTCATTTTCAGTGAATTTTTCGTTTTCATATACATTAAAGTTAATGCATAGTTAAGGTATAGGTATCTAAATCCATCAAACAAGTCCGGATGAAGCTTGAATATGATAGAGATCAAATACAGCAATATTTGTAACGTAAAAAATTCTCGATAGGTGGCATTGTAGTACATTTTTTAATAAATTCTTTTTTTATAGATAAAAATGATACACATAATATTTGCTAATTTAAAGGCAGCAAGGAAAACCTGGAGCCCATTAGAAGCAGCTATGCTTGAGTTGTTAATAAATTATGTATTTACAACGGAAAATTCTCTTACCAAAAACAGCAGAAGAATGCCTGCTGGACCTTCTAGTTTAAATATTGTTAATTTGTATATTGTATTGTGTTCAATTGTATTCGCTATCGTGTGCAAAATAACGAGGATTAAAATTGCTGAAAAACTATTAATTTTATACTAACTACATCATGTGGTAAGCATAATATTTGAAAAGAATATCGTACAGTATTATTTAAAAGCCCACGAGACAAATTTCACGAAGTATCTGCAGTAAGATCCTTTTCAGCAACAAAATCTCAAAAATGCGTGTACGAGCATTTACTTGCTTTCTAAATTTACTCACTGTGCACTATTGTGGACTATTTCGTGCTTTTGACATCTGTGCACAATTACATGAGAATTTAATGAAATCTAAAATTTAACATGACATGAGGTGTCAGTTTTGCGTGAAATATTCTCATTCATCTAAGACGCAGTAGGCACACATATGATCGGGATCCCAAAACTGACCGACCCGACGTATAAATGATGCCAGTAGTTTGGAAAAAATTATTTTGGTGAAAAGTAGGAACCTTATAAAACATGTTTTCCTGGTATGTAATTCAATATTTCCATTAGAATGGTATCCGTCCTATATTAAAGCCAAACTAGATTCTACTCCGGGGCAACACATGTTTTAAGTTTCAATTCAATTCTTGGCAGCTCGTACAGCCTCGTTTAAACTCTGCTACCCAATATTTTACAGTTGTAAACAGACAGGAGCAGACTCCTCCAGAGTAGAATCTAGCTCGGCTTTAATATTGGTTGGACTGAGACCTTTTCAGATGGATATACTGAATTACATAACGGTGACCAATTTTTTCCATGTTTACAAATTTACTGAGATCGTCTACATTTGATGGCTGAAATAAATGCTAAACTACGTGGCGCCTTGAAACATAAAACATGTGTTTTATAAGGTTGCCACCTTTCACCAAAAATATTTTTTTAAACTACTGGCACCATCTATACGTCAGTTTGAATAGTTTTGGAACCGCCTTCGGATATGTTTTTGATTGACAATAAAATAATAAATTTAAAGGTAGTTATAATGATATTGGCATACACTTTCAAATTATGCTACATTTATTTTAACCGAACATTTTTCCTATTAAGCAACTTGAGTATAATATATTTGATAAGAAAATGCTAGATGTTCGCGTCAGTAAGCCTTTTGTACTAAATCAATCTCTTAAATTATACAAGTAGATACGAGTAGTCATGACAATTTTTGTGCAATTTTTGTATTTGTTTTATCTCTTACGTCTTAATCTTATGTAGAGAGTATTACTTAAAGGGGTTGTATTGTTGTTTGCTAAGCATAAAATTTTTTTTCTCTCTCCTTCTAAAAACTCTCTTCCTGTTGGGACACTTATTTCACTTCCCGTTCCTACTCACCTAATACTCGTATTCGGTGGTTCAGTTGTAATTGTTTAATGAGTAAAAAAAGCTATTTTCCACTGTAGAGAAAATTGTTATGAAGCAATTTTCAAATGCAGTTATTTAAAATTGTTTTACATCCAGGAATTTGCCAGCGTTGCACTCAGTCATAGGCAATTACACATAATGAGGGAATATTTGAAAAAGTTTCAGCAACTACATTTAATTTCTTTTCCCAAGTAAAGTTTTTCATCACTTTGCTGTAAAAGGCTTTTCTTCGTTTTAACTTTTGTGGCTGTCAACGCATTACAGGAATTTCTTTAAACGGTGGCAAAGAAAAAATCTTTCGCGGTTTATACTATGAAGAAATGTAATTCATGATGATGTTCAATCAGATCAAATGCTATGATGACTAAAAGCTGAAGAAGTTAATGCTGATGAATAGTAATTGTTGTGGCGTGAAGAGCGGTTCCATGTGCTTTTAAATAAATATATGCAAATTAGTGTTAATGTGTGGCAAATAAAAGTCTTCAGATACAAAAAAATATGTTCTTATTCACCTATCGATCACACAGGGTAGTCAAATCTTCAGTGTTGTCCATCTGAATTTACATAGTGATTAATTTAAATAATCTGCAAAAATTCTCACGCTTATTCTCACGTTATGCCTGAAATTGTTTGTTTAGCATGATGAGCCGTTATAGAATTTCTAAATCTCTATTTAGCATTTAGTTTCTTAATATTATATAGGTTCTTCCACAAGCTTATAATTTTATTTTTTTTTTCTCTCTAACCTACTGAATAATTATAATAATTTGTGCAAATGAGCCAGCATAAATATTGAAAAGAAGTTGTCATTATTTATAAAAAAATGACGCATCGCATGGATAGGGTGATTTGAATTTCATATGATGTATATAAAAGATGATAAAAAAAGTTTATTACAAAAAGAAAAAAACTCACGGCCCAACTTAAAGATTTAAGGTATTAGTAACCTATCGCCTTATATTTCATTGTGTCTAAAAGTAGTTCGCTTAATGCGAGAAGCTATCTCAAATTCCATTAAATGAAAGAGAACTGGGTTTTTTGTTTTAATATTTCAGCAAATCATAAAGTCACACATACATAGTTGCTGGCACCATTTACAATTTAGAAGGGACTCATAGTCTTCTACTCGAATTTTCTCCCGAAAATCCCAGAACCGTCTGCACCCTTACAGAAAATTCTAAGGCCCACGACAAGATAGTATCTAGCATATCTTGATTTCTCCCACTGAGATAGAGCTTTAGGATTTATTAATTCGCTGACTTCATTGTCCATAACAGCTACTAAAAAGTCAATTTTTCGAATATCCAAATTGATGTTGTGCAGGGTTATTCATCTAGTAGTTTCAAAACTGCCGGTCTGCCAAGTCTATCAGCTGTTAAATACCTGTCATCTGAAGTGTTATTTATTTAGTTTGTGCCGAAGAACACGTAAAAATAGTTAAAACTTACTGCAAAAGTGGTGATGCTCACGTTTGGGCACTTTTGGTGCATTACGGGGTAATTATGGTCGTCATATTCGACCTATTGTGCAAGGTATTGGCAAGATTATAAAGAAATAAAAAGAAAAAAAGCTGGAGGCAATACAGATGTGATCAGGCCTGTGCATCATCGCAATGTACACGCTGCTGAAAATATCACTTTTGTGGCTGTTAACGCATTACAGGAATTTCCTTAAACGGTGACAAAGAAAAAATACTTGTCATCTGAAATGTTATTTATTTAGTTTATACCAAAGAACACGTAAAAATAGTCTGTTAGTGAAATTGTGGCGCATAACCTGAATTTCAATTCAGAGTACTATGGCAGCTGTACGATAACCGACGTTTTATGGTCTGCATTTGAAGATTATGAACTGGACTTTATGTGGTTTTAACAAGACGGTTTTACGAGCCACACAATGTAACCGATTTTGTCAAGTTGTCACCGAGATACCGCCCGAAATGTCGAAAGCATTCAATGCTGCAACCAATCCAGAGGCGGCCATTTAAATGACACTATATTTCGTATAGAATGGCAAGGTCCAGGCATTGTAATGAAATAAAAGTTTCATCGAAATCACTGCTTTATATGTGTTTTGTTTAACTCTACTTTTGAAACCGAAAAATGGATAACCAAGTATGTAAAGTGTAGTAAAAATAAATCCATTGTTTTTGCATGATATTGAAGCCTTTATTTAGAACAATTACAATGATCCGATTTGGTCCAAATATGCACTATTTTGTTCGATAATTCATTCCTATTTTGAAGTTAACTCCATTATGCATCTCTCTCTTTCTCTCTATTGGCAAAAAATTAAGGAAGTCGTAACCTTCTTTTGAGACGAAATTTCCAATAGTAGAATCATCCGTCACATGCCGTAATCCTTTAGTGCCATTTTCTGACTATAGGGCGGATGTATAAGAACTTCCCAACTATGCTCCCGTTGTTTTTTCTAACCATTGGTGCTGTGTGTTCCCTGACGTTGCCCTGTTGGAAATAATTCCTCTCTTATTAAGAAAATCTGGCCGCTTCCAGGCGATTACTGCGTTCAGACGACCCAATACATAGTGAATGAATGTGCGTGAAGATAGATTCGGAATCTAACTAGCAAAGCCAAAAACCAACTGTTTTTACCGACCTCTGTTATTGAGTTAACAGAGCTCTGTTAACTCATTAATTTTGGGGATTACAAATAAAAGTACGATTTCTTCACGAAGTAGGGAAGAAAATACTTCAGACTGTAAGCATCTACCTTATTTATATAAAACAAGTGTGAAACAACGAAGTTATAATGAGTTAAAACTTAAGTTATGTAGCGATTTGTTTGCTTACTGTGACTGATTGCTTGCCACCACCTGCGCTAATCCAACTTATATCGTTGGCTAGACCTCTGTCTACAGCTTCTGAAATAGTAGCCCACATATTTCAGAAGAACTTAAGAACTTAAGATTCTTTGATTTTATTTTCGCCCTAGTAAAAAAAATTTTTGGCCTATTGTGCAAAAATTCAATCAAACTTATACCGCTGGATACATCTAAGTCCATAGCTTCTGAAACAATGATTTCCTGCCAATCCCACCAAATGCATAGCAAAATCTTCCTGACCGTGAATCGAGGCTTGATCGTTGTTAGCGCTGGCTCGCCATGATTCGACCACAACCGTCCTCACTTGACGTCTTATTGTATCGAAACCTGTCCAATTAAACGAGTTTTTGCACAATATTTAGCTCATGAATAAGTTTTGATCAATCGGATTTGGTAATTTTCATTTTTCATTCCACATTTTTGAAAATTGGTCTTCTACAGCGATATTAAAATTACATATAAAGAATCGACGAAACCAAAATTTCACACGATTTGCTGTTACAGTATCAGCAACGTAAACACTGTTCACATTTTCAGACGATTGACTGGAGTTTCCTCTTTATTGCAGAAGAACTGTAAAATATGGCGTATTTTTTTGTTTGCTGCCATCCATCTTTGATGCGCGCTCAAACAATACTGGGTCAATCATTCACAAAATTATCTGAGTAGTTTCTCGACTATCTAACGCCATCTAGCACAACTCGATCACACATTTACAACGCGTGATACAGATTACTAGAGTCTTCTATTGGGGAAATAACGAACTTTTTTCGGTATTCCTTTTACTTCATTTAGATTTTTGGAAGCATGTTTACCGCTGGATTTGATAAAAAGTACTGAATAGGCATTTTGAAAAGTGCATCCATTGCATGACAAACCCCTGTAAAGTTCGCCATTGCTGTTACAGTTTTGAACTGCCCCTACTTTGCTATTCGCGCTCCTTTTTTACATCTTCGGAAGCATTGTTTTAGCTGAACTGGTTAGAAAGTATTGAAGGAAAACCATGAAAATTTGCTTCCTTCCTGCGATATGTTCATGCAAACTCCACTACTGTTAAAAAATATTGAAGCAAGAGTTATTGTTAAAGTTATTCAATACTTGTAGTAAATATTTTTGGATCTTTTCCACATATTTGGAAGCAATTTTATGGCTGGAACATTACTTGTTACCAAACTGGTATATTGACGTTATATATTTGTTTGAATAACACCATTAGTTGAATTATGCTATTTATTAGCTCTTTTCTGATGTCATTTGGATTTATTCTATTTATGTGTGTTGTGGTTTTGAAATAAATAATTTAATTTTTTTTCTGTTTGAAGAATTTCAAAATACATATTACATTTATATTAAAATTTCATAACGCAAAAGATTTGCAATTAATACGAATACTCTTTGAGGTTTTTAAATTTGGATTTCAATTTCGTCATTGACAAATAGTCTACTGAATGTAAAGACGGTTTGGGGAAAAGAGATGAGTGAGAGGTTCAATGAATGTAGTGCTTATATGCATTTATTCGAAACAGTGGGCAATAGTAATAAGGAAGTAACTCACCTTTACATTTTCAACATTTTTTAACCTGAAAATAAATTAAAAAAAGAATAATTTTTTAATATGGGAAGCAATAACATACGATAGAAACAAAAGTTCGGAAAGTTCAACACGCACTGGAGTCCTTATTAATAGTATCAAAAATTTAGAGAAACGTTGGACTAATTGAACCGCTCTTGAAGAACACAATAAACATTTCAAAAGAACAAAACAAATGTTTTTTTCTCCTTAGCCTTTAAACTTATCCAGCTTATCGAAGCTCTTATACAGCCTCGTCTAAACCCAACCAACCAAAATTTAAATTTGATGAAATTCGTTGCATTTTGTTAAATGTTTGTTTTATAAAATCTCATATCGGCCTTATATCTACAGGGTGGGCCATATGAGTGTTGGCGATTTAATTCTTCAATTTCTCGGTAACGCGCGGCGCGGGGTGGCGGGGGGATATGTTGTTCGCTGCGCCGCTTCCTGGAAATTTAGTCGCCATGGAGCCGTACACGGGAGTGCAGCGTGCATTTTGTGTCCGAGCGTATTACGAAAACAATAAATCAGTGATTACTGCACGACGTTTGTATCGGCATGAACACGGTTTACACGATTTAAGTGAAGTTCCAAGATCAGAATGTTCGAAATAACCGACTCAACAGTACCAATTACGGTTCATGGTCGCCCAGTTTCTGCAAGATCAGCCGACATTGTGGAGCGTGTTCGTGTTTCAGTTCAGTGAAATCCGCAACAGTCAACACGTAAGAGAAGTCAGTCTTTGGATGTCAAAAGAACAACTTTACGACGAATTTTGCAACGTGATTTGCATTTGAAGGCTTATAAGATTCAGATAGTCCAAGAATTAAAACCCGATGATGCCAATTTTCACCCTAATGGCCATGTGTACAAGCAAAATTGTCGGTTCTGGTCCGAGACTAATCCCCGACGCTTGCATGAGAGTCCAACTTCACAGCCCTAAGCTTGTCGTGCGGGCTGGGATAACATCAACCGGTATTATTGGACCATACTTTTTTGAGGACGAAAGAGGGCATGCGATGACGGTTAGAGCGAACAATTATTGCAACATGCTAGCAGACTTTTTGGGGGGAAAAAAGGGGGGATATGCGATTATTTTCTATGGGGCTACCTCAGATCGGTAGTCTACGAGAGTATTCCGACCAATTTAGAGCAGTTGAAGAGGAACATTATTCAGGAAAACAAAACAAAATACCGAGAACAACTTTTCAACGAGTTTTCCAAAATTTGCGACTTCGGTTCCAAGAGTGTCAAGCAGCCGAGGGAAGCCATTTGGACAACATTATTTTTAGGTCTTAAAAATTCCCATGCTTCTACTTTTTAAAAATACAAATATATTTTTTTTATGTTTCGTAGTTTTTTTTTAATTGAATATTTAAACCGCCAACACCCTTATGGTCCACCCTGTGTGATGGTTTAAAAAAATATTTACTGAAAATGCTTTCATGATTTTGTTTTTTGTTAATTTTCTGCTTCTCAGAAACCCTTAGAAAAGTTCTATGAATTCTTAAACAAAATTTAATGCATTTTCTAGCAGCTAGAACCTCACTGAAACTTTTTTAAACTTTTACACCTATTACCAATGAAAAATGAATGCCTTTTGTATTTTAATTAAATCTCGAACATAAATTTCGTCTCTAATCTCACTTCGGGCAATACAACATTCATATGACTAACTATGACAATGAACCTCAATGTATTCATTTAAGCCATAATTAATTTTATTGTATTAATTTGGGAGATGCTTGAAGTAGAATACATGCTACATGCCAAACATTATGCTACAACACATATATAGACAAAAGTACTACAGTCTATATTTAGGCTTTAATGCAAGTCTCGACATATTGCCTACATTTAGGGGGGAAACAAATTTGTTTGCCAACTGAGAAAGCATTGTTCACTTTAAATAATAAGCTTAACAACATGCTATAAATCATGCATAGTCATAGTGAACTACTATATTATATTAAAATACAAATTAGTAACTGCATAAATGAATCAGCTTATTAACCAGTGTCATGCCATAAATTATTTTCCAAAATGTGTATTTTCCAACCTAAATTAGCTTAAATGATTTATTATAAAAATATAAACATCCATAATTAGCTGCAATGTTAAATAGACCCCCAACATACAGAATATCTAATTAACATATAATTGAAAATTCGCATCCAAATGGAAGGGTGTTAAAGGATAAATTATAATGAAATGAACGTGTCCAGGAATTCAGTGCACAACAAATTTAAAATAGTCCCACAAAGAAACCACAAATTTGTTATAATTTTAAATATTATCAATGTATTAAAGGCAATTTAGTGTTGTGTGGCAACATTTTGTACGAACAACGTTTTAAGGCAACACAAATTTATCAAGCACAGCCCATGGGTTTGGCTATGAAGTTGAAATCGCAACGCATCGTAAATTTGTTGCCGGTTGTACTTAGTTATTAATGCTAGACTTCCGAGAAGACATCAACATCTTTATAGATTATGTTTTGCGGTCCTTTAACTGTCTCCATGTGGCACAATCTTTCGTTATGCGGGAACTATACGCGTGTGTTCCTGCTATTTAGTTTTAACCACTGCTGTCTGTGGCAGCTGGCGTGGCAACTTAAGCTGCACAAATACACTTACGTAAACATCGCCAGTTGTTGTTGCTGTTGTTATTGTTCTGTTAGTCTTGTTGTCATCATTCGCAGTTTTTGTGGCGTTGGAAAAGTGCTTAAGCGGGAAAATGATAAACTACCTCAAGCTTTTTAAGAAGCCTCATTAATCTTCTTCACTGGTTGCTCGCTATTGTACCACGCTGTGTATTTACAAACCCAAACCTACATCATTTTACCGGGCTTAACAGCAAAAAGAAAGAAAAACCAAAACATATCGCTAATCCCGGGCGAAAAGACACAGTGCGGCGACAGATGAATAATCGTTCGTATAGTACAAGTCAGAATATTACCTTAAGTTTAAGAAACGTTTCATTTAGTAGAAAAATATTGTATTGCCAGTATCTTGAGTTATAGAAATATATTGTTTGATCTATCCAAACTTGTATTGAATTCATTCACATAAAATCTATTCATATCAATCAATAAGTCCCGAGACAGTTGTTGTCTTTAACAAAAAATTGATATTCTTTTCAGAAAGTGGCATCAAAATTTCATGTTATTTCGATCAATTGTGTTGGAGTTATGGTGACGCCAAATTGCTTCTTTATATCCGAAACTCTAAAATTGATGTCTTTAACCAAAAATGTGTATCCTTTTCTGAATGTGGCATCGAAAATTCATGTTATTTCGATTAATTGTGTTGGAGTTATGGTGACGCCAAATTGCATTGATTTTTGATGGGAAAAGACACCACCAATCTCTTGAAAGCGTTATGGCGGCTGTTAACAGCGAATAAATATAACTATTTTCCTACAGTTTGCAGCTTTTAGACGAAGTCGTATGGGCACTAATGTTTCTGAAGGAAGTCCATAAAATAGTTGTACCAGACACCATTCAAAGACCTGATAATTATTCTCAATAATCAAAAGTGAGCTTGTGCTGCATGTTAGCTATATAATACAATTATCTGCCAATGGTCTGCTGATTTTAGGTGAGGTCGTATCATCACCGATGTTGTTTTAGAAAGTCCAAAATAGGTAGCTGAACTAGATACCGACAAAAAAAAACTGATAATTATTCTTGATAAGCAAAAAGTGAACTTGTGGAAGACGTTAGCTACATCTTAAAGATATCGGTATTTTACATGAAAATTTGATTATGAAAAAAAAAAAAAAATCCAAACGCCTACCACACTTGCAACAGTGAAACATAAAATTAGAAGTGCTGTTTGAAGCAGTTTAAATTCAAATGATGTACATTTTTTTACGCTGTATGTAATCGGCCGCGATGCGATTTTTTAAAAATCGAATAAAACACTCAAATTTGCATCATATATTAAAATTTTTTATTGGAATCAATAAAGTCGTCTTTGCCATTTCATTTTTAAGGATAATTTCATGTAAATGTTGTCCGCGGCTTTGTCTCAAAATGTCTATTCGGAAGGTCGAATATTTCGTCAGTTTTTCGAGCATTTCGGTCTGTATTCCACAAATAACGCGTGTTATGTTATCCTGTAAGGTTTCAATAGTGTTCGGCTTGTCCACACAGACTAACGACTTGACATAACCCCACAAGAAATAATCAAGAGGCGTTAAATCGCAAGATTTTGGGAAGAAAATTAACAGGATCAAATCGAGAGATAAGCTGCTCACCAAATTCATCTCTCAACATATCCATTGTTTCACGAGCAGTGTGGCTTGTGGTACCGTCCTGATGAAACCACTTGTCAACCGAGTTCAACACAGCCAATTGGGGCAAAAAAAAATTCCTTGTGGTTGAGTAACACATGCCCAATTGCTGAGAACGGCAACGAAGTGACATTTCACGATCGTCATTTACACTGGTCGCTACGGCTGCAATATTTTCTTCGGTACGCACTCTACGCATGCGAGTCGATGGTTTTATGTCTAACAAAGTAAATTTGGGGCGAAATTTGGAGGTAACACTACCAACTGTTGATTCAGCACGTCAGGAAGCAGAGCAGGAATTTTGATAATAAATTTCAACGATTTGTAATCGTTGTTCATTTGTTAGTCTTTCCACGATGAAAAGACAGAGTATACTGTACACTTTTCACTTTGACAAATAACGTTTGGGCGCCATTACCAACCAGTGCTACCAACCTGAAAAACATAAATCTTAAAAAATCACCCTATACAAGCGATTATCGGCTCCAGACCCAACAAAACTATTTTTTTTCTTTGAGGACACTTTAAGCAGTGGAGTAATAGTCCAGTCTATTAAAACTGATATTCAGAGTTCATATTAAACGTTCTGAAAACAAAACGCGCATAAAATAACTGAAAGTGAGAACCTCTACCATATATAAATAATGGGTGGGAAGGAAATTTGCTTTTTTATATGGCAATGGATGGTGGGCCCATCACCAATATGCTCTTGAATCAAATTGGCCATAAGCAGTAGACTTGAAATTAGTTTGCGAAACTCGAGCAAAGCGACCAAAAACGTTAAAAGGGATGCGTTAATATTGTGATGCGCATGGTCTTCTATTGATCGATCTTCTTAAAAAAGGATGAACAGCAAATACCTAATTTTATGTGGATCGTCTAAAGGATGACATCAGAAAAAGTTCCTTTAAAGGAAAAGAAAGAATAGCCCCCCCCCCCACTAACACAAGACATCACTTTACAAGTTAGTAAATTAATGTTTAGAGACTATTTTCTGTGTGCAAATCTCAAAATCATTTTCCAGGGAAAGTGATGTATATAAAATGACAGGTTATTGCAGAAATTTTGACCGTGTTAATCAATCCCTCAATAAATATGTATCGAAGTGTTAACGAAGTGTTAAACTAATGGAATAACTTTTGAAAAATACGATTTTCAGAAAGGTGCATTTTTTAAATTTACATTAATAACTACTACCTGATTATCACACTGTATACCTCGCATGGGGTGTCTCTTTTATTTTTTGTTGTTAAAAAAATTAGTACTAAATTCTATCTCGTAAGGAGTGAATATAAAAAAAAAATCTTACTTTGGAGCGACGCTAATCAGTAATAGAAATATGCATTGTGCGAAGCATTCGGAATTAAACAAATGTGTTTGAATTATGCATCGCACAGTCAACGTTTCCTGCTTTTAGGATTGTTGCAAAACGACTCCTTTTTATTTTATATATATATATATATATAAAGATCTAACAAATAAAAAATCTTTAAACTTTGAGATCCATGTCAAACTGAACTTTATAACTTCAAAAGTCTTAACTTATTATAGTTGCCAAAATCAGGCGATTTTGTTCGGAAGCAATAAAGAAGCGGCGAAAATAAAAAGGAGTGAAGTAAAACTGCAATAAATAATCAGTAGAAAATCATGTTGATGTATTTTTATACCCATCACCTTAGAGAACACTTTTATTATGGCTGTAAATACTATATATATATAAATATATGTATATATATATAAATATATGTAATTACATATCAGACGAGTATTTACAGCCATAATAAAAGTGTTCTCTAAGGTGATGGGTATAAAAATACATCAACATGATTTTCTACTGATTATTTATTGCAGTTTTACTTCAAATAACGCAAAATGTCAAGGTAATGGACGTTTTATACAAAATCATACATTGCATTAGATCAATAATTATATTATTTATTATAGAAATCAAACATTATATATAGTTTGTTTACACACTTTTATGTTTTTAGCATTGAAGTAGTGAACTCGGCAGTATTTTGAGTTCAAAACCCTTTCGGGTTGGAAAGAGGATTAATTTCCTCATTGTTTTTTTTTTTTATAAAATTCACTTTTTTTTTCAAAAATACAATTCCCAAACTTCTATTGTGTTTCTGATAAATGTTGCTACTTAAACATTACGTAGCAAAAAAAAAAAGTGGAAGTCATTCAAAAAGAATCACATTTGCACCAATCCATGCATATTTATCACTTCCAACGAAGTAGTTTTGCACCACTTTCAAACTGAAGTGCTTAAAGTAGTGATTTTATTATCATTTACGGTTCCAGGCAATTAAAGCAAAATATGTTCGAATGAAGTACTTCAAAAACTATTTTTTAAAGAAACGTACCCTAGTAATTTTTGGTAGCAGGCTTAAAGAAACTCCATTTACAGTTTTTGAGAAAAAAAAATTATTTACTTTCCATTATACGATAACCGATATGCTAAGTTTGTCATTCTATTTGTAAACACTACAAATACAGCATGTAGATTTTTATGTCGATATGAATGTCCGCCCTCAATATTGTGTACTGCAGCCCATGGTAGAGGATGTACAAGCTTCGACCTTAAGAAATATTAGGTGCCCTCTAATTCAGTGCCCTTCTACTAGTTTTCTTATAGAAAACTACAAATTCACAAGGATATGTGGCCAATTTTTTTTAAGAAGCTAACTTTTAACATAAATAAAATCGCAATAAAGAAAATACAACAAAAAATCAGTTCCTTGAATAATGAAAATTTGATCCGAATTTTCACTATACCAACGACATTCATGAATATAAAGTGAAAAAATAGAATAGTGGTTTCTTCCTATGACAGCCCTATATTAACTTCGTTGGTGATTACGCCACTTTGTTATCACTTTCTTATCACAGGTTGTGATGAATATTCGCTTCTTTGGATGTACTTTATTGCTGGGTGGTTAAAGATAATTGTGGTAAACGGGAATGAGAAACTCTTTAAACCCTTTGTACTGTTTCAACAAGAAGGCGCAACTTATCATATAGCCATATCTTTGGTGACAGAATCTACCAATAAGACGATTTCAAGAAATTTCACATACTGACCTTACAGCTCGTGATTTTCATTGCAAACATTAATGTTACAAAACGGTGCCATTACTTTTGAATGACTCAAAGTAATGTATTCGAAATAATCTATATATATAAAACTGAATCGTTGTTTGTGCCGATGCTTAAAACTCCAGAACGGCTGGACCGCTTTGCATAAATTTTTGTATATGCCTCTGGATGCCCGGGATGGTTTAGATATACAATTCAGTCCAATTGGACAAAGGGGCGTGGTACCTCCCATACAAACAAAAAATTAAAAATCAATTATTTCTGCACCTGCTTACGGTATTTGAACAAAATTTGGTGCGTAGGTTTGGTGTACATATCTTAAGTGCTACTGCAAATATGGGCGGGATTGGACAATGGGGAGTGGTACCTCCTATACAAACCACAAATTAAAAATCAATTATTTCTGCTCCTGCTAACGGTATTTAAACATAATTTTGTATTTCGGTTGAGTGAACATATTTTAAGTTCTTCTGCAAATATAGGCGTTTCTTATTATAATAGACCGATTGGCATGAAGCCATTTCCAATAAAAATACAATTTGAAGGCAAAGCAACGTTTGCCGGGTCGGCTCGTAAATTTTATAATTCAAGCGATTCATACTGCAATCCCTCAGACGGTAATGAATAACGATGTCGCGCATGCGCTACCGAACGTGGGGATTATTCAGATTGAAATACTGTTAAAATTAACTTAATAAAACTTTATTACTTTTTAAAGGTATAAGGAAAAAATAGCTAATATGAATTAGCAACAAACTATTTGAGGTTTTTAATGTAACAACATTCATCAGCCACCCTGCAGATGATCATTCACTGTAGTTATCTTAAATTCGTAAAAATATTAGTGTATTTAGTTGCTTCCACATCCAAACAATAGATTAATTTTTAACTCTTGTGACAAGTTCACTTTCGTCTTCGCGTGTCGGTTCCCAAATACTGTTCTGCCGTCAAAACTTAACTCATATATAAACTTATGTAAAGATTAAATGCTTTGCTTCCCTCTATTTTTGGCGCTTATAAAACAAACAAACATGTCGAGTAGTTTTCCTAAAACTTCCTAGAACAAAGATGACTACATTTTACTACCGCGCCATGAAGAGAGAGAGAGAGAGGAGTAAATTTTTCTACTTTTGTGATTTTACAGTATGCGAAATGATTTCCTTGTTGAAATTTATTCATCCAATGCAAAGGATCCTTAAGAAGGTAAAGGGAAACGGGGAACTATTAACGTGGCATATCCTTTTTAATTGCCACAATATGTCGTTGCGTTTCAGCTATATGACCTAATGATTTCATGCTGAAATTGTATGCGTCTAAGTGATAAGAGTATTAGAGTACAGCTGTTGTCATTATTGCAGATTAACGTGGATTTAAAAGGGTTTGTTTTTAAAAAAGGACTTTAGAGAGGCACGAAGGTGGAAATATTGGAAGGTAAAATTAAAGTTTGTGTACTCAAATCAGGACGGCTGTAAAAAGACAGTGATATTTAGCGAAGTATATTGCAGCTTCAAATACGGGTACACTACAATTAGATCTACTAAATGAACTACTGCGACAGATAGATTGCAAATTTTATCAATAAATTCTATTGAAAACAAGGACCGCCGCGAAAGCTCAGTTTTAATTTGCAATTTAATGTAAAAGCAAATCAGAAGTTGGAGTCTAAATTATGTTTTTGCAACTTATAAACTTTTACTTTAAGCTTCAATTCGTTTTCACCTGAAATGTTGCCATAAACCCACATTGATTCATTTTATTTGTCAGAACATAATGAATCAATTAGTTATGATTCGAACGCCCGAAGCGAAATTGTAGTTTTATTTAGCTTCGTTTTTTAACCAGAATCAGAAATAAAACTTGAGATATTTTTGTTTCCTGGCAGAAAATTGATCTCAAGTCAAAATGCGAAGGCAATTTAAAGCCTCTTTCAGCAACACAACAAAACTGTTGAAGAGCTGTTTAAGACTAACGTTTAGCTTAAAAAATGCATGTCCAATGAATGAAATTTGGGTGGATTATGTTGTGCCTCCAAAAAAAAATTAGGTCGAAAGGAGAAGGTTCCAACTTCCAACTCCTATCAGTCTTCTATCCGTCGCTTGTAAAGTTCTTCGGGGACTGATATGTGAAAGACTAAAGTTTAAGACCTGTTTAAGACCGGACGCCATGAACTTATAACCACTAAGCATCAGCCCCAGGGGCAGTTTAGCTTAAAAATGCATGCCCAATTATTAGGAATTTGGGCGTATCATATTCTGTCTCCAGAAGAAGGAGGTCGAAGTGTGTGTTTTAAACTTGTTGTTCTATTTGTCGAGATTGATGTATGAAAGACTAAAGCCTATAACTTGATTCGAAGGACCAAAAAAAAAAAAATGGATACATGCGGTTTTACTTCGTTAATAAAGCTGATATTAATAATCCTATATGGCAATAATCAGTAATCCTATATGATCAAGTTTAGTATGGCTGCGAATCATAGAAGTCTTTGCAGGATGATGCTAACTGATACGAACTCTTCAGTTAAGTTAGACAAATTTCTTAATGAGCCGTTTTACATCAAACAAGGCATTTAGGCAGAGCTATAGCCTACCGTGCAACCTCTTCAACATATTGTTGTAGATGATTATGAGGACTGTGAAGAAAGCTGCAGTTAAAACTAACTAAAACTAACAAAGAAGACACAAAAATGTTGAGGAATTTTCCGAGAGAGCTAAATCTTGTGAATTAGGTGCCTGATAAAGCAATTCGAACCTTAATTCATTGATTTTTGCTATCGCAACAGTGGATATATGAACTAGAGCATCGTCCCTCTCTCACTCTCTTTTCGCCAAATGCGGTCTTTGTCCATAATTTCATAACCTAAATGCTACAATAAATTCGTATAATATTCGCCGTTGATGGTTTTTACCATTCCGAAGATAACCAAAAACATAATCGCATGCGTGCCCCCAAAAACGAATGTCATGACCTTGCCTGCAGATGGAACCGCCTTCGCCATTCCTGTTCACTGCTTTGACTATTTCTGTGTCTCAGATGCGAAGTGGTGAACCCATGTCTCATCTATGGTTGTAAATTGGCGCAAAAAAATCGGTTTAATTGCGATGAAACATCGCCGAACACTCTGCTGAAACATCTCCACGACGTTGTGAAAGCAAGCGCGGCACCCATCATGTGCACAGCTTTCTCATCTTCAAATCTTCGGTCAATGCACGATGTATAGCAGTTTTTGAAACGCCCATCATTTCAGCTAGCTCAAGCACCTTCACTGAGATCGTCTAATTTTGATGACTCAAATAAAAATACTAAACAACGTTTTACAAGATCGCCACATTTTACCAAAATAATTTTTTCTCAAACTACTGACAGCATCTACATCTCCTCACAATTTCCTAGAATGACAATCGATGTCACAACAAAAATTGATAGTACCCAAAAAATTTGGTCTATTTTCTGAAACATAGACAGAAAGGAGAAACGGTCAACGGCGAATATTAGGCTAATTTATTGCAGCGTTTAAGTGATAAAATTACGAAAGAAAGTATTGTTTCATCAAGAAAATTCTCCAAAATTAATGAATTAAATGTCGGATAGCTTCGTCACGCACCTTATTCGCGAGATTCAGTTCCATCGGACTATTTTCTATTTTCAAACTTGAAAAGATGGCTCGGTGGTAAAAGATTTGCTAACAATGATGAGACGGGGTTTGCGGTTTGTGGCTATTTTAAGGAGTTTGACAGTTGCTACTATAAACAGCGTATAGAAGCTGTTGAATATTGGTGGAAAAATGTATCGAGCTAAAAGAAAAATATGTTGAAAAGTAAAAAAAATGTTTCCCAAGTTTTTTTTGTGACTTCTTTGTTAAGCCGCCTCGTTTTGCCCAGTTCAACTGACTTCAGTATAACTGCTAGAAGGATGTGAAGCTACGAATAGGTAATGTTAATAGTTAATTCGGTCATTTGCAGGGGATTTGTTGACTTTTTCTCAAACGAAATGGACACAAATCTGTAGTTATAAATTACAAAAGAAAAATTGATTCTAGAAAAATCCGCTAATTTGTATGGGAGGTACTATTCCATTTTCATTCTCAGAATATGATCCATCAAACACATAGCAAAGGGTGTCCCAATAAGAACGCAAAATTTAATCTACTGATGCAGCAATTGAATTGTTTATCTGGCTGTATAACTTGTGGCACGATCTTGTTGAAACCACATGCCCTCCACATTAATTTCTTCAATTCTAGGCACGAAAAAACTGGTTATCATTTCACGATACCGAAAATCCACATCATACAGTGACACGTTGAGGACGCATTTGCTTCTCGTGAATCACTCGAGAATTTTCCTCACCCCAAATGCGACATTTCTGCCTATTGACGAAGTCATCAAGATGGAGATGGACCTCGTCACTGAAGATGATTTTATCGGCAAAATCAGCATTTTCATGTTGTCTCTTCAATACCCAATTAACGAACTCCCTTCGCTGTTCATGGTCGGCTGGCTTCAGCTCCTGACTCAATTGAACTTTGTACGCATGAAGATGAAAATCTTTCGTCAAAATTCGCTGCATAGTGCATTTGGAGACCCCAATTTACTGAGCTTAGTGTCGAATTGAGGTGGATGGAGTTTGAGCGACATCATCACGTACAGCTGCGACATTTTCGGTCGACCGATCTGGTCGAAGGCGCATTGTTGTCTTTACATTACTAACAGACCCAGTTTTGGCAAATTTATCCATTAAACTTTTTACAGTTGACTCTTTTGGAGCATTATTGTGACCCCAAATTGATCGCAATTTGCGAACTGTAGCCGCAAAACTTTCACTATTTTGGTAAAACAATTTCACAATGAGAATGCGTTGTTCATTCGTGTAGCGCTCCATTTTTACTAACTTCGTACCTTCTACTAGCAAACAATAACAATTGTTCAAATGTCAAACAATGACACTTCGAATGGCGCCAAATTTAAATCTTGCGTTCTTGTTGGGACACCCTTTATATGCAAAATTTACGTAAATTTAGTACAACAACGACGATTTAGTAGAGCATGGGAAGGGACGTGATTAGCTGGTTAACTTTTTCAAATTCTCCAGAGCATTATAAACCAACAACGACAGTAACGTAATTTACAGCATTCTATAAATGAAGGGTTGTAACGAAAAGTTGGAATTTCGGGAAGTCGGTCGATGTGTATGGGAGGTAACAGAAGGAATAATTGATATAGTTCATTCACAATCCTCTCACAACGATCTTGCAAAATATTAAGCTGTGCCAAGAAGTCTCATAAAAACCACCCAGCCAGACAGAAGGATATCGCTTAATCGAAGTCATGAAACACTTTGGGTCGGAAAAATACTTAATACTTTGAATATTTCCTTCTGGGTGTGACATTTTTGCCCCATCAAACGATATCTGATTATCAACAATTATTGTTGTTATGCGATCAATATAAAATTTTTCCAATGAGGATCAGAGAAATGGATCTTAACTACCATAAGAGGTTTCTCAACCTAATATTTAATATTTAGTTATTATGGGATTTTGAAAAAACATTTCTCCTTGCGGAGAATCGAACCGTGCAACTTCACTGGACGCATTTGGTAACTGATTAGATTACTCTTCAGTGGTGTCGTTTAGCCGTCTCAGCCACCACGGCAGAACGTTTTTCAACTTTATTCGTCCGATTGGAGGCATACAAATTTGAAATGCCCAACCCCTTCTTCGAGGGTACACCTGCATGTTATAAACATTTGTTGATATGTATATTGGGAGGCCTTATCCATTGTGCCCTTCAACTTACGTAATAGTTGCTCAATTCTTTCTTTTTAAATTAACTTTAATCCTTTTCAGTCATCCTTTCGTCTAGCATTGCCAGCATTTTAGTGCACTCCTGCTCCTCATCTCATCTCCACATGCCATTGTGATGGCTATGACGATGGTGATGATGATGCTCCTCGTATGCACAATGACGCTGTCAGTTAAATAACAATACGGATTGTTTAACAAATTGCAGAAGCGTACATTAATTCCATTGACTTGCAAAAAAATGTTTGCTATGTTGACTCTAACAATTTATGACAAACTACAAGAACTTGACAAAAATAGAAAGAGGAAAAATAGTTTTGAAAGCCTGGAAGAGAATCCATTCTATGGAGCTGGATGTAGTTTGCCTTAAAGACGATGACAAAATGAATTGCAATGGTATGGATAAGAAAGCAATTATTTCAATGTCATCATAACTATTAATGCATTACGACTTTTTGTTGATATTCCATAGTTTGGCTTACAAAACAAAGTTCGTTCGTATCGCCTCGAAGTGTTCGGTGGAATGGAGCAGTTGTTGGCAATGTTGTGAAATTCAATATCGGATTGAAATGCAGCTTACTTAGCATTGCAATGTCAGCATGTCGTTTTTTTCTTATTTCATTGTTCATTGCACAAATTGTTTTGAAGTGCAATGATTGACTATGACTTTGCCGTTTCGCTTGTGATTGTTTAAAGGTTTCACATGGATTTAGTTGTATGATTTTCGTATAATTTACATGACATTGAAATCTACACATTATTGTGCAATGTAATGTGTTACAGCCTAAGAGGTGGCAGTGCTTGAACTATGTATAAGCCATTTGGAGCTTTAGTGTAGTGTTACTGAGGGTAATCGCGGATTAATTTAAATACAGAACAAGTAAAAAAAAACACTGATAATTCCAGGAAAGAGTAATTCTTATACGAGACCCGTTTAACGAAAATGTCATCAAGTCATACTTCTTCTTATATGAAGGAAGATATGTTTGGTTTCAGCAGGATAATAATGTGGGTGTAGATAGGAGTGTTCAGAACTAAAACCGGCAAATCGTTTTTCTCCTTATATGAAAGGAGATATATTTAGCTTCAGCAGGATAACGATGTGGGTGAAGATAAAAGTGTTCAAAACTAAAACCAGCGAATCGTTTTTCTTTTCTCCAACACCACATGTCGTTTTTTGAAGAATCTTCATTTTCGAATAACCATTTAACTGTGTCGAAACCTCAATACTTTAGAAATAATTTCAATGTCTATCTGTAACTTTCACAGACGAGTAAAAGTGGCAAAACATTTGCCAACAATGAAGAGATGGAGTCTGCGGCTGATGGCTATTTTAAGGAGTTTGACAGTCCTTACTGTAAACAGAGTATGTAAGCTATTGAATATCGCCGGAAAAAGTGTATCGAGTGTATCTGCTTTAAGATTATGTTAAAAAATGTTAGTTTAAAGATGATGGGAGTTTAACGTGAGTCTCGTCGTGAAGGCCTTACGCACGGTGTGCTTATCGCACTGGGCATATTACAGTGCGATTGCCAGCGCCCCCCCTCTGGAGTAGCTAAGTTGACTTGGACTATCTAGGAATAGGAGCCGACAATTTTGGGAGTATGCTACTGCAATTGTTAGCCTTTTCTTCCAGTCAGAAGATACCAAATTGATTATGCTAGTATGGAACATAATCCCCATTTTCGGAGGTGAGGCCTATCTTACCACCTCTTCTACTCAATGGGTTTGTGGCACTCGGTTGTATAATGCAATTCTATATTCTAGCACAAAGACTCCACCAGCGATTATGGTTTCAACCAACAACCCGCGTGATTCTTTCACTAGGTGCCCAACAGCAAATGATCAGGCGGGAACTCTGTCTTGGGGTCTCCTGACGCTACCACGCTACCAACCAAACTCATCAGCGGGAACTGAGCAGCAAAGCTGCTACTAAATTGCGAGTAATATACCACACTTCACGGGATTGGTCGATCTGAAACAAAATGACTACAGACTGGAAATTTCTACATTCTTGCGGAGATTACAGGTAGATGAATCCAGGTCAAACCCCTTCCGCTCGGTGATGGTCAACGGCAACCATGACATATAGGCATAAGATTCCCATACCTGTCCGTACCTCTAGAGCGATGAAACAAAAAATAACTGAGGTAGATAAAATCACCCCACTCCAATGTTGTTGTTGTCAATTTTCTTGCAACGCACCAAATGAGACAACTAATGTGTCCTCATTTTCAGCTAAACTCACATTCGCTGACTCTTTTCTGATGTTTGAGAAGGATGCAGTGACGTCTCGCAATTTTGAACCAATGAAGCAAATATCGAGTTGTTCAGAAAGTTCGTTCGGTTAATTCGTATATTTCGTCATACGTCCCTTCTCATGATGTAGAGTTCCTTCAAGCATTATCACCACTTCCTCCCTCCCTTCTCTAAACTGTTTACTTCCATTTACTTGTGTTCTCGTTCTAGTCGTGAGTTATTATCGGGTTTTATAAAGAAGTTTTAAAAAATGGAGAAAAATGAGCGAAAAAGAGCATTTTAGGCATACTATGCTGTATTATTTCCGAAAAGGAAAAATGGGTGCTGAAGCCAGCGGAAAAATAAAGTTATAAGAGTGCAGAAAACGGACCAAATGAAAGAGTTTGCCAGAAATGGTTTAAAAGATTTTCTATTGGAAAAGAGTTCGCAACGAACGCTTCCAGATCAGGACGACAAAAAAAAAATGTTTCCAAGAAAATTAGAGATTTAAGTATTGTTAATCCCCGTGCAACAATTATGGAAATAGCTGAAATAATCAAAAAAATCAGCCTGAACCGTTCACGGGATCATGAAATAGCTCGAATTTGTAAGTAATCTCGATGAGTGGGTACCTCACTCTCCCACCAAGGTCAACCGCCTGAATCGCGTTGACGTCTGCGGTAATCAGCCTCAACCGTTCATAAAATAGCTCGGATTTGTGAGCAATCTCGATGAGTGGGTAGCTCACTCTCCCACCAATATCAACCGCCTGAATCGCGTTGATGTTTGCGATAACCTAAGGATAAGAAATAACAGGATACCATTTCTAAAGATCTTCATCACAAGGGATGAAAAATGGATAGTCTATAACAATGTAACGCGGAAAAGATCTTGGGTTAAATCAAATGAACAACCTTAATCCACCTCTAAAGTGGACCTTTACTCCAGGAAGGTAATGTTGTCGATTTGGTGGGATGTCATAGGAGTAGTTTTTTTTTTGAGCTTCTCCCAACAAATCAAACGATTAATGTGGACTACTATATCACATAATTAGATAAATTAAAGGCGGCATTGGCAGAAAAATGGCCAGGGCTCTTCATCCATCATCATCTGCCATCATGACAACGTCCGACCTCACACTGCTTTGCGGACCCGTCGAAAACTGTCATAGCTTTGGTGGCAAGTTTTACCTCACCCGCCGTACTCCCTAGACCTTCCTCCATCCGACTATCACCTATTTCACAGTCTGAGCAATCACTTGAAGGATTTGAAATTCAAATAATAACGACGAGAAAGTGAAAAATCGAATTGAACGCTTTTTTAGAGAGGGGTAAAAAGGTTCCAACGAGGTGAGAAGAAGTCCTTAAAAAAGGGGGATATTATATAATGGATTCAAATAATTATTTTCTTGTATATAAATTTGTAAATAAATTTCTTTTAAAAACCGAATGAACTTTTCAAACAATTAGTCGTCAGTCGCCAGTCGTTACTATTTTACTGTTTTCCTCAATTTTTCTCTATAAACATGTTGAAGGTATTGACATGTTGAAGGTATATCGATTTATAAAGTATAGATGACAACTCAAAATAATCACCGTTTTGTGAATCTCTCCGCATAGTTGACAACATTGTATCAATGTATCAAATAAAATAAAAAGAAAACAACACCGGTGTAATTTATTTTCTGTTTTTTCTTTTGCTAAAATTTAATATTTACCTCTTAAAGTTGTTTGAAATTGTTTCAATCATCCCCCCGTTACAATTTCATTTTGTCTTTATATTTGTTTTTCATTTTGCCCACTCCCTCACCTTAGTTGTTTCGTAGAATTCATCATTTTTTGAAAGCATCTAAAAACGAAGATCAATCCCAAGATGTTAAGGGGGGAAACAAATCCTCTCGAGACGTTACGCCCCCACATCCACCACTTTTCTTGCTAACAACAAGAACGTCAAGCCTTGGCAGCAGAAGTGTGAAATGCAACATTTTAAAATGTATCCCTCCACACTGGCTCCCGCTTCTGCCAGTCAAGTTCGTTAGCTTAGTTCCATTTGTGTTTACTTAGCAACATTGTTTACGGTTACTGTTGTGGCACAGCGGTGGAGCCGCCGACTGTTGCTTGCTCGCTCGTTGGGGCTGTTTGTTGTTTGCTGCCGCTGCTGTTGCTGCTGCTGCTGCCTTGCATCTCGTTCGTCGCATTCTATTGATTACACTGTGTTGTTGAATTGTAAATACTCATTGGTGCAACAATGGCAACAATAACAGATGATATGCTGTTGAACAAAACGTTATTCGATGTCTCGATAGGGCAAGATGCAGCCAGCCACTCACAAAGTGTCAATGAAATACTACTTGAAAAGTTGTTGCTATTTTCTGCCTTCAGCTCCTTAGTCCTTTTGCAAAGCGGACGTTTTTGTTTTTTATTGTGTTCGTTGGCATCTTGGGCCATTGTAAAACGGCATCGCACTGGCGGCAACAGAAGTGTTAAGTTGTTATGTTTGCTATTTTTATTTATTTCTTTCCTTTTTCGTTGGCTGGCTGTTGCCGAGAGTTGGTGTGTTGTTGCAACAATTGTGTGGCATGATGGTGGCATTGTTTGATTTATTTGGTATTTGCTATTGTTGAGCTTTGGTAATTGATACATTTCAAAGGCGGAAGACGATACAGGAAAAAAACAGAGTTACAACGTACGGTATATGGCAGATATCCGTTGCTTGTAATGGTTTATTTTGCAGCAAGAAATAACTTGAAGAAGGAAATGCAACATCTTCGTATAGAATAGTTTACAATGGAATATACAGAACCCGAATCACTTTGGTGCAGGCTGCTGCAAAAAAGGAGATGGAACATTAGCTGGGACATTGTTGCAGGGCGGAATTTAACGGCGAAATTAATGAACGCAACTGAAAGATTTTACAAAAATGGCAGGGGACATTTTATGCCAGGGGCTCATGGCAACATCTTGTTCACCTTAAAAGTCTCATCGGACTCACGTGACTTTCAAGCAAACACGTCATATCATATGTTCCTCTATATTCCGCTTTCCGTCTTTGGGGTTTTAGTAGTTCTACTTAATTTACGAGTAAGTGTTTTTAAATATTATGGATGACGGATGAGATTACAGATGGTAGATATCGACCTCTCTGATAGTGATTCTATAGTTATACAGGGTGGCGCAATAGAACGTGCATATTTAAAAAATAGATTAAAAAATAAATGTAAAAGGTATGGTTAAAATAAATCTAAGGCATTGTAGAGTAATAAATGGAGCTTATTTTTTGAAAATAACATCATCTAAATAGTGACCCTCTATACGACGGCACTCCTCTAACCGCAAACGAAAATTATTGAAAACTTCCTTCAGTAATACTGGTGTAATGGTTGCCATTTCACCAGGGATATTCTCCTTGAGCTGAACGATGTTTCTTGGATTGTTACTGTAGACTTTGTGTTTGAGGTATCCCCACAATAAAAAAGTCAAGGGGCGTCAAGTCTGGACTACATGGGGGCCATGGGATATAACCTCTTTTCGAAATCAGTCTGCCAGGGAACATCTGCTTCACCACCATGTGTGACAGGTAGCTCCATCTTGTTGGAATCAAGTTCTGGAATTCACTATTCTTTAACTTTCAATTTCTGGAGCCAAAAATCCGTCCAACATCTCAACATAGCGTTCCGTATTAACCGTGACGTTTTGGCCCCGCGCATTTTCGAAGAAAAAAAGGACCAATTATTCCTCTGCCAGAGATTTGCTGCCCATACTGTCACTTTAGGACTATGCAATGGTTTCTGGTGTTTGATTTTGGGATTTTCACTGTTCCAGTAACGACAATTTTGACCGTTTACGAACCAATTCATAAGGAAATGAGACTCGTCAGAGAAAAGGATATTGTCAAAATTGGAAAATCGATTAAGCATTTCATTAGCAAATGCGAGCCTTGCTACGAAGTCAGACTCTTTCAATTCTTGTGTTAATTGCAGCTTATATGGATGCAGTTTAAGATCCAATGTTAAAATTCGTTGCAAACTTCGTCGCGATTACTGTAAGACAGACGATCTCTTGCGAGTCGACATTCTTGGGCGACCATTTGCTTGTGGTTTAAATGTTGAACCGGTCTATTCAAAATGCTTTACCAATGTTTTAATTCTCGTAAAATGCGCGCAAGCAAAATGCGCGACGCTTCCCGTCGAAGTGATTCATAGCGACTAAAACTCCATGAGCCCGCCAACCCAACGATGTAAGCGCCCCCCCGCCCACGCCTTTTCTACCCCGCAAAAAAAGATGATGCAATATGCACGTTCTATTGCGCCACCCTGTACTATCTACATTATAAGCCCAAAAGCTATTGCCAGGTCTGTATGAGAATTTCTAAATTACTTTCTGTTATTCAGGGTGGACGGAAAATGAAAACAACAAAACCAAAGGTGAGTTTTGTGAGTGCCTGCCAAAAAAGAAAAAAAAAAATAAATAAATCGGAGGTACTGGCAAAAACAAATAGAAGTATTTGGGAAGGAACGACTTTTCCATTTGGTCCATGAACATGAACCAGCGACCTATGGATTTGCAGTCCAAACAAATGTACAGATGTGGTCGAAAAAATAAGTACAGCAGCTTAGTTTTGCTTTATGTTTAATTTCAGTTACTTTAACGGAAAGTGAACATGGCAATTGTTTTTATTTAAATAACTTTAATATGGTAATGCCTTTAAACAGAACTGGGGCCTCCCCGTTGTTTTCATTGCGAGTTAGTTTTGTTCAGGTGTGATTTCAGTACTTGATCATACATTGCTCAAATCTTTATTATTTTCACAGTCTGCTGTAGTCTTTTTGGAAAGGCCAATAATTTTGCTGTTGTTTAACTTTATTCACAACAAAATATATAGTAAAAAATCAGCCATGAGTCGAACAAGTCATTGTTCTCCCGAGGAGAGAAAAATTGTTTCAAGAGAAAGTGGCCAAAGTCTACATTCTATAGCAGGATCTATGAATCGGTCGCTATTTTTTGTACAAAATGCTTTAAAGCCTAAAAGGCCCGTCGAAACTCGCGGAAGACGCAAAAAAAAACTTCAAAAACAACAGATGTCCGTATAGCGAGGAAAGACCCGTTTATGTCTTCAAGAACGATTTCACCAGAAATTATAAATGTAATTTCATCGCAAACGGTTCGTAGTAGGTTACAAAAAGCACATTTACCAGGACGAATAGCCAGAAGAGTTCCTTTGCTTAGACAAAAAAACTGGAAGGCTAGATTGGTGTTTGCAAGAAGTCATTCCAATTGGTCCGGAGGAGATGGTGAAGAAAAATGGCGAAACATTTTGTGGAGCGATGAAACAAAAATTAATGTATTTGGAAACGACTGTGTCCGGAATGTTCGACGACCTAAGGGTAAGGAATTCCATGCTTGTGTACTTATTTTTTCGGCCATATGTGTACATATACTACAAGTGGTGGACCTTTAAAGATTTCATTATTTCCGCTTTATTAAACCACTTTAACATCTTTGAAGACTCCAAGATTTTTGCTTTATTAAGCCACTTAAACAAACACGTTCATTTGAATTAGTAGTGTAACAAAGTATGCTTCAAGTTTATTTCTCATAAAAATAAATTGCCATTTATTTTTGTGTTCCTAAGTGGCAATTATGTATTGAATTGAAAATAAACATTTTGGTTCAATACTTACGTATATATATATATATAAATATATATTCATATATATACGTATTCATATATACGTACAGTATCGGAAAAAACTAAAGCACGGACTTCTTTACAATAACATTAAAAAGAATGCCCATTTCAAAAAAACAAAAATTATATTTGAAAGAATATAACCTACACTTATTAAAAATTATTGCAGAAGTTTTGTTGCTTAGTAGTTTAACTACTTTTTTATGTGCTTATTTTAATACGTACGAAAATGCAGCGACAAAACTAAAGCACGAAACCTTTTGAATATTTCTTCTTCTATACAATATTGAATTTACTAACAACAATTACTGTTATTTGTTCAAAGATCATTTTATGTGCGTATAGAGAAAATTTTGCATTCAGTTACCAATTGTTTCTGTGCTTACAAGGTCGTACAAGTTTGTTGTGAAATTTTTTGATTATTTTGCTAAATAAATGGCACGAAATAAATATTCAGTTCATTTAAAAAAATAAAATAAAAGCTGATTTTAATAACGGTGAATCTGTGACGCCATTGCAACAAAATTTGGTATTCATCATTATATTATATCAAGAATAATAAGCCGCTTTCGATCTTCGGGTACTTTGGCTACAGTACATAAAGGTGGACGGCCACGAAAGACCAACAAACGAGATGACCAGGCAATAATACACTTAGTAAAAAAGAATCCGTTCGTGTCGTCAAGGACCATTGCCTCACAATTATCGTTAAACGTTACTCCCAGAACCATCCAAAGAAGCACAGTAGAAGGGAGCCTAAAATCTTATAAAAGTGCAAAAAAGCCCTTTATTTCGCGAAAAAAAACTGGCCAGGATTGAGTTTGCGGAGAAACATATTAATTGGACCACTACACAATGGATAACCGTACTATTCTCCGACGAATCCAAATTTAATATGAACGGTTCCGATGAATTTAAGCTAGTTCGGTGACCCAGAGGACAGCGTCTTAAGCCGCAATACACAAAAGGCACAGTGAAACACGCAGGGGGCAGCGTTTTAGTCTGGGGCTGTTTCTCAGGCCATGGCATTGGTCCAATTCATAGAATAAGTGGAATAATGGATAGATTCGTTTATAGAGACATTCTCCAAAATGTAATACTTCCACATGCAGATGAGGAGATGCCAATTAAGTGGAGGTATCAACATGATAACGGCCCCAAACACACATCTAGGTGTGTGAAAGAGTGGTTCGTACAAAATAAAATTGAAGTTTTACAATGGCCGGCACAATCGCCTGATCTCAACCCCATAGAAAATCTATGGGAAATTGTAGATCGAAATGTAGACCGCGATAGCTGCAAAAATTTGGATGAGCTCTATAAAAATGTAGAAAATGCTTAGAATAGAATTTCTCCAGACGCATTAAATAATTTAATTGACTCCATGCATTGAAGATGTGCCGAAGTTTTACAAAATAATGGATATACCACAAAATACTGAGTTTTTTCTAATCCTCAGTTATGTAGTATTGGCTACATGCTTTAGTTTTGTCGCCTAAAAACATTGCGTTTTACCTTTTCTTCTTAAATTTTAATCCTTTTTAATGAAGAATTCATGTTGTTTTTGTTTTATTTTAAAATATAATTTAATAATCTAGAATGTTGAATAAAAAGAAAAATCAATTATCTAAACGAATTTTGAAAGGCTGTTTAACGACATTCGTAAAAAGCATTCCGTGCTTTAGTTTTGTCCGATACTGTATATATTTACTTACTTTTGTTTCTTTATTATTTCTGTTTTATTGCCCAGTCTCCTCCACTTACAGTGTACACCTCCACAATCGAGCCACTTGAAATAGACGAATTTCAGTAATTGCCCATTTCAAAGTAAGTTTTTTTCTCTATTTTGCTGTTAACGTTTCCATATGACCACTTTTCATGTCCATTCGCTGGCCGTTGTCGTATTTTGACCATTTGCGATTGAGTGCACCAGACTGTGTGGGAGTTTAATTTTTCTCTTGCATCGCAATTTTTATTTTATCATTATTATTTTTTTTTTTTTGCTTTATTTATTATTTCATTTGCATAATAATTATACAAATACGAACGAAACTCGTTTA
>JAHXMU010000538.1:824288-898822 GCA_019455685.1 Philornis downsi
ATCATGACGATAAATCAGACAGTAGTACTCATAGGCAGTGGCAAAGTCTGTATTTTGTTCATTTTTCTTCTTCGCAGTTTATTGTGATATCATTCATTGGCTTTTACAAGAATTGTGACACACCTGTGGTCAGACACAATCTCTGGAATATTAATGAGTCCATCGATGGCGACCGACAACAAACAACAAACAGTTGTGCGGCGTAGCGGCTAGAACAGCCACATCATTTTGCAACATCAAAATGACAACAATTAAAAATGCATAAATAATTGAAATTAAGTCAACAAAATGCTGAAGGTGGTGCGACGTTACGCCCGCGATAACTGTATGACCGTAGAAGGTGACCTTATGTTCGATATGATATACATATGTGGGCAAAAGTGGACTTGTTTTATAATTTCGCTTTGTAGAGGAAATTGTTGAAAAGGTTAAAATGAGGCATAAACCAAAGGAGTTGTAGGGCCCTTTAGATTTTCCAGCTATCACATTACATTAATTACAAGTACTAAATTTATATCAGTGCTATTATCTGTTTGAAAAATGGGTGGAGTAAATTTGATCTCGGAATCCTACATATTTCCAGATCATTATATCGGTCTTGCGACCATACATAAAGCATATCGAAAGCATACAAAGCATATCACCGATCCTATCCGTTTCTTCTCCTGTTAGCAACATCAACATTTAATAGGAAATCAATAATGTGAATCTACCAATGCTTTCTTGGTTGAACTCTCCCACCTATTTCCAGATCGCTATATCAGACTTCGGCCATACATAGTAAAGCATATCACCGATCCTATCCGCTTCTTCTCCTGTTAGCAACATCAACATTTAATAGGAAATCAATAATGTGACTCTACCAATGCTTTCTTGGTTGAACTCTTCCACCTATTTCCAGATCGCTATATCGCTATATCAGTACCTCCATGTATGAAGACGATCCCAAAACTAGTCGACCTAACAAAGAAGACACGACAAAGTTGGGGAAAATTGTCTTTATTTTTCAACATAGTCCCCTTCTAGCTCAATACACTTTTCCAGTAATATTTTATAGCTTCTATAGCCTGTTTGTAGTAAGATATATCAAACTTCTTAAAATAACCACTAACAGCAGACTACTACATAGTCCGAGGGAGCTAAATCTGCTCTATTGAAAGCAAGCTCGGCGCCCATCTTGCCCACAGCCTTCTCGTTTTCAAATCTTCGGTCAGCATTTTTTGAAATGCCTATCATTTCAGGTAGCTCACTCACCTTCAGCCGACAATCATCCAATACCATTTTGTGAATTCTTTCAACCATGTTTGGCTTCACCTCAATTGGTCGACCACTACGATGTTCGTTTTGGCAGCCTGTACGGCCCCGTCTAAACTCTACTACTCACTATTTTATAGTCCTAAACGAAGGTACAGACTCTCCCAGACTAGAATCTAGCTCTACTTTAATATTGGAGACCTTTCGAATGAAAATATTGAACGGAGAACAATTTTTTCATTTTTACAAATCCACCGAGATAGTTTGCTTTTGATAGCTCAAAAAGAAATACTAAACAATGTGGAGCCCTGAACTGTAAAACACATGTTTTATAAGGTTGGCACTTTTCACTAAAATAGTTTTTTTCAAAATTATTGGCATCATCTATACGTGTAGTTTTGGGACCACATTCGTCCCAGGAGAAGAAGCACAATTTTTGTATAAAACATGATAGATTTTATTTAATGTTGATCCTTTTTAACTCCTCAGAACAATCTGCTGATCTTACATCTGAATCAGCAATTCTACATCTGATCTAAAGATTCTCTAATTTTGCCAAGGCATCTGAATTATGCGATATGGTCAACTCTTTAAAAATAAGTTTTTGTATTATCGATAAGCTCTTCTCTAGTGGGAAATCTATGTCACAGCAATAATTTTCTCAGCTTTGAAGGATTGACTAGGAGCTGAATTTGTTAAATATAGCAAGCAGATAAGCAATTTGTAACAAAATTCCTTCAGTTCAGACAAAATTTTAAGTGGAGTTTCTCCTTCGGGTTATGAAGTCGTAGTACATTCTAAATGCCAGTGAAATAGACGGTGATCATTGAGTGATCTAAATCGCTCGAATGCAAAAAAAAAAAAAAAAATTGGACGCCGCTTTTCCGGCGACTTTGCGGCTTTCGTTTCCTCGAAGCTGATCCGCCAGTATCCAAGTCCATAGTTTTACTTGTCCTTTAGACTCGAATGAACGTATAACTGATCCATAGCAACAAATCGAATTACAAATTCACGTGAACTTTGTCGATTGATAGATAAGGGAATAGAAAATGTAACACATTTAAATGCATGCACCTTGTAAAGGGTGTCCAAACAAGAACGCCAGGATTACAATGGAATTACTGCGAGACCTCTTTCCACAACAAGTTATTTCAAGAAATTCTGATGTTGATTGGCCTTCGCGGTCGCGTGATTTGACTGTTCCAGACTTCTGTTTGTGGGGATATCTGAATTGCAAGGTTTATGCAAACAAACCAGAAACGCCTGAGCAACTTGAACAAAATATTCGTGATGAAGTTAATGAAATACCGCGTGAAATGTGTAAGAATGTAGTGAAAAATATGCTCAAAAGGGCTTGATAACAG
Source organism: Philornis downsi (assembly GCA_019455685.1). Classification (NCBI taxonomy): domain Eukaryota; kingdom Metazoa; phylum Arthropoda; class Insecta; order Diptera; family Muscidae; genus Philornis; species Philornis downsi. The sequence continues at coordinate 826,907 of JAHXMU010000538.1, forward strand.
AGGCTAACAAAGACGGACATTTATCTGATATTGTATTCCATACACAATCGCCGACGTTAAATAAAACATTTATCAATATAAGATCCATTTTCTTTAATTTAATCAAAAATTATAAACAAACAAAGTAGTATACCTTCCCGATGAACACCCTGTATGTATATATGTATTTAAAAGTCTTTAATTATGAACATTAACCGCATAGACTCATAGAATTAATAATTTTTTTTCCGTTTCCCTTGTCATAAAAATTGTTAATATTAATGAAAATTGTCATCAAAAGTATGCAGGTTATTATTTCAACGCAAAGCTGAAGTATTCAGCAAAACATATATTTCATTTAGTTTAATTTATCCAGTTTTAAATCAAAACAAATACATTAATTGGATATCAATTTTTCCTCTCATTTCAGTGATACCGCCCACCACAGATACCCAAGAATGAATGTGAGTTTTGAAAATATTTTTAAAAGTTGTTGCTGTTAGTGAGGATAATCTAACGTAACAATTTTAATTCTTCTTATAAAATGACTAAAATGTTAAAATTTGTTCAAACAGTATTCATGTTAAATTAGGACCCTGAATCAGAGGACAATGTAATTGGCAGTTGCATCATCGGAATCGGAATAACAGAGTGGTCCAAAAGGGTTACATATTGCTCACCACAATTTCTGTATAAATCATAATTTGGTAGTAGCTTTGCTTTTGCTTTGCTACGCAGCTCCAACCGGTGAGTTTGGTCAGTAGCGTGGGGATCAGGAAGCACCCAGACTAAGTTCATTTGGTATAAGACCGCTAGTGGGAGCATCACGCGGGTTGTGGTTGATATCAAAATCACTGGTAGAGACTTTGTGCTCGAATGTGGAGTTGCATTGCAACCGGGTGCTACAGACACATAGAATAGCAGAGGTAATAAGACAGACCTCACCTCCGTCAATGGGGATTATGTTCCACACTAGCATAATCAATATGATATCTTCTGGCTGGAAGAAAGGGCTGACAATTGCGGCAGCACCAAAATCACGGCGAGACTCACGTGGACTCATTAAACCCCCATCCATCCTATCTTTCAGGAAACATTTTTAAATGGTTTCAAATTTTGCATTTGTTTTCGAATTCAGTGTATAGGAAAGGTGTCATAGTCTTTGTCCCCATGGCTAAGTACCTTTAAATTCATGCAGATAAATCACCTTTAAAATCAAATTTATATTTAAAATCAAACTTATATTTAATAAACTCATAGGGGTTTCTAGTGTTAAATAGTAAGATCAATCTATAGTTTTGCATTTAGTGTTTCAAAACCGCCGGTCTGGCAAGGCTGTCAGCTGTAAAATACCTGTCATGTGAAGTGTTATTGTTTAAAAACCGAAAAATTCGTAAAAGTAGTTAAAACTTATTACTTACTTACTCAAACGTGAGCTTTTAATCGAACAAAATTTTCTGCAGCGATGTCACATATGGGGCTCGAAGAAGCCAGAAGTGATTGTGGAAAAGCCATTGCATCCGGAAAAAGTGTCTGTTTGGTACGCATTATGATCTGGGTATGTTATTGGGCCGTATTTTTTTTTTTTTTTTTTTTTTTTAATGACGCTGGAGGAACCTCAAAAGGCTCGACTGCTGCAACCAATCCAGAGGCGGTTATTTAAATGACATTATATGTATAGTGAAATAAAAGTTTAACTTTCCTTTTGAAATCGAAAAATGGGTAACCTTGCAGTATTCCCAGAAGATATAGTAGATACGGTACACATCTATGCTTCATAAACTATTGGTTTACCACCGTATTCTCTGCTAAAGAATGAAATTAAATTACAAAAAATGTAGATTTTGATTCTTACAACAAAATGAGAAACAATTTTGATTCTGATTCAGTTTATGAAACTTTCTGTTTGTATTTCATTTGAATATTTTCAATTTAAAACCACAGACAACATTTTTAAATAGCTGATAATGACTGTTACATTATGTTTTGATAGAGAAACAGAATCAATGTAGATTTCTAATTGAAATGTTGTTCCAAATGTTAATCAGAAACAAATGTACTTAAAATAAATTTACAGCATTTAAAGCGAAACGGAATTGAACTTTCGCGAATTTCGCTATAAATGGGCATATTTTGCCGAAAATATATACATAAATGTACGAAAATTTATGCGTTTATATCAGTATTTTAACCTATACTACTTTTTCAAAATGTTCGGTATGTTGCATGAAAATTTATATTGAAAATTCATATACAGTGTTTATCATGGCTGCAAGTAGAAGGACAAGAAAAATTAAAAAATAAATGTACATTCATAGGTTTGATGTCAGGAATGTGGGCGACAGACGAGCCCATCCAACATTTATATTCGGCCAAAAATTCGACAAACGATCTAACTAAATGTTCATCAGAAAGATGACAAATTTCATGAACTGTTTCTTTCTAACGGTATGTGTGTAAAATTGCAAAGAAATTTTGTTCAAACTGAATGATGTGGAATTTCGTATATCACCATTTGTCATCATACAGTCAAAGATGGTTAAATAAAGTGTTTGATTTCAAGACTAATACAATGAAAAAAAAAAAACGCAAAATTAAGAAGCAAACAATTTCAAAATACAGGGTGGCGCAATAGAATGTTTATATTTAAAAACCAGATTAAAAAATAAATACGAAAGGTATGGTAAAAAAATCTAAGGCATTGTAGATATGGATAAATGGAGTTTATTTTTTAAAAATAACATCATCTAAATGGTGACCCTCTCTACGACGGCACTCCTCTAACCGCAAACGAAAATTATTGAAAACTTTCTTCAGTAATACTGGTGTAATAGCTGCCATTTCACCACGGATATTCTCCTTGAACTGAACGATGTTTCTTGGATTATTACTGTAGACTTTGTGTTTGAGGTATCCCCACAAAAAAAGTCAAGAGGCTTCAAGTCTGGACTACGTGGGGGCCATGGGATATCACCTCTTTTCGAAATCAGTCTGCCAGGGAACATCTGCTTTACCACCGCCATGGAGACATTTGATGTGTGACAGGTGGCTCCATCTTGTTGGAACCAAGTTATGGAATTCACTATTCTTGAACTTTCAATTTCTGGAGCCAAAAATCCGTCCAACATCTCAACATAGCGTTCCGTATTAACCGTGACGTTTTGGCCCCGCGCATTTTCGAAGAAAAAAGGACCAATTATTCCTCTGCCAGAGATTGCTGCCCATACTGTCACTTTAGGACTATGCAATGGTTTCTGGTGTTTGAATTTGGGATTTTCACTGTGCCAGTAACGACAATTTTGACGGTTTACGAACCCGTTCATAAGGAAATGAGCCTCGTCAGAGAAAAGGATATTGTCAAAATTGGAATATCGATTAAGCATTTCATTAGCAAATGCGAGCCTTGCTATGAAGTTAGACTCTTTCAATTCTTGTGTTAATTGCAGCTTATATGGATGCAGTTTAAGATCCAATGTTAAAATTCGTTGCAAACCTCGTCGCGATAATTGTAAGACAGACGATCTCTTGCGAGTCGACATTTGTGGATTTCCTCGTACTGACTCCATAACTCTCTCAACATTGTCTTCGGTCCTAGATGTTCTTGGGCGACCATTTGCTTGTGGTTTAAATGTTGAACCGGTCTCTTCAAAACGCTTTATCCATATTTTAATTAAATTAGCACTCAGAGCTTCACTAATTCGCCGTAGTCCATATTCAGCACAATATAGTCGCCTAGCAGCAATATATGAACGAGAGTTCTCGTAAAATGCTCGACGCTTCCCGTCGAAGTGATTCATAGCGACTAAAACTCCATGAGCCCGCCAATCCAACAATGTAGGCGCCCCCCCCGCCCGCGCCTTTTCTACTCCGCAAAAAATATGATGCAATATGCACGTTCTATTGCGCCACCCTGTAACATAAATTCCGAAAGGTCGCATTCGCAAATATTGCAGTATAATTTACGCGAGCTTACAACAGTTTTGACGTTTACGGAATGACCCTCATTTGTTCCTTTATTTTTATTGGTATCAATAAAACCTCTGAATAGAAATTATTTTCTTTTTCTAATATCAATAGCATAGATTAGAATCGAAATCCTCTTTTTATGCGGGGATTAATGGTATCTACGTTGTTTTGGCTACACCTTTAAGTCATCGATTTAGGTGAAGTTTTATAGATTGACAAAATATTGGGACGAAGAGGCACCAAATTTGTACTGCTTAAGAAACATAACTAAATGGTGGTTTTAATAGACAAATACGCGTATTTTAAACATTGTTTATACATATCCGGAACTTATTTTAGAAATCACCACTACTCTACATTGCTGTTGTAACAAATTAAATAATGCAATTACCTCATACCAACTGTAAGGCATATGGCGGCTACTTATACGAGTACGTGTACTGATAGTCATCAGCTGAATTGTGGTAAGAAACTGTGGCCTACCGCCACAAGAATACTCGTAGAACGCACAAAAAAATCAACACGCCACATGAGCGGCGGCACCCTTTATTGCATGCTACATTTGCCTAAGCGTACATAATTACCGGCTAAAATTCATTAAGGGGGGAAAAATGGCATGTGAGCCAAAGAACTTCTTTCTCCCCAGCAACCATTTATGGGCTTCCAAAGCCATGACTGGCATCAATTCGCTTAGTTCTGGTCTCAGTACTGCCACCAACATTTATGGCTTGAAAGGCAGCAGCAGAAACAATTCGTTTTCAAAACCTTAATTGTTTTTTAAGGTTTCATTACGCATTAAAGAGAACACAAAGCAAATAAATAAATGCGAAAAGAGAAAGAAATAAATTTTAATGTTTGATTTTTTTTTTTTATTACGGATGATATGCTTGAAAATTATCTTTGCGTAAAGTGTGAAGGAACAAAACGAAACGAAAACGAAAAAAAAAAAACAGGAAAATCAAATGAGATATTCCAAGTGAAGTTTAATAACTTTGAAAGGTTAATGACTTTGTTTGTGTATTCCAGTGCGGCGATGGCTGCCGTCGTACATAATAATTATAATATTTTATCATCACAAAGTGCAGAAGCTGGAGGGGGCAGCTTTTGTTTTTCTCCTTCTTTTTGGCAATTAAAGATACGAAATCATTAAAATAATCTAATACGGATGAAGTGAAGGGATTTATGCGTATGCAAACGATGTGCTGCTCAATCCTTGCTAGATAAGAGATTATGTAAATGCAAAGTTATAGCAGAGTGAATGAAATTGGCATCACAAGACTGAGATAAAAGTGTTAATTTTTACAGAATTCTTTACAAATTTCAAGCAACGACATTAAAGTGTTGTAGACGATTTTGTAGTTGTACGGCAAGGCAAGGATTTCGGTTTATGAACATAAAAGGGTTAAACTTAGTATTCATTAAAACATCGTTTCTCAACCCTTATACCATGACCCCCAAAATGTACAACATAATTAAGCAAATTTACTACAATCCTCTAAGTTAATATTCAAATCTTTATCAAAGTTTACGTACAAAAGGATATTTTGGCTGGTCGAATATCTGGAATTATAGAAAAAAACATTTTTTTTTTTTGAATAAATCAATATCTGATTTTCAGAAAAAGTTCAGTATTAGAATATTTTAGCCTTAATTGATACATGTTTTTAAGATTTGGACACGATATAATCAGTATACCTGGGGAATGGCAAAATTTCTAATTTGATCTCTCTGCAGAATTTCCCCGGCAACTTACAATTTCCAGCCTTCGAGCAAGTATTCCCTGGTAGTTCCTTCAGACATCTGTCTGATGGTAGCTAAACTGAGAAGGCGATTAGTTTAGAAACCTAAATGGGATGCTAATCCCGATGTGTTTTAGGCCAATAGGTAACATCTATTACTGAAACTCAGCTCACACCAGTCTAGTGGCTGTTGGCAGCCCCAACACTAGGATCGTTTGCAAAGACCTTAAATAAAATTATAATGAAAACACCGAAGAAAATAAAAAACAAACCCCATCAAATATTGAGGACCCCTGCAAATGTTATAAGAACCATGATGTAGGGATATGCACCCGGAATATCCGCATGTCTGTATAGAGAAAATGCCTCTGCCCTATTGGCGGATGTCCTTAAAAAATACAGGGTGGGCCATAAGGGTGTTGGCGGTTTAAATATTCAATTTCTCGGTAACGCGCGGCGCGGGGTGGCGGGGAGATATGTTGTTCGCTGCGCCGCTTCCTGGAAATTTAGTCGCATTGGAGCCGTACACGGGAGTGCAGCGTGCATTTTGTGTCCGAGCGTATTACGAAAACAATACATCAGTGATTACTGCACGACGTTTGTATCGGCATGAACACGGTTTACACGATTTAAGTGAAGTTCCAAGCGCCAATGTGATACGAAAATGGATCAGAATGTTCGAAACAACCGGCTCAACAGTACCAATTACGGTTCGTGGTCGCCCAGTTTCTGCAAGATCAGCCGACATTGTGGAGCGTGTTCGTGTTTCAGTTCACGACGGTTAGAGCGAACAATTATTGCAACATGCTAGCAGACTTTTTAGTGCCAGCTTTTCAAGAACTTCAAGGCAATACCTCGAGGATGTGGTTTCAACAGGATGGGGCCACATATCATACGGCTAGGGCATCCATAGAGCTGCTGAAAAATGTTTTTCCTGGAAAACTCATTTCGAAAAGGGGGGATATTGAATGGCCCCCACGTAGCCCCGATCTCTCTCCATGCGATTATTTTCTATGGGGATACCTCAAATCGGTAGACTACGAGAATAATCCGACCAATTTAGAGCAGTTGAAGAGGAACATTATTCAGGAAAGTAACAAAATACCGAGAACAATTATTCAACGAGTTTTCCGAAATTTGCGACTTCGGTTCCAAGAGTGTCAAGCAGCCGAGGGAAGCCATTTGGACAACATTATTTTTAAGTCTTAAAAATTCCCATGCTTCTACTTTTTAAAAATATAAATATATTTTTTTTATGTTTCGTAGTTTTTTTTTAAATTAAATATTTAAACCGCCAACACCCATCCAGAAGATGCGATGGGCGGGACAAGGATGCACTCGGCGCATAAGTTGTAACATCTACTACAGCTGCCATGCAGAGAGGCATGAATTCGTATGTGGATTTGTTGTGGGAAACAGATTCAGACACCTTGTCTGGAGGTTAAGGGCCACAAGTGGCCCTTTAAACATTACCCGCATCAAGGCGAAATAGCTTTTCATCACGCCAAACTTTCCACACGTCCCGGCAGAAGATAAAGACGGGGAGTACAAAGATAAATTCAATGAGTGGCTGGAAGGAGCATATAATCCCTGCCCTGGCTACGGCATTACAATTGTTTTAGGAGATTTTAATGCCAAAGTAGAGCGGTGAAGATGTTGCTGGTCCAACAGACGGAAAATTCAGTCAATATAGTGACTCTCCCGAAGACGAATGCAGACTGGGTTCTTTCGTAGCGGCACGTAGTATTGTAGAAAGGGAACCACATTCCCACATAAAGACATTCATAAGGCAATGTGGCTATCACGAGGATTCAAATCGATGACGTATTAATAAATTGAAGGCACGTCTCCAGTGTCATGGACGTGCGTATGATCTGTGGTGTTAATATGCACTTGGAGCACCACCTGAATGCAACTAAGGTACGTAGAAGGTTGAGAAGAGCGAAAAATATACGTAACCAGGCGCAAAGGAAGCTAAACGTCTCTGATCCTGAAGTTGCAGTCTGATAGGTTAATATTTTTCAGAATAGAAATACCCATAAGATATGGTACATTTCGATTAAAGCCCATGGTAATTGGTACCTTAGGAATTTCATTTGTCTACCAATTTGCTTCCGTGAAATGGAGATCTTTTAATAATATCGTATCCCAACAAGAACGCAAGATTTAAATGACTGATGCAGCAATTGAATTGTTTCTCTGGCTGTATGACAGGTGGCGCCGTCTTATTGAAACCAGATGCCCTCCACATTCATTTCTTCAATTCTAGGCACGAAAAAACTGGTTATCATTTCACGATACCGAACACCATTGACTGTTTGCGTTTGACATGCCTCATTTTCATAAAAAAAGGTCCAATGATTCCTCCAGCCCAAAATCCACACCACACAGTGACACGTTGAGGATGCATTTGCTTCTCGTGAATCACTCGAGGATTTTCCTCACCCAAATGCGGCAATTCTGCTTATTGACGAAGCCATCAAGATGGAAATGGGCCTCGTCACTGAAGATGATTTTATCGGCAAAATCAGCATTTTCATGTTGTCTCTCCAATACCCAATTAACGAACTCCCTTCGCTGTCCATGGTCAGCTGACTGCAGTTCCTGAGTCAATTGAACTTTGTATGCATGAAGATGCAAATCGTTCGTCAAAATTCGCTGCATAGTGGACTTGGAGACACCAATTTGCTGAGCTGGGTGTCGAATTGAGGTGGATGGAGTTTGACCGACATCATCACATACAGCTGCGACATTTTCGGTCGATCGACCTGGTCGAAGGCGCGTTGTTGTCTTTACATCACTAACAGACCCAGTTTTGGCAAATTTATCCATTAATCTCTTTACAGTTGACTCATTTGGAGCATTATTGTGACCCCAAATTGATCGCAATTTGCGAACTGTAGCCGCAAAACTTTCACCATTTTGGTAAAACAATTTCACAATGAGAATGCGTTGTTCATTCGTATAGCGCTCCATTTTTACTAACCTTGTACCTTCTTCTAGCAAACAATAATAATTGTTCAAATGTCAAACAATGACACTTCGAATGGCGCCAAATTTAAATCTTGCGTTCTTGTTGGGACACCCTTTATAAACTTACAGCGTTTATACTTATAATAATTTTAAATTAAATTTGTTAATACTTAATTTGTACTTCAAAAATGTATTCATTTTTAATTGCAAATCAATGTATAGGATGTATTCAATCGTGAATTGCTTTTGTTTAACTATGCTATAAAATTTACTTGCTACCTATTGTGAATTGATTAATGAATTATAAAAACGATAAAGTGTAAAGTGACAAGTTAACTTAGTACGCCAAAAATGACACTTCTTTGCATCACATCATAGCTAGTAATCATTTTTACCCTCATCTCGAATTCTACATTAAAATTACTTATTATAACGTGAATAGAAATCCGTTGTTCACCAATCATTTCATAAGCGTTTATGGTATCCTCAAAGATCTATCCGCTATCTCTAATCCTTTGGGGTTTAATCTGGTTTTCTCTTCCTCCCTAAATCCTAATACAATTTCTCGTTGTACGAGAGACTGTAAGTATCTAAGGCTATACTCAATTTCTAGAGCTAACCTGCCTTTACCAAAGATACAGTCCACATCATAACAACCACAGGTTCGATGAAAATCGATTGGAATCCACGTCAACCGCTATCATCAAACTCTCTCCAAATGCTAACACCAATCGACCCTTCCCCCCTCAGCTCAAACGCTAACGCTTGTTCACATATTGTGCGATTAATCAGTTAATTAGACTTGGTGATTTATCTATATTTCGATTAATCGAAAGTTTTGTTTATTCGGATGCTTAATTAATCAAATAACTTGAATTTTGTTTAATCAAATTTGAATATTTTATTCAAAATTCAAATCCATTTCTTACGACGCTTTCGGAGTCAGTTGGAATATTTGATTATTCAGACGTATAATTAATCAAATATCTTGAATTTGGATCAAACAAATTTGAATATTTTATTCAAAATTCAAATCATATTTATAACAAGATTTCCAAGGTAGTTGGAATATTATTACATTTATGAAATGCGAGATGAAAATGTGACTTATACGTTTAAAAAAATGCGGATTTGACGCCTACATCATGGAATCTACTCTCAGGATCAGAAGGGTTTTTATACTATTTAACTACTTTTTTTTTCTTCCGATGAATGTTGCAACAAACCCGAAAATTATATGCTCATTATATCCGTGATTGACCACTTTTCTTCAATTCCAGAATTTGTAACTCGAGTTACAAATCGAGTCATTGAATTGCAAGGAAAAGTTATGGAGTTTTAGAAATATTAAGGTAATTTTTCGAAAATTTATATGAAAATAACAATTGTGCAGTTATTTATTGAGAAATTTCTAAGAAAGGAAATTAATCATGACCTTTGACCTATGTGCACCCTATTCGAGAGTTATCTGATATAGCATATTCCAGTTTAACATTAAGCAGCTAAATTTTAGGCTCTGTGACATTTAGAATTCCAATTTTATTTAACTGCCATCTTGATTCACATATAAAGGGTAATTTTTTAATCGTAGTTTTTTTTTTTTTTTTGTTTTTTTAATCGAATAAAACACTCAAATTTGCATTATACTCGTATATTGACATTTTTTATTGACATCGATAAATTGGTCTTTGCCATTTAGTTTTTAAAGATAATTTGATATAGATGTTGTCCGCGGCTCCGTCTCAAAATGTCCATTCGGAAGGTCAAATTTTTCGTCACTTATTCGAGCATTTCGGCCTGTATTCCACGAATAACGCGTGTTATGTTATCCTGTATGACTTCAATAGTGTTCGGCTTGTCCACTTAGACTAACGACTTGACATAACCCCACAAGAAATAATCAAGAGGCGTTAAATCGCAAGATCTTAGGGGCCAACTCACAGGACCAAATCAGGAGATAAGCTGCTCACCAAATTCATCCCTCAACATATCCATTGTTTCACGAGCAGTGTGGCATTTTGCACAGTCCTGATTAAACCTCATGCCAACCAAGTTAAACTCAGCTAATTGGGGTAAAAAAAAAATCGCTTCTTCCACTGTAGTCTTTGAAGAAAAATGGACCGATGATGCCACCAGTCCATAAACCACACCAGACTGTCGTTTTTTCGGGATGCATCGGTAATTCATGTATGGCATGTGACTGTTCATCACTCCAGATGCGATAGTTTTGCTAATTTACATATTCGTTCAGCAAGAAATGAGCCTCATCGCTGAACACAATTTTTCGACAAAACAGCGGATTCTCATCGAGCTTTTGTAAGGTCCATTCAGCAAAAATTAGACGTTGTGGTAGGTCATTCGACTTCAATTCTTGCGTGAGTTGAATTTTATAGGCTTTCAAGCCCAAATTGATGTTTAAAATTTTCCTTGTAGTTGAGCAACACATTTTACGATCGTCATTAACACTGGCCGCTACGGCTGCAACATTTTCTTCGGTACGCAATCTACGCATCCGAATCGATGGTTTTATCTCCAAGCACGAATTTTGATAATAAATTTCAACGATTTGCAATCGTTGCTCGTTTGTTAGTCTTTCCATGATGAAATAGCAGAGTATACTGTACACTTGCCACTTTGACAGATGGCATTTGGACGCCATTACCAACCAGTGCTGCCAACCTGAAAAACTTAAATCTTAAAAAATCACCCTACATAAAACTTTACATCAAAGTATGTTGCTAATCATATCATATCATATCATATCATACATAATGGAATTTATGTGTTTATTTCACTTGGACCACAAAGGAATTCAGAGCAGCAGCATTTATAACTAGATTCTCTAGAGACATTTATGAATACATAAATAAACATTTAATATAAACACAAATCGTATTTAGCATAAAATTGAGTTATGCCATTTAAGCCGTATAATGACTTTATCAGACCAAAGAAATTATTTAAATTCTGTGAGTGGCCACCATAAACTGGCTGAGAATTGGAACAGGTGACACAACTATGGCGGGCATTAGTAGGAAATACATAAATTAACTGTACATTTGATCACATCGAAAATGCAAAGCAATGATGGGTCCATTGTGAAATGTTAATGATCTTTGCCTGACTTAAATGGAAATGTTAATTAGGTTAGATAATAAATTTGGGTCATATTTGGTGTGTGTGTGTGTGTGTGTGTGTGTGTGAGTATATGAATAGTAAATTCCATTCAGATATGGTGGAAACGGCGCTAATAGATTAACTACAGTTATACGAGCCTTCCCTTTCGTGTACCAAAACAAATAATAAAATCTGAGGACAACAGAAAATCTATTTTTGGTTTTTCACAGCTCGTTTTAGAAGAGTATTAAACAAATAAATCTTATTCTTCAAATCGATTGTTAAGATTCTAATGAAGGTAATCAATTGGTATTTGAATTAATTAGTGGGAGTTTGCATAGCGGCTAAATTGTCCAGCATGCAGAGCTCAAGTAACCGACTTTTTCATATAACCGGTTTTCGATAAATTCAAAAAACGCAGTTTTTTCCAAAACTATTTCTTCGAAAGGCCACTTTTCTCAAAATTTCCTTGCTAAAATGACAACGGCCATAAGAACGGCCAATAGCTTTCCACCGTGCAGCTAACTGAATAATATATGTATATTAATATTGAATATTTCCATAATAGACGGAAATGTGAAATATTCCTGTTCATTATTTTCAAGAATGACCTGCTTTTACTAGTGTCTTGAAGTTAACCAAATTTTCACCAATTTATTTAGCAAATAATTACAGTGATGATTTGTTATGTGTCCTATTTTAAAATCTACGCTGCTTCAACAGCCCAGTAAGGGATCCAATTTCTTGTCGATGGTTATACGAGTATAAATGACGATGTCTCTCAGACGGCTAGGTAAAAAAAATTGGTCGCTTTGTTATAAAAGTTGGCTTGCTCTGTAGCAGTATATAGGGACAATTTTTCGGTTTCAAAAGTAAAATTAAATAAGACGCACAAAAAGCTATGACTTCGATGAAACTTTTGTTACATTTTAACGCCAGGACCTCGCCATTATGCACGAAATACAATGTCATTTAAATGACCGCGCCTGGATTGGTTGCAGCAGTGGATCTTCTTCAGATAGTTTTCCACTACTTTTGCGCATATTTTGGGTGGTATCTCGGCGATAACCTGACGAATGTTGGTTTTCACATGCTCCAACGTTTGGGAATTATTCGCGTAAATAAACCCCTCAAAAAAAGTCTAACGATGTCAAATCACATGATCTTAATGGCTAATTGACGCCGCCAAAACGTGAAATTACGGTTTCTGGGAACTTTTCATGCAATAAAGCCAAAATCGGTCGCGTTATGTGGCTCGTGGCGCTGTCTTGTTGAAACCACATGTCGTCCATTACAGTCCACAATCTTCTTTAATTGTAGGCCAAAAAAATTTGGTAATCATACTGTTCTGAATTGATGGTAACAGTTCTTCTAGCGTCATTTTCGAAAAAATACGACCATAATGCGCACCAAACAGCCACTTTTTCCTTATGCTATGGCTTTTCTGCAATCACTTCTGGGTTCTTCGAGCCCTATATGTGACAATTTTGCTTGTTGACGTAACCACCGAGTGAGAAATCACCTTCATCGCTGAAGAAAATTTAGTTCGAAAAATCTGAGTGGGACTCTACGAGTATGAATGGAGGTGCAAATCCAAATACAAAATGCGCCATAATGAGCCGTAAGATAGACCCACACTTTCACTAACAAAAGCGATAATTTCGGCCGCGTGTACATTACAACGATGCACAGGCCTGACCACATCTGTAACGCTTTCAGTCTCTTCAAATTTCTTTAAAATATTGGCAATTCCTTGCACAGTAGATCGATTATAACGACCACAATCATTTCTTTATAATCTTGCCATTTCCTCACACAGTAGTAGGTCGATTATGACGACCATAATATCGCCGTAATGCATAAAAAGAGCACACGTTTGAGTCACCAATTTTGTAGGAAGTTTTAAGTGATTTTACACATTCTTCTTCTGTTAAACGATCCGTATTCGTATTCCAAGTAAATAACTCATTCAATAAATGGATTAGCTTTTATTTTCTTTTTAATAATATCAAAATTTATCTTCAATGAGTTTTTTTTGTGTTTTAAATTATTTTTTTATTAATATTTTATTTCCATATCGCAATCCAAAGCCGCACACGGTTAGACCAACAATTAGCGTCACAAGGATTTAAATATGAAAACTCAATTATTAAAAAGTTTTAATAATGATTACTATAATAATGGTAATGACAGTGTTAATAACGAATGTGAAAAATACAAAATGTGTAGCATCAACAATTTATAATGAAATAAAATAATTCTACAAGCATTAAGAACTTCTTAAATCTAAAGCATGATAGTGAGAATCTTCTGTATTCATATGGAATTAATGAATTCCACAATCGTGTAGTACGAAATCGAAAATACCACTGCTTTATTAGCGTTAGTGGCCGCGGAAGTTGTGAAAAGAAAACTAGCAACAAAGACGGTTTACATTTTCAACCATAAGATAGCAACTAACAATTGCTAATAGTTAATTTAATATATTGGAAATCAACTACGGATTTCTGGAACTATGAAATTTTTTTCGTGTAGACTTTTTGCCAGACACATCGATGGAATTGCCGTTCAAATAATGATGGGTGGTTGTACCGGGTCTTGAAACCACAATAATATGCACGGCAATCGGGTGTTCTTACCATCATACCAAGGTCAATCAATTGAGCTTATACGTACCCTATTTGTACACTCACTGGACGTGAGTTACTGTTTCAAAACTATTATGAACATAAATTCGAGAAACTTTTACTAGACTTGCGGATTATTCCGCTACTCAAAGTGTTCGCTAAATAAAAAAAACCAACTCCTTTGTGTTGCAATATATGAGAGATTTCGTAAAGTTTCTAGCAATCAGTGAGTTTAAATGCTTTATATTTTTAGACTCACTTCGATGGATAAATCTAAAAAAACAAAACATGCCCCAAGATTATGTTTATAGTTTTCTTTAGGGGTTATATAAATTCGTTGGTTTATATTTTGTTTCGTTTATTTAACAATCTTGTAATCTAAAGCCTCTTGGCCAATTTTAGGTAAATTACAAAATACAGGGTGTCCGTAGGGAAGGTATACCACTTTGTTTGTTTAAAATTTTTGATTAAATGAAAGAAAATGGATCTTATTTATATTGATAAATGTGTTATTTAATGTCGTTAATTATGTGTGGAATACAATATCAGATAAATGCCTGCCTCACAAATGCGAGCCCTTTTGAGCACATTTTTCATTACATTCTTACACATTTCACGCGGTATTTCATTAATTCCATCACGAATATTTTGTTTGAGTTGCTCAAGCGTTTCTGGTTTGTTCGCATAAACATTAATTTCTAGATATCCCCACAAAAAAAGTCCGGAGTAGTCAAATCAGGCGACCGTCGTGGCCAATCAACATCACCATTTCTTGAAATAATTTGTTGTGGAAAGAGGTCTCGCAGTAATTCCATTGTAATCCTAGCTGCATGCGATGTGGCACCGTCTTGTTGATACCACTTGTTAGTCAAGCCCAAAGCATGCAGTTGTGGCATTAAAAAGTTTTCAATCCCCATTGACAGTTACCTTGTGCAAAATTGTGGCCAAAGTTGTTCTTTGAAGACAAAGCTCCTCAGCACGGCGTCGTATTGAGGTTGATGGATTGCTTTGAACACTTTCTTGAGCAGCAGTAATGTTTTCAGTCGATCTTGCAGTACGTTGTGGTCCATGCTTGACCCTATCAGCTACAGACCCTCTTTCTTCGAAATCACTCACTACACGATAAATAGTGCGTCTTGTTGGCATGTTGCTTCTCCCAAACATTTCACGTAACTTTCTCATCGTCACAGTAATCGATGACTGATTTTGATAAAATGTTTTAATGATTAAAACACGTTGGTTTATCGAATATTTTTCCATAATAAATTTGCCATGTCTCTACTTCACGACTGCCAAATATGAACTGTCAAGACTAATGTTTACCAAAATGGCGGCAAAACAAAATAGTATACCTTCCCGACGGACACCCTGTACATGAAATAATATTTCGATATTTTACTTTATTTACACAAAATGCAAACAGAATCAGTATTATACTTATTACTGATTGATTTAGGCCGGATTTCATTTGACAATTGATTCAAAAACCACTCTTATAAAAATGCAGACCCAGCCGTATATTGATTTGGGTTTTTTGTTTCAAGTTAAATATAAATCGCTGTAACGTGATTACTTCTTAGGCTGCACTAAACGAAATTCATAAAAATTCGAGATGGTTGGATTAAAAATGTAACTTTTAGTTTCAAAAAGTTCCAAGCATTTTTTAGAATTTGTAATCCATTCGCCTGCGTCATTTCGTTTGTTTGCAAAATATTGTTTAAGAAAAAATAAATTTTTTTCAAGTCGGAGAAAATTTTCAAAAAAAAAAAAAATAATAAAAATAAATTTGGCCTGTCTTGTTTTGATAAATATGTACTCGTGCATGCATCGCTCTCCCAGTTGTGCCTTTTCACACAAACATCTTTTGCAGTTCAACACAGTTTTCCTAAGTGCAGCAGGAGGTAACCATATTTCAAAATAGCCTTCTCTTATGCACAGTGTTGTGCGTTTAGGTTCACTACGACATATAATGGAATTACAATACAGCGTTTCCTTGTTGGCTGACTACAACATAACTTCCTTTACCGGGAAACTTTTAGTTTAGAACATTCTCTCTGCTCGTGCCAAAAACCGCATTAAATGTTTAAAGTTAAATGACGGCATAAAAACTGAAAACAAATTAAATTACGTAACAATGCTAAATGAAACAATTTAATGTACTACTGCAAAATTATATCTTTAACAGACTTTCAAATAAAGCTCATAACAATTCGTTAAAAATCGCAATTTCAACGGCAATTAATGAACACACCACACATTTCTAATGGACATATATTTAAATATACATTTACACAAGTGCGTGTATGTGTGTGTGTTTATGTGTGTGTGTGTGTGTATGTGTGCATGACAATGAATTTCTCCCCGGAAAACCTTATCATTAAATTAAGGTAATAAAAATGAATAAAGTGTGCGAAAAACAAAAACCCCATATGAAAATATGCTTCGTCCTTTAACTGCTATCCTGCCATTTCATATGTTTTTATAGTACGAGTATACTGTTTTTTCGCCATTTTCATTAGAATGATAAGCTTGAGAACAAAAAAATTGCATAAATTCACAGGAAAGAGCGGAAAATGAAAAAAAAGAAATAGGTGTATGATGTATAGGAACTGAAAGCGAGACATCAGCTCACCGCTTACATATGGGGATACTAAAAGATGGAGACATCTTGAATCGGTATGTGCGTGCTTAGGAATTTATTCCCAGCTGCTTGATGTTCCTATACAAATTCTGTCTGATATGCATGCATACGAGGGCGGTTCCGGACTAGCCAAACTAACAAAGATGATACAAAAAAGTTGCGAAAAATTTTCTACATTTTTTCAACATAATCTCCTTTTAGCTCGATACATTTTTGACAGCGATATTCAGTAGATTCTAGAACGTGTTTATAGAAATAACTGTCAAACTTCTTAAAAAACAACAGCAGAACTGCCCGACCTCACAAAGAAGACACAAAAAGTTGCGAAAAATGTTCTATATTTTTCAACATAATCTCCTTTTAGGTCGATACTTTTTTGCCAGCGATATTCAGTAGATTCTATAACATGTTAATAGAATAACTGTCAGACTCCATCTCTTCAGTGTTGGCAATTTTTTTTTGATCACAGAGTCATTTTTCCAAGTTATAGAAAATAGGAAATAGACCGAGAGAGCTAAATCTGGTGAAGAAGGTGCCTGATGATGAAACAAGTCGAACTTTAATTCTTAAATTTTGATCATCGCAATAGTGGATGTGCAAACTGGAGCATTCTCTTGATGAAACAACACTTTCTTTTTGCCAAATGCGGCTATTTTTCCATAATTCCATTAGCTAAACGCTGCAATAAATTAGCATAATATTCGCCGTTAATGGTTTTACCTTTCTGAAGACAATCAATAAAGATAATTCCATGCTCATCCCAAAAAAGAAAACGGACGCCATGAACTTGTCTGCAAATGGACCCTCGCTTTCTTTGGACACGATTCTCCCATTCCGGTCCACAGCTTTGACTGTTCTTTTGTCTCAGGTATGTGAAGTGGTGGACCCATGTCTCATCCATGGTTATAAATCGACGCAGAAATTCAGCTTTATTACGGTGAAACCAAACACTCTACTGGAACATCTTCATGACGCTGTTTTTGATCTATTGAAAGCAATCGCGGCACCCATCTTGCGCACAGCTTTCTTATCTTCAAATCTTCGGTCAATATACGATGTATAGCACCTTTTGAAATGTCTATCATTTCAGCTGGCTCATGTACGAGTATCTTCAGCCGACGACCATCCGTTACCAGTTTATTGATTTTTGTAACCGTATCTGTCATGAACAACTCAATTGGTCGACCACTATGGTGTTCGTCTTTGCCGCTCGTACGGCCCCGTTTAAACTCTGCTATCTAATATCTTAGAGTAGCGAAGGAAGGAGCAGACTTTCGTAGAGTAGAAACAAGCTCGGCTTTAACATTGGTTGGACTGAGACCTTTAAAATGAAAACATGGAAATACCCATTTTTCCATGTTTACCATGTTCCAATTACCAATTTTTCCATGTTTTCATGTTTGTTTTTGATTGCTCTAATTACATATTGGCACTTTGAAACTTTAAAAAACATATGTTTTATAAGGTGGCCACTTTTCACCAAAATAATTTTTCTTTCCACTGGCACCATCTATGCTAGTTTTGGGACCGCCCTCGTACATACCAGCATACATATGTACTAATATGATTGTTTGTATGTATATCCATAGATTTATAGCAATTGTAAACATATACATACAGACATATATACATACACATACACATATACTATACAATGTATAGCGCAGTTGAATGGAGGTTTATGGCTAAGGGAGTTTTAAGTGATGTTTTTGAAGACATGGCCAACGACAGCATGGTGATGGCAGTAACAACAGTAACAGCGGAAACTACAACAACAACAGCATCTATTACAAGAAGCACGTAATTCTGGTACTTGTGCCACACACATAGGTTTGATACCCAGCATGCCAATCCTTCTATGGCCATCATGATTTATACAGCAGTATTTGTGCGAGTACCTTGATAGAAGTGGTGGCCAGACAGTGGTTTAGTACTCTTAAAAAAGAAAGGAATGACAACATATATAACTGTTGGTTTGTGTCAAGCAAAATTCGACAAAAATATGGCACATGTAATTTCAATAACAAAATTTACAGAGAATTAAGAAAATTCTTCTGAAACGAGTTTTACCCTCTTTTTGAAAAAAAAGAAAAATCAACTAATGTTATCATTATCAATTATTCGGAAATCGACGAAATCATGTATATGAACAGCTATAAATCGGATTCTGACGGGATTTGTGTTTGTCTACTGAAGAAATTTGTCTCATCACTAAACTTTGCACTTAAATATATTTTTAATTCTTCGTTAAAAGAAGGCATTTTTATTGATAGATATAAGTCGTTGTTTATAACATAAATTTTCAAAGATGATAAGGAAAATGATGATACGTTTTATAGACCGATTTCCAAACTAAAAAATGTTTGGAAAATGTTTGATCATATAATTTATAAGAACTTATCTTTTCTTCCAAAATCGATTATATCGCCATCTCAGCATGGATTTTATCCAGGTAGATCTACCACAACAAATTTAACCATTTTCACAAAATATTGTATTTCATCTTTGGAACTTGGACATCAAGTTGAAATACAGTTTACACCGACTTCGCCAAAGCATTTCATAAAGTATCTCATAGTATACTTTGTGCTAAGTTGCAATCTATGGGATTTCATTCCTTGATGTTAAAGTCAAACAGAATATGCAAAGTCGTTATTAGTGGTTATGAATCTCTTCCATATTTTCAAACATATGGGCAATATTTTGGGACCTTTGTTGTTTAATTTATTTATAAATGGTATTTCTAACTGTTTTAAAAAAGCAAATTTTTTTTATATGCAAATGACTTAAAAATATATCACAAAATCTCTAATAATTCCGAGGTCCAAGATCTTCAGAATGATTTAGATAACCTTCTTGACCCTACATAAACTTTCATTAAATCTACCAAGATGTGTTCATATTTCATTTTCGAGGTCTTGTAATCCAATTCAACTGGTTTTCAAAATTGGTGATAACAGGCATATCTCACTACTGAAAGTAAAATCGATTAAGACGTTTCTCTTAAGGTAAATTTTTTACCAGCAAAATTATTCGTCATAAACAGGAATAGTTAGTAATTAGTTGGTGTTAGATCCGTACCATAAGGTGGACGCATAAGAACCTTCCAACTAAGATCTTGAAGCTTCTAGTCTGGTCGAGTCATTATCGATGTATCAGGCCTGATGTTATCCTGATAAATTACAATTCGTCTCTTATTGGCTAAAGCTGGCCGCTTGTAGGAGATTGGGTATTTTTCAATGGTTGACAGTACGATTGTTGGCACTCGAATTAAGAGTGTGACTGTAGGGGTGCTACTCATAGTAGTTGATTTCCTGACTAAACACACAGCATATCCTGCCCGACTGTCAATCCTGGCCTGGCCAATGTTTGTTCCGGTTCACCACGATTCGACCACAATCATTTTTACAAAATGTTGTTGTAATTGTTGTTGTTGTAATTGTTGTTGTTGTATAAATGTGTCCATATTTCATTTTCGAGGCCATGTAGTCCAATTCAACTGGTTTTCAAAATCGGTGATTACAGGCATTTCACTACTGAAAGTAAGATCGATTTAGGTGTTGTTTTTGATGCGGCAATGACTTTTACCTCGCACATAAATTATATTACTCAAAAAGCTTAGTCTATAGTAGCGTATATTAGAAGAAACTGTTCCGATTTCACTGATTCACATACTTTAAAAATAGTGTATACTTCCTATGCAAGATCAAAGTTGGAATATGTCTCTATTGTTTGGAGTCCCCTTTGCCAAGTCAATATATCACGCATAGAAAGAATTCGGCATGTCTTTCTGAAAGTTGCTCTCTCCTCAATTAACTTCGGTGATTTTGTGCCTCCTTATATTTCCAGATGCTGGTTACTGGGCTTACAGCCATTGCAATGTCGCGGTATTTATCGTACCTTGTCGTTTGTATTCGATATAATAGCTAGTAGAATTGATTGTTCTGAATTATTGTCGCTTATACCGTTTTATGTTCCGCCGAGATTACTTAGATATCATTATATATTTAAAGTAACACACGCCATTCTACAAATTATGCTCAGCTTAGTGTTTGGAATCACGAATTTATAGAATTCAATATCCTAAATGGAATTGCAAGAAATGAATACCCAATTCAACACCTAGAGTTTCGTATGTCTAGAAATAACTTTAGATATTTAATAAAAATAATTTGCATATTTTCATGACTTTCATGAAATATGTTAGGTCAATAAAGGTTGATAAAACTGAATATTTTAACAATTATTTTATTGAATCTGTGACAAAATTGACAAGACAAATAGAAGTAGATCTACAGGATAATTACAACTACTTTAGAACTCTTCGATATCATTATAATTCATTTATATTTCAAGTAATATTAGCAAACCAAGTACACGACACGATAATGCAGATTAATGAGCATAAGAGCCCTGGTAGCGAACACATTACGGCAAAAGCAATTGTGGAATGTGCTACTATGCTTACTCCGGTATTGACTGAAATATTTAACAGTTGTATAACTGCATCAATATATCCGCAGATTCTTAAAGTACATAAGGTCGTGCCAATACCTAAGGGAATTAATCCGAATTCTGTTGATAAGTTCAGACCAATAGCAGTGCTATCGGCTGTGGACAAAGTATTTGAAAAAATTATACTTTCTCAGCTTGCGGCGTACCTTGATAATGAAAAACTCTTGTTTGGAAGCCAATATGGATTTAAAAGTGGATGCGGTACAGAAGAAGCAGTGGTTAATGTTATTAATTACATATGTGACGGCCTAGATACAGAATTTTCTGCAGTTGGTGGAATTTTCTACGATTTTACTAAGGCTTTTGATCTTGTGGATCACTCGATATTGTGCCAAAAGTTGTCATATTACGGAATCAGAGGCAAAGAATTAGCATTATTTAAAAACTATTTGGAGAATCGGAAGCAGTATGTGATTGTAAACCAAGGAAAAATTCTATGCTTCCCGTTGTACACGGTGTTCCACAAGGCAGCGTTTTAGGTCCTCTGTTATTTAAATTGTATATCAACGACATTAATAATCTGCAGCTTCATGGAAAACTTTTTATGTTTGCCGATGACTTGTGTTTGTTTTATATGTACAAGGAAAATTTAGTTCTGAAAATAAACGTTGAACGTGATGCAGAATTGATTACGGAATTTGCTCGTTTAAATAGATTAATGTTGAACGCAAACAAAACCAAATTTATACGATTTAAACCGCAATCGCACAGGAATCATAACGATTGTTCAATTTTTGTAAATGGACAGGAAATTACAGAAGTTGAAAGCATACAGTATTTGGGAATTAAAATACAAAGTAATTTGTCATGAAATCAACATATAAGCCATATAAAAACCAAAGTAGCACCAGCTCTTGGTATTTTATATAAATTCAAAAACACTTTTAATAAGTTTCAAGCACTAATCCAAAGTCATTTGAATTACCTGGCTATTATATACGGACACAGGAAAAACGCCAAATTAAAATCCCTCCAAGTCATGCAAAACAAAGCCCTGAAAATTATTTATAATTTACCAATAACATATTCCACTTTACCGTAGTACAAAAATGTGGCTAAGAATGTTTTACCAATACATGGACTGCATAAAAATCAACTTTTAGTTTATGTTTTTAAAGCTATTCATAACAGTCAGATGTCGGTTGGAGAAAACAAAGCAGAGAATTGAGTACTTGGGTAGCATTGAATACAATAAATTACCGCATATAATAAAAGATTTGCAGTGGATTTCCCTCTTTAAAAAAAAAAAACACTGAAACAATACTTGTTTGATAATATTGAGATGCTTCTTATATAACTGAAAAAAATTTTTTCTTTTTTTTTATAAAAAACAAAAATATTTTTATAATACATTGCATTCCATAATGATTAAAAAAAAACATTATTATTGTTGATTATTATATGTAAAATATAAGTTAACTGTTAAATTGTTGCTAGCTAGCCTCAATAATGCCCTAGAGGCGCTGAGGCAAATTTATGTTGTAGTTGTTTACTAGAAAATTGTTAAAAATAATAATAATAATAAAAAAAAAAATTCTTAGTCTGTAAGGATTTATATGTCCGTAGACCTAAATAAATGAAAGGAAAAATGGAAATGAAAAAAATTGCAATTCTATTTGCAGAAAAACTAAACTCAGCTGCTAAATCTCCACATATTTGAAATAAAACAAGTTGAAAATAGTTTTGAAACAACAATATTTTCTGACGCTTTCGGAAAAATCGTTTCTAGCGTTTGATATGTCCAGTTCAGGAAGGATTATCTTTTTTTTTAATTTCACAACTTCGAGAACAAACTAATGCTGTCAACTGGCATCCCAATCAGAGCCTTTCAATTATCACCAATTTACAAAATCATTGTTGATATAAAATGAGAGTGCCATAGAGAAATTAATCCATTCATTTGTATTCCTATTCCACTATGCATCAATCCATTTCCAGACCACTGTTTGTCGAAATACCAAAATATTTGTACGATTGTGCTGTACACACACCTAGTTCTAATAAAAGGTAAGGTGGATGAGGAAGAAGATACAAAAAAAAAAATAACGTTGAAATGAACGCATGCAAAACAACGGCAGCAACAACATGTTGTTAGAAAAAAGTTTGTATACTTCAACAGAAACATCGACATCAACATCGACATCAGCATCAACATCAGCATCAGCATTCGCAACGGTGCCAACTAAACAAACTTCAATGCAAACTGTTTCAAAAAGTCAATAAACTATAAAGAGATGAAAAATTGTACCTACAACTAACGACCATAACGAAATTTTAAACATTTACTGAAAAAAAAATGTTTACAAAACGTCGTACACTCGTATGCGTACGTCCGTCCGTCCGTCTCCGTCTGTGACAGTAAGCCCCAAAGACGGACGCAATCGACAGACCCAGACACACAGACACATCAGCAAAAGCGTCAGCATAGGCCATTATTCATTATGGCTTTAAGTCTAAAATATTCTTATCATCACTATCATTTCACTGAAAATCTTTTCGGAATATTTCATCCGCTCTTTGTGTGCCTGTAATTTATAGACATTTACTGGCTCGACTCCTTTCTTCGCTCCCCCGTCCACCAGCAACAGCAGCAGCAACAGAGGAGTACAAACGGACGTGATACATTTTAACTCATTTAAATCGAGCCTACGACGGTAATGTGGCTGTGGTGTACAAGTAAATGTTTTTGGGTGGAAAAGTGCGGCGGTGGTGTAATGTGGCGGGAAGAGATGCGATAATAATATTGATTGCACATATTTGCTTGGATTCCAGTTTAAAATTGCATTTTTTATTGCAGTGATTACCATAAATACACTTAATATAAATAAAAACACAGTCCGATATAATATAACGTTTTGACTTTTGCCAAAAATTTGAATGTTATTTGGGATATGTGTTAATGTGATGATTTCGACTAAGATATTTCATTTCGTACTGCTATAAAGGGCAGATGAGAGATCGTGGTTACTCGTCGATTTTCTTGTTCAAAATTCTATAAAACATTGTAGAGCAATACAATATAATGTAAAGGGTGTCCCAACAAGTACGCAAGATTTAAATGACAGGTGGCGCCTGTATGACAGGTGGCGCCGTCTTGTTGAAACCACATGCCCTCCACATTCATTTCTTCAATTCTAGGCACGAAAAAACTGGTTATCATTTCACGATACCGAACACCATTGACTGTTTGCGCTTGACATGCCTCATTTTCATAAAAAAAGGTGCAATGATTCCTAAAGCCCAAAATCCACACCACACAGTGACACGTTGAGGATGCATTTGCTTCCCGTGAATCACTCGAGGATTTTCCACACCAAGATGGAAATGAGCCTCGTCACTGAAGATGATTTTATCGGCAAAATCAGCATTTTCAAGTTGTCTCTCTCCAATACCCAATTAACGAACTCCCTTCGCTGTCCATGGTCAGCTGGCTTCAGTTCCAGAGTCAATTGAACTTTGTATGCATGAAGATGCAAATCTTTCGTCAAAATTCGCTGCATAGTGGATTTGGAGACACCAATTTGCTGAGCTCGGTGTCGAATTGACGTGGGTGGAGTTTAAGCGACGTCATCACGTTTAGCTGCGACATTTTCGGTCGATCGACCTGGTCGAAGGCGCGTTGTTGTCTTTACATCACTAACAGACCCAGTTTTGGTAAATTTATCCATTAATCTCTTTACAGTTGACTCTTTTGGAGCATTATTGTGACCCCAAATTGATCGCAATTTGCGAACTGTAGCCGCAAAATTTTCACCATTTTGGTAAAACAATTTCACAATGAGAATGCGTTGTTCATTCGTGTAGCGCTCCATTTTTACTAACCTCCTACCTTCTACTGGCAAACAATAACAATTGTTTAAATATCAAACAATGACACTTCGACTGGCACCAAATTTGAATCTTGCGTTCTTGTTGGGACACCCTTTATTTAGGTAGTCTATTCCATGAATTGGTTAATTTGGATAGGAACTATAAGATAGGATGTGACAATGACGTCAATTTTCATTCTTAGAGCGAAGTTTATCAATCGCATGCTGTGTGCCAAATGTGACGGAATTTAGTGCAACTATTTAAAGGACATGAATCCAAAAATATATGGATTAACTCGTTTAATTTTATCATAGGAGAATTAGTTATTTGGCCGATTTTTTTTTTTATTTTGACAAGCACTATAAATTAATGTAATGGAGATAAATTACTACAGCCTATCAATTTACAACTTACTGTGGGAAGATTGATTTTCGTTCAATTTGTATGGGAGGTACCAGAAAGAATGTGGTTTTTTTCATTCCCAAATTCAACTTTATTAAATTTATTGATTTCATCGAATTTAATGGAACTAAATAAAAGATATGAACTTATAAGTAGATGGTTTGGCGTCATTTATTTGTACCATGACAGTTACCATTCTGATACGTCTCTTCTAATTGGTAAATTGCAGAAAACTGAATTTTTGTTTAAACCAGTATAGAAATTTCAGTCAGGTGAATTGACTTACGTATACCTTAATCTAGGTGAACTGACTTACGTCTACCTTCACCCAACATCATTTTCCGTTGATAAAAATGAGTGAGGCGCGCCAGAATGGACATGATGACCTCTCGAGAGGTTCTTTAAATAATGCTCTGTCATTTTACCAGAGGTGGACACAGCCGTTTTATAATTTTCAGCTGCGGTCTGACATACATTGGGCTGTACCAAGTTTTACGAAGTTTCTGAAAGATTTACAACAGTGATTGCGCCTATTTGACCTTCCGTCAGCCAGACAAATGTACATCGCATAAACGATTTCAAAGCTCATGAAACACATTTGGTCAATTGAAACTGGGCAATTTCAACGCTTCGTTGCGGGTGCTATAATAAGAACGATATACATCTTCACTCCTAAAGGTATAAAAAATCGAATTTCACCGTAATCAAAAATTTTGAAATGCCAATAAATTCTGAAAAAATAGAACTCAGTCTTCTCTTTTCCTTTTTCCCCCAATATTTTTTGCCCTGCAACTTAATTAAACCGAGAATTTGATGATTTCAGATTTGATTTTTGAAGAAAATCTATTCAAGACATAATCTCTTATGGCGAAGTTATAGCCTACCCTTATACAGAGTTATCCATTTAGTGGTTTCAAAGCCGCCGGTTTGGCAGTACTGTCAGCTGTTAAATACGTGTCATCTAAAGTGTTATTTATTTGGTGAAAGGTTTGCAATTTACGAATATGGATCGTTTAATGACTTACTACAAAAGTGGTGATTTAGACATGGGATCTCTTCCTGCTTTACGTGGTGATTACGGACATCATAATCGTCCTACTGTCCAAGGAATTGGCACGATTATAATGAATTTTAAGAGATGATGTGTGCATGATCGCAATGTGCGCACTGCCGAAAATATCGTTTCTGTTAGTGAAAGTGTGGAGAATAATCAGAATTTTAATTCAGAGCGGCGCATGATAAACCACTTTTTTTGGCCTGCAGTTGAAGATTATGGACTAGACTATATGAGAAAGATGGTGCCATAAGTCACACAATACGACCATTTTTGGCTTTATTGCATTAGAAGTTTTCTGGAAGTGTAATTCCACTGTTTGTTGACGTCAGTTGACTACCAAGATCATGCTATTTGCCGCCGTTAGACTTCCTTTTTGTGGGATTACACGGATAATTACGTGGATAATCTCCAAACGTTGCAGCATTTGAAAACAACTTTTGTCAAGTTATAGTCGAAATACTGAAAAAGTGTTGGAAAACCACTTCAAAAGGATCCTCTGCTGCAAGCAATCCAGGTGGTCATTTCAATGACGCTGTATTATATTTCGTACGTAAAGGCAATGTCCGAGCATTATAATGAAATAAAAGTTTCATCGAAATCCTAGGTTTATGTGTGTTTCATGTAACTTTACTTTTGAAACCGAAAAATGGATAACCCATTACTATTGGGAATTTATGGCAACTTCACACCATATCGTACCCGTCATTCCCGCACTGAATTCGCTGTTATCGTTTGTATTTTTGCCATGTTGTAATCATCAACATATTTTACGTTCTGATGATACACATTTGTTGTTGCTGCCCAGTAATACTGTTACCGTTTTGCCCCCAAATAAATCCCAAAGCCTGGGTATTTCAACGAAAATGGAACGTGTTCTTCGGGAGAACTTGGAAATAAAACAAAAAGAAGAAAAAACACAAAAAATATGAGTAAAATTGTGTACATGCCTGAATGACTGCCATCAATAAGGCATGATATACGATATAATGGTAAAAAGTGGATGTCAGTCATACAACCAACTGCCTAATACATGCGCAAGTGTCTACAATGCAAATACATACACACACACACACACATACACACACAGAAATGTAACTAACATATGTATCTACAGCATATGATAGAATTATATTTCGTTGCTGTTGTGTGCGTAACAAACAAGTGTGTCAAAATAATAAAAATGAGTTCAACATTACACTTTTCTCCGTTTAACAACTTGTTAAGGAGTTACGGAAAACACAAATTCGTGATTTTCTTTCACCACCTTGAGCTCCTCGGTGAATTAGTGTTTGCCCTGGTGTGAGTGGTGGTTGCCAACACAAAAAGGAAATAAATTTGTTTTCCGCCCTAAAAATATGCAACATATTATGAGGATATTTTACGCTTGACTACATACTACACATATCATATACGATGTATAAGAACAATTTTTGGTTATTATAAAAATAAACCTGAAATGGGAGCAAGGTTGTTATTTCACAACATAAATTTTGTAAGGAAATGGTGGTAAGAAAGAAAACAAAAGGAAAGAAACGCTTAAGATGAGGACATACGAGTATACTTAGTAGTTGATATTCGTTTGACATATTGCATTACAAAATGTTCAAATAATGTCCTTATGCCATAATGATTCTGTAAGAAAACGTAACATTGCATCAGATTAAGAGCTGTTTCTTAAGGCGCGTATATTATTATGCTCTAAAGTGAAAAATGTAGCATATTGGAAAATATCCGTTGTGTGCTAGTAATTTAAAAGCTTATATTTTAGAGTAAAATGCTTTGGAAATCTTTGGAAAATTGGTAGGTTAAATTTACCAACCTTAGCCATATTAAATATGAAATATTGTTTTATGCGATGTTCAATTTAAGGCCAAATATTTTTCCATGTAGATAAACATATGCTGGAATTTTGTGAGCGAAGTTAAAACGCTGTAATACAGGACTAAATATGCTTGGATACTTTTACAGATAAGTATACTTTATTAGAATCAGGATGACATAGAACGCACAGAGGAAGGCCGGATAAAAATGAAATGAAGAAAAATTTTTCCTGTAGTGCGTTTGCTTGTCAGGCCTGTTGGCGAATTTGAAGTAATCAATAGAAGGCGTTCCATTGGCATATTTTTGACACCATGATATGGGTATTTCGCAAACTCCACAGGAAAACAAAAATGTTTAAATTTTCATAATTAAAAGTTTGGTTTTTCATTTGCCATTGCCATTGTCAATGTCACTGAAATTACCGCTTCTGTAGATTATTTTGAGGTAATTTTCTACCTCACTTTTGCACATTTTGGACGGTACGTTTGGGGATTATCAACACACACACACGGTCTTTGAGGCATCCCCACAAAAAAAGGCTAATGGCGTCAAATGACACGATCTTGGTGGCCAATTGACGTCGCCAAAACGTGAAATTACGCTTTCTGGAAACTTCTCAGGCAAAAATGCAAAAATCGGTGGTGTTGAGTCCTCACTTTTGTAGTAAGTTTTAACTAGTTTTACGCATTTTTCAATTGTTAGACGATCTATATTCGTAAGTGGCAAACCTTTCGCTAAATAAATAACACTTCAGATAACAGATACTTAACAGCTGACCACTAAATGGATAACACTGTACTTGGTTCTCTAATTGGTTCCTTCTTAGTGTTAAATTTTTGACATATCAAATGATATATATTTCCATTCCCTTGAGTTGTGGTATAAAAGTGATCTGCAATAGCCCTGTAGTGGAATTTATGCCTTGAAATGGTGACCAATGAAGCACTTAGTTCCTATGGTTTCCTTACAAGCTAAACCAAAGTGGCGTTGAAAAATACGGAGGGAAAAACAGAGACGAAAATCTCTTTGTTTTTACAAGGCGTTACAAGAGGTGCTTTTAAAGAACGCTTTAAAAAATGGGTCTAAGCCCTAAAATTTAAAAAAAAATGTGGTCGCTACTACAACTTTGTGATGTATTAAAATTGCATTTACAATTAGTTTGATGTTATTAGATTTGAATTCACTATTTGCTAGCTTGCATCTTACTGTTATTCTATGCTACATTATATAGAGTGGCGCATAAGTAACGCTAAGATTTGAATACATTTTTTGTTTAAGTCTTTTTTTTCGCAGAATGAACTAAATAATACTTGGGAAATTTATAATGGAAAGACTCAGCACAGAACAAAGAACCAAAGTTGTTCAATTTTACTTTGAAAGTCTGCTTTCGATTATTCAGATAATATCGAAATTTCTTTCATGTTCGAAATGCTTCTAGCACTCCAACAATTTACCGATTGGTTCAGCGTTTTGGGCAACAAGGGGCTGTCTGTGATCTTCTGCGTGTTGGCAGACCTCGTGCAGTTCGAAATAAAGTGACCATTGCTCAAATGCTAGCAAGTATTGTGGAAAACCCCGGCACTTCCACCAGGCGACGTTCTCAGCAGTTAGAGATGTCTAGGCGGTCTTTGCAAAGAATTTTACATATGTTACATCTTTTCCCATATAAGGTGCAATTGGTTCACGAGTTAAAACCAAATGATGCACAAGAACGCATTCAATATAGTCGCCGTTAACGTTACTTATGCGCCACCCTTTACTAAAACAATCTTCTTCAATCTTTGAGCACAGCAGGTAACCTGAGGCTTCGGTTAGGACTCGCAAAGTAAAGGAATAGTAGCGAAGAAACTCATTCCAAGCTGTGTTCTTATACGAGCCTTTCGTTATGATTCATTTACGTGGTGACTGCGTTTAATTGACAATTTGTTAGTCGCCTTCTATCTGAAACTATTTTATTTCGGATATTAAAAGGAATCTTTGAGAATTCATATTAGACAGATAATGCATTCATGCGTAAGTTACGTTGGCGAATTGAAACAAGGCGTTCCATACCAGCTGTTGAGTTGTTTAGAAGGTGTTAGAGAGCCAAACATGTTCTCTGCTTACTTCCCAGATATCAGTGGAGAATCATTTCGGGGCAAATCACACTGATCTCTTATTTTAAAAACTTCACTGTCATACAATTTTTGTGATCTTTATAGACACCGTTTGATTATAGAAATATTTCCATTTTAAACGAAACATTTGCATCCTTTCCTCCTTATATATTCAGTGCTTTGAAATTATCAAATACATTCAAAAACCCATAACTCAAAGCATATTAAACTTTTGCTGCTGAGAATTACCTGAAAAGAAAATGTTCCCACTGCCATTCTGGGTGGATGTTTCCCACCTCAAAAACAATTCTTCGAATTCAAAATTCCTTTCCTATTGCATGTTCACACTTTGCACAACACAACGTCACAGTCACAGTCTGCTGCAAGACATTGGCGTAATAAATAGCTTGACAAAAAAAAAAGTGCAATTAAATTGCCATAAATTATTTTCACAGTAAACGAGCAAACAATTCTGCCTCAAATCTTAAAAGAAGAAAAAAAAACATTTTCCCATAAGATAATCTTGAAGTGAATAAATTGAAAAATGTAAACTCAAGAAAAAAAAAACAACTATTTGCTCTTGATATTTTTTCCTTCAACTAGTTTTCATGCTTCTCATGTTATGATTGTCATGGTTGGCAAACACGCCAAACGCTTTTTCCCGTTCCGTTTGTACAAATGACACTTGAACTCGAAATCAAAGACTATGATTTTGGGCCAAAGTAAACAGACATACTGAGGAGACTGAGGCTGGCTGGCAAATATTCGTATATCATGGCAAAAATAACTATTTATGCAGGCACCAATGACGATGACGATGACGACGACGTTCGTTCATTCACTTTGTATGGGGAACCCACCCAGGCAAAGTGTTGTGATTTCTTGACGTTGATACTGAAACGAATCAACATGATTTGTATGAAATCCAAAAGAAAATGCGAGCCAACGAACCAGCAACGGAACGCGAATTTTTCTTTGAACAAGAATAAAAATTGTTTAAATTGTAGAATTAAGTATGAAAGGAAAATAACTTTATAGTTTTTCTCACCGCACCCTAACAAAGGGGGACCGCATGAAGAAACACATTCTTTAGCGGTCAAAGCTAAAGAATTCAAATGATTTTCTGTGAAGTTGCAAGATAATTAAAATAAATAAAAAAAAATAGGAAATTAGGAATGCTGGAATATAATTAATAAAATCAAATCGGATTTTTGTTTTGTTGAATGGCCAAGAATATTTGCATAATGCCTTGCCAAGGTGTAATACTTTACATCCGTTCGATCTAAAAGATAAATCATCATTATGGAAAGTAAATGCTTTCAACTTTGGAGAAAGCGTGAAATGAATTAAGCAACTTGTCCTATATTTACACACTTGATGAACACTCTTATGTTATACACTCATATATTTTTCGGATTTTGGGGACAATATTAGCATCTCATCATTAATTAGATGGCGGAAATTGTAACATTTTTTCTTTCTTCGAGACTGATATTTTCAGAAGTGAATACGGAACCCCATCAAAAACTAACACATTTTCCAGAAGCGAACACAAGATGTCACTTTTAGATAAAATACTAGAATATACAGGGTGGGCCATAAGGGTGTTGGCGGTTTAAATATTCAATTAAAAAAAAAAAAAAATACGAAACATAAAAAAAATATATTTGTATTTTTAAAAAGTAGAGGCATGGGAATTTTTAAGACTTAAAAATAATGTTGTCCAAATGGCTTCCCACACTTGGAACCGAAGTCGCAAATTTTGGAAAACTCGTTGAAAAATTGTTCTGGGTATTTTGTTACTTTCCTGAATAATGTTCCTCTTCAACTGCTCTAAATTGGTCGGATTATTTTCGTAGACTACCGATTTGAGGTAGCCCCATAGAAAATAATCGCATGGAGAAAGATCGGGGCTACGTGGGGGCCATTCAATATCCCCCCTTTTCGAAATGAGTTTTCCAGGAAAAACATTTTTCAGCAGCTCTATGGATACCCTAGCCGTATGACATGTGGCCCCATCCTGTTGAAACCACATCCTTGAGGTATTGCCTTGAAGTTCTTGCAAAGCTGGCACCAAAAAGTCTGCTAGCATGTTGCAATAATTGTTCGATCTAACCGTCATCGCATGCCCTCTTTCGTCCTCAAAAAAGTATGGTCCAACAATACCGGTTGACGTTATCCCAGCACACACGACAAGCTTAGGGCTGTGAAGTGGACGTTCATGCAAGCGTCGGGGATTAGTCTCGGACCAGAACCGACAATTTTGCTTGTTCACATGGCCATTAAGGTGAAAATTGGCCTCATCACTAAAAATCGCATTGTTGAAATTGTTGAACCGCTCTGGCATTAAATTGACAAAGTTAAGTCGGTTATTGGCATCATCGGGTTTTAATTCTTGGACTATCTGAATCTTATAAGCCTTCAAATGCAAATCACATTTCAAAATTCGTCGTAAAGTTGTTCTTTTGACATCCAAAGACTGACTTCACTTACGTGTTGACTGTTGCGGATTTCGCTGAACTGAAACACGAACACGCTCCACAATATCGGCTGATCTTGCAGAAACTGGGCGACCACGAACCGTAATTGGTACTGTTGAGCCGGTTGTTTCGAACATTCTGATCCATTTTCGTATCACATTGGCGCTTGGAACTTCACTTAAATCGTGTAAACCGTGTTCATGCCGATGCAAACGTCGTGCAGTAATCACTGATTTATTGATTTCGTAATACGCTCGGACACAAAATGCACGCTGCACTCCCGTGTACGGCTCCATGGCGACTAAATTTCCAGGGAGCGGTGCAGCGAACAACATATCCCCCCGCCACCCCGCGCCGCGCGTTACCGAGAAATTGAAGAATTAAATCGCCAACACTCATATGGCCCACCCTGTATATCTTGTCTATACTTATTCTGTATATTTGCGCGGGGAGAGACGATAATGAGAATATTTCTTAGAGGTTCAATGTAGTTTAAAAACAAAGTGTACGTTTTGAGAGCTTCCTGATGCCTGTAGATAGGTGCCTTGTATTTTAAATGTTCAATGCATTTCGAGTTTTATATATGATATATGTAGTCTAAATGCCCGATACATTGTGAGTTGTCTACCTATTCAATTGTCGTTCAGTTAATTTGTTAATTGTTAACACCATAGAAACTCAAAATGATGTCAAATATCTTGGACACATTTTCAATTATCTTGCGAGAAGGCACTGCCTTGATTTAGGGCATTATGACCATTTTTAAACAGACAATCGTGTCTAAGCCTTAAAAATAAGAATCTTATTAACAAATGTGTTATAAGGCCTATAACGTCTTTCGCTTCACCTATATGGCACAACGCGGCAAGAAGCCACTTACGAAAAATGCAAATTTTTCAAAACAAATACTTAAAAATGATTTTCTAACAAACATTGGAGGTACCGCTCTTCTGTGCTACATGAGGAAACAGAATACGAACTTTTTAACGATTATTTTAAAAGGTTAAATGATAACTATTTTAATAAGATTGTCTATTCTCCATTTTCCATAATAAGAGAATATAACGATTTATAAATAAATAAATAAATAAGGGCATATAAATAACTTAATAAGGGGAATTTATCAAACTGAAAATTTGTGTCTATAAGTGGTCATCTTCGCAGATAATCACTCTATGAACAATAATTTTCTCTTAATATTTGACTTCACTATTAATTTTTCTTTTGCAAATGAAGATTTTTAACCTTCCAAATCGATTGTAACTCAATTCAATTAATTCACATTTATGTAATAACAAGATTTAGTTGCTGCAATATCTTGAAATAAAACTCAATAACTGTATATAGTAATCTATTTTAGGATTCAATTTATTCTTGGATTAACAAATAAATAAAAAATGAAAAAAGTGGGTTTAAAACCGCCGGTCTGGATAGGCTGTCAGCTGTTAGATACCTGTCATCTGAAGTGTTACTTAGTTAGTGAAAGGTTTGCTATTTACGAATATGGATCGTTTAACAACCGAAGAACGTGTAAAAATAGCTAAAACTTACTACAAAAATGCTGTTCAAACGTGAACACTTTTCGTGCATTACGGGGTGATTATGGTCGTCATAATCGACCTATTGCGCAAGAAATTTGCAAAATTATACAGAAATTTGAAAAGACTGAAAGTGTTACAGATGTGGTCAGGCCTGTGCATCATGGCAACGTAAGTGTTAGCAAAAATGTGGCGAATAATTGGAAATTTCAGTTCAGAACGGTATAGCCGTATGATAACCGTAATTTTTTTGGCTTGCAATCGAAGATTATGAACTGGAGAATTTGTGGTTTCAGCGAGACGGTGCCACAAAACATGATCGGTTTTCCCTATATTGCATGAAAAGTTTTCAGAACGCGTAATTTCACTTTGTGGCGACGTAAATTGGCCACCAAGATCATGTAACGTGATGTCGTTAAACTTTTTTGTGGGACTATTTGAAACAACGTGTTTGCGGAAATAATACCCAAACCTTTAAGCATTTGAAAACTAACAGTCGTCAAGTTATTGCCGACCTACCGCCCGAAATGTGTGAAAAAGTGGTCGAAAACTATTCTAAAAGGATCCTCTGTTGCAATCAAACCAGAGACTGTAATTTAAATTACATAGTATTTCGTACTTAATGGTAAGGTCCGAACATTGTAATAAAATAAAATCGCCATCGAAATCATAGCTTTATTTGTGTTCTATTTAACTTTACTTTTGAAACCAAAATATGTATAATTTATTTTCGTATATTTAGTTTTTGAAGCTTTCAAAAAAAATTTTTAAACGTGATTAATTTTTTCGTGGCTTTTCGCATATTGTGGACGTTTCTCGCGTGAGTTCGGCTCAATCGCATGAACTGATCTCTAGTGATGGAGATTCGCTTGGAAATAAATAACCCCAGCTCGTAATAAATAACCCCCACCCGGTCCCACCAAATACAGAGCATATCCTTCGCCGCGTGAATATTCGGCCGAGGCGACGACGTAGAAGCATGGCCGGGCAGCCCCTATGGCTTTCTTTTTTTGGATTGCTGTAACGAATCTATTTTTCATCTCTCGTCACAATACGATGAAGAAAATCCTTCCTTTTTCGTCGCTGAAGCAGTTGTTCACGGGTGAAAAAACGATGCTCAACGTCCTTTGGCTTCAACTCATAAGAAACCCAAGTTTCTTGATTTTGAATCATTCCCAACGCATGCAATCGTTTGGAAATAGCTTGACGGCTAACTCTTATTGCTGAAGCAAGCTGTACCTGCGTTTGACATGGATCCCCATCAAGTACTGCCGTCCATTCAGTGTCTTCGAAGGTCTTTCGTCTTCCTTCTCGCGAACGGTCTTCAACATCTAAATCACCGTCTTTAAAGCGACGCACAGTGTCGTGGTTTCATATAAACGGTGGCCAAAAATAGGAGGAGTTTTCAGAACAAAATTAAAATTAGTACACATTGCTTTTATAAGTAGGAAAGAAAAAAAAAAAAGTTTAGAGAAAATCGGTCCAAGGACACGCCCACCTCCCATATATCCTGTAATGAAAAAACCTTATTTTTTCCAAAGTTGTTTCTGGAATTGAACAAAACTTGGCTCGATTGGTCTCTGATATATTCCGGATAACTTTGATAAATTTTATGAAATTATCTCAAAGGACACGCCCACCACCCTTATATCCTTGATACGAAAAAGATGCAATTTGTCCACGAAAATTGTCAATACCTCTTTCACATTTTTTTAACTTTTTCAATAAGTTTCCTATTTTTATCTGTTCCGATCCGATAAGATTGAAATTTTGCATGTAAATATATTTAGTTATATTGTAGCATATTGCCAGTTTAAAAAAAAATCGTAAAAGCCCGCCTCCCATACAAATAACATAAATTAAAAAATTATTTTAATTTGTAAATTGTGATCATAAAGAGCAAAATTTTACAAAAATTATTAATTCAGTGAAAAGAAATTTAAAAACATGAATTTTATTTATTTAACATAACATATTCAATATACATACATACATAAAATATATATAGTAGGTATTACAGGCAATCAAAATATATTAACAACTATCACTGTCATCACTTTCAGATTCTACCAGATTCGCTGTTTTTATGCTCTGAAATCTTTCTTTTGTAACTAAATACTCTTTCAGATCATTTATGTCACTTTTCCTTAAAAGCATTTTCTGACTACGCATCGAAATTGATGGCTCTGACTGCAGAATAAGATAATTTATTAGGTCTCCCATGGAGGCAATCCTACTTATTTTTCTCGTATGTTTCAATCTTGCATTTCTTATAATTTTATGACTTGTCTCTATTGCTTCTTCTGATAACATTCCAATGGGAATAGTGGAATATTTAATAAAATCTATACCATGAACTAGAATTTTATGCACAGTTGAAGGCATATAATACCAAGCTTTTAAAAGCTTTTCAAAATTTGATGTATGTATATAATGACCACTTGAAAGTGTTCTTAAAATAATTGAAAAATATTTTATTAACCTTAAATCTACATTAGTAATCTGAGATGAAAGTTCGACATTGGATACTTCAGATGAAGTAGAAGCGACAAGTTCCTCCACTCGCCTCCTTTTTGTTCGCATTGAACCCTCCTCATAAGAAACATTCGGTCGGCCTTTACGACTTGTACTTACTTCCTAATATAGTATAAAATAATTAAGTTTTCTTGCAATACCAAAACTTTACACGGATACTTACATTACAAATGATTTCACAAAATAGTTTACTATCTAGCCAGTCACTCAACTCAGTTTCAAATATGTCTCTAATGCGATGATATTTAGACCAATTGTTAGAGAATTTTAATAGAGTAAGCTTTATTTTCTGTTGTTTACTTTCTAATAATACTCGTTTAAAATGCTTTTCGACAAAATCTTTAACATGATGCATACCATCGCATGGTCTGTTTTGCTTTATCTCTAGCGACAATTGAAAAATAGTGCGAATCTGCAATGAGGTTGACACTGAAAAACAATCATAAAAGAAATTCGTGCAAAATCGAGCAGCGGAATTTTAAATATATTAAAGTACATACTTGTAGCTACAAAATACCAAGAAATTGGAAAAGTGTTATCTCTACTTTCTTTTAAATTCTCTACGAAAGTTCGCTGTTGCTGAAAAATTTTGACAATGTCTCACTACTATCTTTTTCTAACGGGATCTGACATATGATCAATATTTGTACACAAGAACAGTGTTTTAATTATAACTAAAGGCACCACTTACACCCTGTTGTACATTTTGGTAGCCGTTACATTCAAATAATTAAATTTTTAGTTTTATAAATGAACCTAAATTTGGAGCTTTTCCATAAATTTCGTTTGCTGTACACAAAAAACGTTCGAATTCTAACATTGACGTTAACCATTTTTGGCCACCCTCGCGACACAGTGCGACGGCACTAATCTCGACACATTGTTTCACTTAAAGCAGTATCTCCGTAATCGTTTTGAAGCTCTCGATGAGCTTTAGCCGCCGTTTTCTTCGATTGAAAGAAGAAAATCAATACTTCCCGCATATGACAATTATTTGGCACAAAATCATACATATTCACACAACCAAAAGAATATGACGGCAAAAGAAAATCACTATTGTGTCGAGACGTCATGTTTATCATATGCCTAAGCTTGGCTCATGACATTTAGGTTATGGCAGAATCGACTAGCACTTACAGCTGGCGCCATCTGTTGGCAAACAGCGGGAACTTAGCAGGAACTAATAAAAAATATGACATGGGTCTTTACAGAAATTGAAAACTTACTATTTTCAATATCATTTTGCAACACCAATAATTAAATTTGTCTTTCATTTTCAAATCAACATAAAAGCAACGACATTTAAGAGTGCAATGCGTAAATATATTTTTTCTGTATTCAAACGCAAGAGTTTAAATATCAGAAAACTATGAAAGTGTGAGTTATGCCACTTTCAAAATAACCGGCACATGCTTACTGTACCCACAACTATTATAGTGTGGACATAATCAGCCTGCACCAATTAACTATGTAGTTCACACTAAACCACCATTCATACACGTATCTTAATCCCCACTTCACTGTGATTCGGTGTCAGGTATGAGTTTGACTGCTGCATCACCTGCATCATCATCATCATTATCGTTATCATCGTCGCCTTTTTCATGCCACATTTTTATTCACCCACTGCCATAGAGACCCATAAGTGGGAAAAATTGCAATTTTGCAATGTGGAAAAATGAAATAAATAATTTTCTTACCCCAGCTCGCTTGGTCATGTTTACTGGAGATTTTATATAGTATGGCGGAAGGGGGGCGGGGAGATTGCTAGTATACTCATATATCACAATACGTAGACCACAAGAAAAGAAAGTTTCATGAACTAGAGGAAAATGAGAAAAAGTACTCGTAGATAAAAAAAAAAATAGACAAAACATGCCATGCAGCTAAATCACAATGAATAATTGCTTTGTAGTAGAAATATGAATTTTTAATAAGATTGTGAATCATCACACTGTGAGTACGGTATTGCCTGCTTTTTCATGTGTGTGTACGAGTATGTATGTGTATATTTCATATGTGAGATAATGAAAGCCGAAGACTACTTAGGATATACAAACATGCGAGGGAGGCTAAGTCAGATAAATAGAAAGTTTGAAAACAATAAATTACTAGTAAGGCAGGGTATCCATCCAATGGATGATCTTCTTTATTTTGGTATTGACCACAAGAAATATTGAAAAGAATTGCCTACATTTGTTGTTATACCTAATTTACCACTTAACTCAAAGGAAGAGAAAGCGAACATGATGGGATCACATGCGAAAACAATATTTTGCTAAAGTCAATGGAACTGATAATAAGGCCAATTATTATTTCTAAAGCTGACTGGCAAAACTATGAAAAGCACATTTCAGAAAGCCAACTACATTTACAAATTATTATTGACAAAGCAACGTTGAATAGTTGATATTGATTGGTTGAAATTTTCAAGGCTTTTGTTAACCTTCCTAATATACTGTCCATGATCGCAATTTTTCAGTGTGACGTGTAAAAAACAGACATGTAGTCAACCTTGGCGCGGTGGCCAGTACACGCGGCAGTCGTTCGCATAATTCAAGGTTTAACCCCGCATACTGCCACATCATCATTATTTGAGTGGCGGTCATTTTGACGTGTCTGACGATAAGTAGTCGAGTAATCGACAAGTCTTGTAAATGCTTTTCAAACTGTGATGTTCCGATGTTGCTCGTTAAACTGTAGGTCCCGTTGAGTGAGTCTAAAAATAGAATGCGTGTAAGCTTACCGAATGCGAGCAGCTGTCCCTTGTCTCATTCATGAATGCAAGAAAATTTGCTTATTTGTTAAAAAAAAAAAAAGAAATTATTTTGTCGGATTACGTGGGTGGTACATTTTTCTATGAGAGTCATTATACAGGGTGTCCGTCTGGAAGGTAATCTACTTTGTTTTGCCTCCATTTTGGTAAACATTAGTCTTGACAGTTCATATTTGACAGTCGTGAAGTAGAGACATGGCAAATTTATTATGGAAAAATATTCGATAAACCAATCGTTAAAACATTTGATCAATACAATCATAGATTACTGTGACCATGAGAAACGTGAAATTTTTGGGAGAAGCAACGTGCCAACAAGACGCACTATTTATCGTGTAGTGAATGATTTAAAAGAAATAGGACCTGTAGCTGATAGGGCCAAGCATGGACCACAACGTACTGCAAGATCGGCTGAGAGCATTACTGCTGCTCAAGAAAGTGTTCAAAACAATCCATCAACCTCAATTCGACGCCGTGCTCAGGAGCTTGGTGTTCAAAAATAACAACTTTGGCTACAATTTTGCACAAGGATTTGTATTTGTTTCCATTAAGGATTCAGTTCACTCAAAAGCTTCTTCCACAAGACCATTTACGACCAATGGAAATCCCTTAAATTATTCTTCAGTCAACTTTGCATCCATAAAAAGTGACAGTCTGTTGTGCAATTTGTTCAAAGGGAATCATTGGACCTTACTTCTTTGAAACTGAAAACGGCGTAACAGCAACTGTCAATGGGGAGCAATATCGTGATATGATAGCGCCACAACTGCATGCTTTGGGCTTGATTAACATGTGGTATCAACAAGACGGTGCCACATCGCATATAGTCAGGATTACCATGGAACTACTGCGAGACCTCTTTCCACAACAAGTTATTTCAAGAAATGGTGATGTTGATTGGCCTCCACAGTCGCCTGATTTGACTGCTTCGGACTTCTTTGTGTGGGGATATCTGAAAAGCAAGTCTTATGCAAACATACCAGAAACGCTTGAGCAACTCAAGCAAAATATTCGTGATGAAATTAATGAAATACCGCGTGAAATTTGTGAGAATGTACATAATGAAAACTGTGCTCAGAAGGGCTCGCGTTTGTGAGGCTAACAGAGGCGAACATTTATCTGATATTCCATACATAATTGCCGACATTAAATAAAACATTTATCAATACAATATCCATTGTCTTTCATTTAATCAAAAATTATAAACAAACAAAGTAGTATACCTTCCCGACGGACACCCTGTATAAATGCTATTCACATTTTTAGCCCACAGGCTTGCGTTTTCATTTCTATTGCAGAAAAACTGTAAAATATGGTATAGTTTTTCTTTGCTAGTGCCCATCTTTGACACACCCTCAAATAATACTGAGCCACCTAATTGTCTGAGTAGTTTTTGGAATTCGAAATCTTATCAATAATCAACCCAACCACACATACACATTGCGTTGTGTACGAATTATTGAAGCCAATTATTGATTTCCAATGAACCGGGTTATCAATTTTTTGATTCTAAAAGAAAAGTCAAATAAAACACTTATTAAGGTATGATTTCGATGGCACTTATATTTCCACCTTGCCATTTTTTACGAGATATTTACAATGTAATTTAAATGATCGTCTCTGGATTGCTCACAGCCGTATATCCTTCTGAGGTAGTTTTCGACCACTTTTTCGTATTTTTCGGGCGGTATCTCGGCGATAACTTGACGAATGTTGGTTTTCAAATGCCCAACCGTTTGGGGGTTATCCGCGTAAACATGGTTTTTGATGTAGCCCCACAGAAAAAGTCGAACGGCGTCAAATCGCACAATCTTGGTGG
Organism: Philornis downsi; assembly: GCA_019455685.1. Taxonomy (NCBI): domain Eukaryota; kingdom Metazoa; phylum Arthropoda; class Insecta; order Diptera; family Muscidae; genus Philornis; species Philornis downsi. Next base: position 868,798 of record JAHXMU010000538.1, read on the forward strand.
CCAACTGACGTCGCCAAAACGTGAAATTATTTATTGTTGGAAATTTCTGGAAATTTCTCATGCAATAAAGCTTAAAACGGTCGTGTCGTGTGGCTCGTGGCACCGTCTTGTTAAAACCACGTATCGTTCAATCCATAATCTTCAATTGCAGGCAACAAAGTGGTTTATTATACGGCGCTCTTTATTGAAATTCGGATTATTCGCCACATTTTCACTAACAGTAGCGATATTTTCGGCAGTGCGTACATTGCGATGATGCGCAGGCCTGACCACATCTGCAACGCTTCCAGTCTCTTCAAATTTCTTTATAACCTCGCCAAATCCTTGCATTGTACGTCGCTTTTAATTACCCCGTAATGCACGAAAGGTGCCCACGTTTGCATCACCACTTTTGTCGTAAGTTTTAACGATCTTCAAGCATTTATCGGTTGTTAAACGAACCACGTTCGTAAATGGCAAACCTTTCACTAAATAAATAACACTTCAGATGACAGGTATTTAACAGCTGACAGCCTTGTCAGACCGCCTGTTTTGAAACCACTGAATCGTTATTTCTGTTGGCTTCTACTTTAAAATATACCGACTGTATGTCCTGTACGCTTTCTCTGGGCTTTTAGAAATAACGGCTACTGATTGCCTACCTGGAGCTATAAAGTAAATTCGGTAATTTTTTTTCTCATGAAGAGGAATTCGTTTGTTGAATTTGTATTTGGAGTACAACATCTAGAAGAATTATTGTCGATTATTCCCAAGCGGTATTTTTGACTCAGATACGTGGCAAATTTTACATTCTAACCCATGGAAACGATCAGCGACCAATGACATTTTCAAGGATTAAAATAGGTTGGCAAAAAAGTATGTTGTCTGTTCCATGCCAATTTGTTATCAGAGTATATCATATCATCCGAATCTTCTCAAATTGTTATAGAACATCCTCGTACAACTATTTTGTTTTTACTGAATTGTCCTTATAATACATCCACACAACAGGATAATATGATATGAGTACAAAATACGGTATATTTTATACTAGCAATAGATGATTTTGCGTAAACAAAACAGGAATGAAGTGAACAAACGAACAAGTGTGTAGTCTACATAATTAAAATAAAAAAGATAAAAGTTTATTGTTGTCATAATATCTATGGATGCAGGCTCTTGGATAGGTGCTATTTTTTCCAGGTGTCTTCCGCGAACAAATTAAAAAAAAGCAGATAATTAAATTGTAGGTCAATGGTCTGACTATTTTCCAGCGTTGTTAGCTGGCGTATCAGAGAAAAGGAATAAAATGGATTCAATGAAAGCATTTGGTGGGAAAAGTGTAATGCGCTGTTTTGTTTACAATGTCTAGACATAAATTATAGGTTCTATTGTTGCTGTTGTTTTATATCATAATATAACCAATTGTTCGGGAGTAAAACAAAGCAAATAGCAAATGATATGAGAAACAAAATTTGAAGATTTCATGAGAATTTTGCGAGAAATCAGGAAAAGAAAGCTTATGGAAAAAATGTTATTCAGTAGAAATGGTTTACTCACATTGTACCTAATTGGCTTAATTGTATTTTAACTTTTATACTAAAACAGAAGGCGTGGCTTTCATCGCCGAAACAGCCAGAGTTGTCTGCCTTCCTATCCATACATGAAATGTAATTTTTATAATAAAAAAAAGTGAAAAAGCCGGGGAGTAATTTCAGGCAAGTGACCGGACGCCTTCAACCAACGTCATTTTGCATTTGCGCCAAAGCACCCAAAAGGAGCGTGGCAAATGGATAGGTTCTTATCATGAAATTGTTTGAATTAATGGGCAATAAGAGAAGCAAAGTTATAATTGAGTTGTATGAAATTGGCTAAATTATATGTAAGTTACTACAAAGACGTGGCAAATCAGACCATTTCCATTTGCAGAAATAAATTTAATAAAAACCTGATGCGTTCTAAATTGCTGTAAATTGAGTAGAACTGAATGCATTATATGAATTTTGCGATATATTATACAAACTATATTATATATTTATATAAATTAATTTAATTAATTTTAACAGGAGATACGAGAGCAGTCCCAAAACAAAGCGAACAGACATATAGATAGATGCTGCCAGTAGTTTGAAAGAAATTATTTTGGTAAAAAGTGCCAACCTTATAAAACATATGTTTTAAGTTTCAAGGTGTTTTCTTTTGAGCCGTCAAAAGTATACAATCGCAGAAAATCTGTAAACATGGAAAAAATTGGTAATTGATTATGTAATTCAATATTTGCATTTGAAAGGTCTCAGTTTAACCAATATTAAGACCGAGATAGATTATACTTTGGGAGAATCCACTTCTTCGTTTACGTCTGTAAAATATTGGGTAGCAGACTTCAAACGAGATGGTACAAGCTGCCAAGACGAACACAATAGTGGTAGACTAATTGAGCTGTCTACGCCAGACACGGTCAAGAAAATCCACAAAATAATATTGGATGATCGTTGGCAGAAGGTGCCTGAGCTATCTAATATGATAGGCATTTCAAAAAGTGATATACATCGTATATTGACTGAAGGTCTGTAGATGAGGAAGCTGTGTGCTAGATGTGTGCCGCGCTTGCTTTCAATAGAGCAAAAACAGCGTCGTGAAGATGTTTCAGTAGAGTGTTTGGCGATGTTTCACCACAATAAAGCGGAATTTTTGCGTTGATTTCCAGCCATGGATGGGACTTAGTCCACCAATTTACACCTCAGACAAAGGAACAGTCAAAGACTCCGGATTCCATCTGCAGGCAAGGTCATGGCGTCTGTTTTTTGGGATGCGCATGGGATTATTTTTATTGATTATCTTCAGAAAGGAAAAACCGTCAACGGCGGCTTTTATGCTAATTTATTGCAGCGTTTAGGTGATGCAATTATGGAAAAAAGGCCACAGTTGACGAAAAGGAAAGTGTTGTTTCATCAAGACAATAGCCCAGCTCACACGTCCATTGTTGCAATGGCCAAAATTAATTAGTTAAAGTTCGAATTGAATCATCATGCACCTTATTCGCCAGATTTAGCTTACCCCGAACTATTTTGTTTATTTTTTTTTTTTTTCGAACTATTTCCAAACTTTAAAAAATGACTCGGTGGTAAGAAATTTGCCAACATTGAAAAGGTGGATTTTAAGTATTTTGATAGTTCTTACTATAAACGGGGTACAGAAGCTACTAAAAGGAGATTATGTTGGAAAATAAAGAAAAATTTTCCTAACTTTTATGTGTCCTCTTTGTTAGGTGGGGCAGTTTTGGTACCGCTTTCGTACCAGAAATGACCTGAATATCCACTTGACTTTTTCTCAAGCTCTATAATTGACAATATTTTGTGTTATTGCAGTTTACGAATTAGGAAGTACAATGGAAAAATGTTGACAAATCTGTCTATTTGTACGATAAATATCAAACTTTGTGCCAAATTTGATTAAATGCTGTTCAACTGCTTCAAAGATATAAGTCTATGACTATATCGGTTAAATCAGTGGTTTATATGAAAAGTATAAAAATTGGCAGGATTTTCCTCAACGTTATAAATATTCTTAACATTATAAATATTCCTAACTTATATTAAACAAAAATAACAAATTGTATGAGAGCTCTTAGAAGAACCAACATGCACCAAATTTGTTTGAATTTATAGGAACTTTTTGAAAGGTATGAACCAACGAATATATGGATCAAGTTGCTCATTTTTTCGGGAGGTACCAGAAAGGTTATGGTTAATCGGGTATTTTTGCTCAAAGTACGATACTACAAAACAGTACAGTGGGTAAACATTTGTGTTGCTGCAAGTTACGCTTTAGTAGTAAAAGAGAATCTTTTGAATTAAGAAGGTCATTCAATCCATTTGTAATCATCCGCATCGATTTGGCAAAATATAAGGCTGCACCAGTTTTTATGAAGTTTGTTGAAGATTCACGGATTAATGACTATAAGTCTTTTTTTCTATAAAATTTCAGCTTTCCAGCCCCTGTACAACAGATCAAGGTCTAGATGCACTTTAAAATTCTTCATATAGCTCTAGGAGTGGGGATTTTATTTGGTGTTCATTTCTTCGGGAGGTATCAGAAGATTATGGTTAATCGATTATGAGATAAAAAAGGCCAGATCATAATGCTCTTCTGGTACCATCCATGCAAAATCACAGATTTGACAAAAAACCTTAAGCTGACTGGCTGGCAGACACTGTAACTGCTTTAAATTTTTGTGAAACTACCTGAAACTTAGAACGGTCTAATATTTTGCCAAATCATAGTCGGGAAGTGTAAATTGGCTTTCAGTTCGCCCCTTATGAAAACTCCCACACAAATTGACTGAAATTCAATTGTTGCCACCTGGTTTTTTATCCATTGTTTTGCTGTATAATTTTTGGCAGAGCTTAACAAAACGATCGCCTAACCGTGGCTCTGCTTTCATATATCTCCAATACAATTGGCTGATTTAGCTCATAATTTCTTATTTTGCTATTTTCCATACAGTTACATTAAAGTCGATAGAATTTAATACCTAACAAAGATTTCCTGAGGTAAATTAATATAAAGTAAATTAATATAAATTGCACAATTTTTTAGAAATTAAATTTTTTCCCGTAACTCAAATTTTGTAGGGAGCAACAGTCTGCATTTTTGTTTATCGTCTTGGTTTATATTAACTGTCAACAATTGGGGAATTAATGTTTCCCCTTTCTGATATGTCCCATGCAAATGATAGATTTAAACTTACCTACTTCATTTAAACAAATTTGGCACAAATCATGCATTTGATTTAGATCTGAGAATGAAAATAAACTGCAATGTCATGCCCATTGCGGTCCTTCCCATAGAAATCGACAGATTTAAACCTTATATTTTCATACCTTACAATTACTTGTATTGAATTAAACCACATTTGGCACAAATCATTCATTTGATTTTGATTTGAGAATGAAAATAGACTGCAATGTCATACCTATTGCTGAACTTCGCATATAATTTGAACGATTTTATAAGATTTAGTTTTTCCCCCATTGAAAATTTATATGCTGCAGTAGGTTTAATTTTAGTAATGTAATGCTTGGTAAAATATGAAAAAATTCATCAAATAACTCCTCCCTATACAAATTACTTAATTTAAATGCTCCTGGAATCATATCCAGCAAAAGAAGTGCATCTGGGGAAGCTGAAATTCACGGCAATTTGTGCAGCAAAGTGGTGAAAATTTCCGAAATCAGCAATGAATTTAACAAAGGCTTGTTATAGGACGGAAGCGGGTTGTTGAAGCGCGTCTCTTTCACATTTCCCTGAGAGTTATTATAACAATAAAAAAGCAGTAATTTTGGTGCAATTTTTCATTTAACCAAAGAAATTTCGTTCAGAGTTTTCAGATCGAAATTAGACAACACAACAGACTTTCTATCAAATGTGATTATGTGGCCGTCGAATTTAAAGAAATTAATAGTATTTGGATGTAATTTAATTTACTAAGATCTGCAGAGTTTGTTTAGATATGAAAGCGATATAAAAATACTTCCTTGGAAATGATAAATATGCATATATTACCTTAATGTTATTATGCTTGAAAGACTTCCACTTTTTTCCGCTGGGTATCTTTCATTCAATTATACTAAGTTGTACATTGATTTAGAGCATTTGCTAATAAGAATCTATCGATTTATCATGTGTCATCTGGTACTCCGAATACTTTTGTCCCAGTGCCAAAGGATAAATTTGCGAGTAGTTTATAATGGTTCTAATTTACAGTTTGTGCATGACATGAAATGTTTGGAAGTCTTATTAGATGATAAACTGCGCTTTGAGAAGCATATTAATCACGTTGTTTTAAGTGTTAACTATGCATTGAGTCAATTATACACAACTAATTTGTCGCTCCCGCTGTATGTAAACAAGCAATTGGTTCATGCCCTAGTTATGCCACGTATTGTGTACTGATTAGCGATATACTCTGCTACTACTAAAAAATATATGAACAGAGCTGTTCACTACATCTTTTCCCCCAAGAGACGTGTACATACATATAACAGCTGCATTTATCGATGTACGATAGTTGTTATGTTTCTACAAAATGTATTCTAACCAATGTCCGCGTTTCCTATATGAAACTTTTAAATTTTGTCATTCCGTTCGTAGAAGGCAATTGTTTATCCCCAAACTTTGCCATCTTACAGCTCGATCTTTTATTGTAAGAGTAGCTCGTAGCTATAATGCATTGCCAAATGAGCCTAGAAATTTAAATGTATCATACACAATATTTCGTAATAGACTTATCTATCATATGCAGTTGACTTAGGTGAATATTCTTTTACATCTTGATATTAAATATATTATTTTATGTGATCCATTTTTATTTTATATACATTTTTACACTTACTTTGGAGTAGTTGTTACAACACTATTTTTTTGTTTTAGTTTAAGATTTTTATAAAAAGAAATGTTCAGATTTTAATTTTGAATTAGCCGTTTGTACCAGTATTATATTATAATATCTGTGGTCACAATCCATAACAGCCTAAGTCTGTTTTTCAATATTTTCAGTACAGGAGTTTAAAGTTTTGAATCTTCAGTGGAAATCAGGAGAAGGTGTTTTTTTGGAAAACTTTGCTACAGATTCCAAGGAAACGAATTTCTTTACTTAGTTGTTAACAAAAAATAGTTGTTTATTCTCGCAGTTAAAAGATATTATCGAAAAAGACACTTAGGCTCTTATGAATTGTTGAACGAAAGAAAGTCAAAAAGCTCAAGTTGAGTTAGGCTATTATTCCAGATTAAATAAAAAACTTTAAGTGCGCCTAAATTGACATAAATTATTATTCTATGTCAAAATATTTCAGATTCGATCTCTCATGTTGAGTTAGGTTGTTATTCCTATATAAGAATTCATAAAGTTTAAAGACTTAACGACTTAAGTTGATTTAGGCAATGATGAAAAAATAATGTTTATATTTGTTGTAATCCTAAATTGACTTAGGCAGTTATGCCAAAACAGTCATTTAGAAAAATAACTTAAGCTATTAGGTCTTTTAGGATTAATTGCCTTCCTAGAAGACATACAAACATGAAAAATTTAAAGCAAATAAATTTAGATACGCTGAATACGACGGTGCTAATAAATTGAATAATTTCTCAACAGCAGTATTTATTTCAATTTATGCATATTGTGATTTACTAACCAGTTTGGAACTGTAATGTTAGTAAAAAAAAAACAAAAAAAAAAAAAAAATTGCAATTTGGGCTGACATATACATATATATATATATTCAATATTTAAATTTTTTTTCATTATTTTTATTTCCCTCCATTTCGCCTACTTTCTGGTGCACTTTAATTTGTGCGTTATAGGAAAATAGTTAGTAGTTAAATTGATGTTATATTCTAAGTTATATTTTATTTTTGGTTTTCAATTCCAGTAGTATTTATTTTACGCATTTTGCAAACTGAAATTTCTATACTGTTTTAAAAAGTAGTTATGATAATTTTTACTGAAATATCGTATCGCATATTGCGATGGTCTGATATGTTCCCCATCGAATGTTATATTTTAATTTTATATTATTTCCATCTTTATGAATGAAAGCTTTCCTACCCTTTTAAGAAAAATGATACTAAAAACCATGGAATGCCTTTATAGTTGTTACTTTAACTACAATGTATTTTAACATTTCAGTTTATGATGTTTAATTGAAAATAAAAAATAAATATAAAATAATTTTTTTTCTTTCATTTCAGATTTCAAAGTGCCACTATAACCCCCAGAAAAGCATAACCCCGAAAATTCCATCACCTGAGGTAAAAAATCAACATCAATATTGAAATTAAATATTTTCAATGCAATCATAGTGAAAAAGTGAAACAAAAAAAAAAAAAAAAAACAGATAATAATAATAATAATAAATAAAAATCCACTATATATATGTTATGTATGTAACACATATATTCTAACAGTGAATTTTCCCCGGGAAATATTGAATTAATACCCAAACAAATTGATAAAAATCAAACAACAAAAAAATATCTTCAAAATAAACGTGAATAAATTGTATGCAATTGCAATAAAATGCAGAACGGCCGAAGTATTTATTTGATGGACAAAAATGTAAATTTTTCACCATAAAATGTTTAATTGAAAAATATTTTCTTTTTTTTTTTGTAAATAACAACGAAAACTTATAAAGTAAATAAAACGGGACGTTCACAAAATTGCTGGTTAAACATTATACGAAGAGCACAAGAAGCCACGAAAATGCATTGCCTTTGTCGCCCATCACGGATAATGTCCGTCCGCATCAACTTATTGGACGAAACGGATTTTATACACGAAATTAAGGTAAGTTTGAAAACAATTGAAAACAACAACAATTAATTGTTCCAACAAATTAGAAAATGTGTCATACTTAGCCATGTCTCCAAACCTTAACCGATTGATTATTTTTTGAAATTTGGTCAAGCATAAGTTCGCTCTAAAGCAAATTTTATGCAGTATTAACACTTTATATGCATTTTCCTATTTAGTGGAAATTTTTGCAGAAATATGAAAATGAATTTGTATAAATTTAAGGTGTACGAAATCTTTGGCTAGATGAGCCATAATGAACAGTTATGGTAGAATACTTAGGATAGCTAAGCCAGAGGAAAGAAAACCAATGTTTATATGTTTAGTTTTTTACAGACCACTGTACTATTTTATGGACTATAAAGTAATGAGTAGTCTTATTGAATACTCAATACTAATTATGATTATAGTTTCAACAAAGCAGAGTTATTTATATAAAGACAATAGTATGCAGCAAGGCAGATAAGAATTGTATCAATCGACTTCTACCAACTAACTGGCCAGCCATTCCTATTGTTTCATAAGCAAAAGTTCAAAAGAAAACTGCCAAAGATTTGCAATAAACTGACAACAACAACAAGAGTTCTCGTCGCACATACAGGGTGATTTTCTAAAATTTAAGTTTTTCAGATTGGCAGCACTGGTCGCTAATGGCGTCCAAACGTCATCTGTCAAAGTGAAAGGTGTACAGTATACTCTGCCATTTCATCATGGAAAGACTAACAAACGAGCAACGATTGCAAATCGTTAAAATTTATTATCAAAATTCACGCTCTGTGACAAATGTGCACCGTTTGACCATTTTATGGCCGTCATAATCGACCTGCTGAATCAACAATTCGTGCTGTTATCTCCAAATTTTGCACCAAATTTACTTTGTTGGACATAAAACTATCGACTCGCATGCGTAGAATGCGTACCGAAGAAATTACAGCCGTAGCGACCAGTGTTAATGGCGATTGTGAAATGGCAATTAGTCGCCGAACCACAGAGAACTTTTCGTTTCCCCAATTGGCTGAGTTGAACTTGGTTGACATGTGGTTTCATCAGGACGATGCAACATGCCACACTGCTCAAGAAACAATGGATATGTTGACAGATGAACTTGGTAAGCAGCTTATCTCTCGATTTAGCCCTGTGAGTTGGCCCCCAAAATCTTGCGATTTATCGCCTCTTGATTATTTCTTGTGGGGTTATGTCAAGTCGTTAGTTTAAGTGGACAAGCCGAACACTACTGAAGTCCTACAGGATAACATAACACGCGTTATTCGCGTCGAGCCGAAATGCTCGAAAAAGTGACGAAAAATTGGACCTTCCGAATGGACATTTTGAGACGAAGCTGCAGACAACATTTACATGAAATTATCTTTAAGAATTAAATGGCAAAGACCAATTTATCGATTCCAATAAAAATTTATAATGATTCAAATTTATATGATTCAAATTTGAATGTTTTAGTTGATTTAAAAAAAAACTACGATTAAAAAATCTTCCTATAGATTCTGTTTTAGAATAGAGTTCAATGTATAGACATACGAAGCAAGAGGGGAACATTATTTCGTACATGCACTTGTCGCGAAAAACATATGGCAAATGAAATACTGGTGGACTGATCAAAAACAACAACAAGAACCGACTGCATGTTGTTGTTGTTATAGCGATATTTCAAGAGAGCAACGAGCAAAGTAAAATAAATAACAAATGGATATAAAATTCAAATTAATTTAAAACAGGAAACATGTCCGGAATAAAACCTCCAACATAAGGTATACTAAAAGGACATCAACTATTTTTCCAATAGATGGCTTTAGTAATCTGCGTAAGGGCAATCGGTTTACTCTACGGAAACAGGTTCACAACTAGCCGGCCTAACCTTATAAAACATATGTTTTAAGTTTCAAGGCGTTACGATGTTCAATATTTCTATTTCAGCCATCAAAAGTAAACGATCTCAGTGAATTTGTAAACATAAAAAAAATTGGCCATCGTTATGTAATTTAATATTTCCATTTGAATGGTTTCAGTCCAACCAATATTAAACCCCAGCTAGATTATACTCAGGAGAAATCTGTTTTTTCGTTTACAACTGTAAAATGTTGGGTAGCAGGGTTCAGACGAGGCCGTATGAGCTGCCAAGACAAACTCCATAGTGGTCGACCAATTGAGGTGTCCACGCCAGACATGGTTAAGAAAATCCACAAAGTGGTATTGGATGATATCGGCTAAAGGTGCGTGAGCTAGCTGGAAAGATAAACTTTTCAAAAACTGCTATACATCGTATATTGACCGAAGATTTGAAGATGAGAAAGCTGTGTGTAAGATGGGTGCCGCACTTGCAATCAATAGAGCACAAAATAGCGTCGTCAAGATGTTTCAGTAGATGATTTTTTTGATGTTTCACCGCAATGAAGCCGAATATTTGCGTCGATTTGTAAACATTGATGAGACATGGGTCTACCACTTCACATCTGGGGCAAAGAACAAAAGTCAAACAATCAAAGCAATGGACTGGAATGGAAGAATCCTATCCCAAGAAGGCGAAGACGGTACCTTCTAGAGGCAAGGTCATGGCATCTGTTTTTAGAGATCCGGATGGGATTATTTTTAATGATTATCTTCAGAGAGGAAAAACCAATCAACGGCGAATATTATGCTAATTTATAGCAGCGTTTGGGTGATGAAATTATGGGAAAAACTCCGGATTTGGCGGAAAGGAAAGTGTTGTTTCAATGTTTCAGTTTGCATACCCACTATTGTGATGGCCAAAATTAATGAATTAAAGTTCGATTGTTTCATCACGCACTTTATTAGCCAGATTTAGCTCCCTCGGACTATTTCCTATATTTCTATATATATTTTAAAAATGGCTTAGTTGTAAAAGATTTGCCAGCAATGAAGAGGTGATGTCTGCGGTTAATGGCTATTTTGAGGAGTTGGACAGTTCTTACTATAAACAGGATATAAAGGGTGGCGCATATGTAACGTTAATGGCAACTATATTGAATGCGTTCTTGTGCATCATTTGGTTTTAACTCGTAAACCAATTGCATTTTATATGGGAAAAGATGTAACATATGTAAAATTCTTTGCAAAGACCGCCTAGACAAATCTAACTGTTGAGAACGTCTCCTGGTGGAACTTTCGGGGTTTTCCTCAATACTTGCTTGCACTCGAGTAATGATCACTTCATTTCGAACTGCACGATGTCTTCCAGCACGCGGAAGATCACAGACAACCTCTTGCTGCTCAAAACGCTGATCCAATCGGTAAATTGTTGGAGCGCTAGGAGCATTTCGAATATGAAAGAAATTTGGATATGATCTGAATAATCGAATGCTGACATTCAAAGTAAAATTGAACAACTTTGGTTTTTTGCTCTATGCTGAGCCTTTCAATCATAAATTTCCCAAGTATTATTTAGTTAATTCTGTAAAGAGACGAAAAAAAAACTTAAACAAAAAATGTATTCACTGACCAAATCTCAATTTTGCTTATTCGCAACCCTATAGAAGCTATTGAATATCGCTGGAAAAAGTGTATCGAGCTAAAAAGAGTTTACGAGTATGTTGAAAAATAAAGAAAATTTTTCTCAACTTTTTTGTGTCATTTTTGTTAGGACGATTAGTTTTAGGACCGCCCTCGTATTTATTTATTAGTGTAAAGGCTACATCAAACAACCATGTAATTGTAAAACCCCAATTTTGTTATGCCAACCCAATGATTCAGGAAGATCTCATGGTTGACATCAGCGATAGGCTCGCTCTCGTTTTCCGTTAGCTATCAAATGGACCACGTTGCCAGCAGCACTCAACGTAAAATATAAACCTTTAATGTAAGTTAACAAATCTTTTGTTTTCATCTCCTCCCACACGAAATCTCTCGTAGGTATTCCAATCCCGCAAAGAACCTGAGTTATTCCCAAAATCCTACAATTTTTTTAGAACCTAAGTTTTAACTAAAATTTTTAGGTTGTAAAATCTTACAGATTTATATTTCACAAATATGTTGAATACGGACAAATTTCAGATTTGGTTTCAAATTTTGGAAATAAAGTAGAAAAATCTATTAAAATTGTAATTTAAAATATATATATAAATCAATTGCTGTGCGTTAGTCTCGCTAAAGCTCGAGAACGGTTGGACCGATTTGGCTCATTTTGGTCTTAAATTATTGGTAGAGTATTCCAGAGGGTTTGAAAGATTTTATTTGAAGTGATAGATGGCGTTGGAGATGAGATTTTTGCAATTAATTTTTTTATTTTGAAGGCAAAACAACGTTTGCCGGGTCAGCTAGTTTAAAATATAATAAAGATGTTAAGCGTCGTGGTTAGGTTGTAACCAAATCAGCTTCAATTCGCGGATACTAAATTGTCTCATTATAATATGTTCCTATCGATTATAGGCAAATTTCAACACTGCCAGTACCCCCACAAATTTACATGGCTGACTGTAGGTATGTAATTTTCGTATTCGAATATCACTAATACGTACAACAAATGCAACACTTGAATTTCTATGACAAAAGCCAAAACAGATCATCGCCACCAGGAGCAGACATTCAAAATGATTACCCATTCACTATATTCATATATGTATGTTGCGGTGTGTCTGTGTGCAAATACAAACATGGCAAAGTGTCATCATTCACACTTTAGTTAGCCATAGAAGTCATACAGAGTGTGACTGTGAATTTTTTTTTTGTTGTATCTAAATGTATGGCATGGAGCCATCAGCGCCATTGATCTAAACCCTGTTACATCCAACAGCCAACCAACACCATCAAACACTATCAAATGTTTTCGCCTCATCAAATGTTTTGTTAGCACTTTTAGAAAATGTATGTGTGTGTGCGTAAGTGTATGTGTTGGTGAGACACAGCCAGGCAGAGACAGCAAGTGGTAGTCAAATGTTCAAGTATTTGTGAATATATTGTAGTGTGTTGGTGTTGCTCATCTGTATCATATTCTAAATTGCATACATTCGCAGAAAAAAAGGGAATTCGTAGCAATAAAACAACAACAACAACAACAAATGTAACACAAAAAATGTTTTATACTATTCTTATTTTTCGCTTTAACCATTTTGTTAACTTTTTCTGTAACAACGTGTGTGTGTGTGTGTGTGCGATAGACGCAATGACATTTTTGTCTCTAACAACAACTGACATAAAGACAGAGGAGCAGCATCATTACCTGCCACTCCACCCGTAGTGACGACATGTATTTTTCAATAGATCCATTCACTCACATAAAATGTACTCGCATGTTGGTGAAATATTTCAAGTGCATGCAATCCTGTGTGATCCATGAATTTACGGCAGACTCCTTGTTCAAGTTTTGTTACGAAATATTGTCTGTTCCCAGTTTGTCAAATGTTGAATTTGTACTTCTGAGTTTTGTTTTTGCAGAGATGCGCTCGGTTTCCTTATTCTCTTTACGTGTCGAGTGGAAACGTTGTGTTCAGTTGATATGAAATTGGTTTCATTTGCAGTGGCTGCTTACTGTGTGCAAATGAAAATTAGATACTTCACTTTTACCGACACTTTTAAAATGTAATTGTGATGTACCAGTCAAATGGTTTGTAAATAATATCAATTTAGAATATGCTTACGGAAGCCAAAATTCTGCTGAACTGGTCAATAGTGCAGACAATGTCACTCACTGTACAGTCTAAGTTAATTGGTGTGTGGACATTAAAAGTAAAAGTACAGGGTGGCGCAATAGAACGTGCATATTTAAAAAATAGATTAAAAAATAAATACAAAAGGTATGGTTAAAATAAATCTAAGGCATTGTAGAGTAATAAATGGAGTTTATTTTTTAAAAATAACATCATCTAAATGGTGATCCTCTCTACGACGGCACTCCTCTAACCGCAAACGAAAATTATTGAAAACTTTCTTCAGTAATACTGATGTAATGGCTGCCATTTCACCACGGATATTCTCCTTGAACTAAACGATGTTTCCTGGATTATTACTGTAGACTTTGCGTTTGAGGTATCCCCACAAAACAAAAAGCCAAGAGGCGTCAAGTCTGGACTACGTGGGGGCCATGGGATATCACCTCTTTTCGAAATCAGTCTGCCAGGGAACATCTGCTTCACCACCGCCATGGAGTCATTTGATGTGTGACAGGTAGCTCCATCTTGTTGGAATCAAGTTCTGGAATTCACTATTCTTGAACTTTCAATTTCTGGAGCCAAAAATCCGTCCAACATCTCAACATAGCGTTCCGTATTAACCGTGACGTTTTGGCCCCGCGCATTTCCGAAGAAAAAAGGACCAATTATTCCTCTGCCAGAGATTGCTGCCCATATTGTCACTTTAGGACTATGCAATGGTTTCTGGTGTTTGGTTTTTGGGATTTTCATTGTTCCAGTAACTACAATTTTGACGGTTTACGAACCCATTCATAAGGAAATGAGCCTCGTCAGAGAAAAGGATATTGTCAAAATTGGAAAATCGATTAAGCATTTCATTAGCAAATGCGACCCTTGCTATGAAGTCAGGCTCTTTTAATTCTTGTGTTAATTGCAGCTTATATGGATGCAGTTTAAGATCCAATGTTAAAATTCGTTGCAAACTTCGTCGCGATAATTGTAAGACAGACGATCTCTTGCGAGTCGACATTTGTGGATTTCCTCGTACTGACTCCATAACTCTCTCAACATTGTCTTCGGTCCTAGATGTTCTTGGGCGACCATTTGCTTGTGGTTTAAATGTTGAACCGGTCTCTTCAAAACACTTTACCCATGTTTTAATTAAATTAGCACTCGGAGCTTCACTAATTCACCGTAGTCCATATTCAGCACAATATAGTCGCCTGGTAGCAATATATGAACGAGAGTTTTAGTAAAATGCGCGCACGCAAAATGCGCGACGCTTCCCGTCGAAGTGATTCATAGCGACTAAAACTCCATGAGCCCGCCAACCCAACGATGTAGGCGCTCCCCCGCCCGCTCCTTTTCTACCCCGCAAAAAAAGATGATGCAATATGCACGTTCTATTGCGCCACCCTGTACTATAGAATGTAGGAACGAGGGAGAAACGATCAAGTATTTTCAAATGATTAATTCGTTATTTTTAATTGCAATGTAGGCAACAAATGCCTGACTTAACTTTTTATCATTTGCATTACAAGGATGTTTTTTTGTTTTCAATAACCGTCTAACAGACATGAGGGATCAAGTTTATTATTTGAGAGTAGTTGATTAATTGATGGCAGCTAACAGCTGTGCTCGTAACGTTACTACGCTGTTTTCATAGATTCTCGATCTGGTACCACCAAATATTCTCACCTCACCAGATACCAGATAGAGGATATTTGAACAAGCCCAGTTAGCGCTGTTAGCTTCAGTAAATGGACTACTTTCAAATATTGAGCTTAAGAATATTTGGAGACACCACATCGAGGATATCTGAAGCCCGTGTAACAACGTTATGAGCAACTCTATTAGCTAGGGTAAGTGGATAAGGATATTAAAGGTATTTGGAGATGCCAGATCGAGGATATTTGAAGTCTGCTTTCAACGTTACGGGCAACGCTGTTAGCTACTTTCAGTTAATGAACTACTCTCAAATATTAAACTTGATGCTTCATTTTTGTCTGTGTTTGACCGCCATCGATAACAGAAATTTTCTTAAGGACGCAAATGAGAAAAATTAAGCTTTAGATGTTCATCAGAAATAGTTGATTGCTAAACGCAATTATTTAAACAAGCAAAAATCCAAACAAATACCATAGGACTCTACTAAATTCAAAGGCCGAAACTTGACTTACTGAATATATTTGTAGACATACGAGTATATACAGAATTCCTGAAACAAGAAAGGCTATTTCAAGCAACCTCAATTTTGTTACGCCCAGGTGGCAAAGCAGCGGTTCACGGAGTCTCATAGTTGAAATCAGCGATAGGCTCGCTGTCGTTTTCCGCTAGCTATCAAACGGACTACATTGCCAGCCGCATACAACGTGAAATAAAAACCTTTAATGTAAGTTAACAAACCTTTGGTTTTCATCTCCTTCCACACGAAATCTCCCGTAGGTATTCCAATCACGTAAAGAACCTGAGTTCTTCTAAAATCAATCAATGTTTTTAGAACCCAAGTTCCAACTAAAATCTTTAGTTGCGACTCTACTCTACTAAATTCAAAGGTCGATACTTAACTTACTGAATATATTGGTAGACATGCGAGTACATACAGAATTCCTGAAACATTAATTGCGGCATTTTGCGAGGCAGGCCCCAAGACTAGATGACCCAACAAAGCAGACACAAAGAAGTTGGGAAACATTTTCTTTATCTACTTTTTTACCAGCGATATTCAAAGGCTTCTATAACCTGTTTTTAGTAAGGACTGACTAACTCCTTAAAATAACCATCAACTGCAAACTCCATTGTCATTTGTTTAAGTTTTAGAATAGAAAATAGTTCGAAGGGGCTAAATCTGGCGAATAATGTGCGTGATGAAAGAATCGAACTTTAATTCATTAAGTTTAGCCACCGCAATAGTAAATGTGTGTGTGTCTTAATGAAACAACACTTTCTTTTTTGCAAAATGCGGGCTTTTATCTATAATTTCGTCATATATACGCAGCAATAAATTAAACTAAGCTAGGTAGAAAAATTAGCTTTTATACAAAAAAAACTATTCAGACAGAAGAATCATCCCTCAAATTCAATGCAATGTGGTACATTAATCGCTGCATAGTATTAAGCAAGATATTTGAGATGTAGTAAACAGAAGTTCATTATTTTTCCGATAGATGGCTTTGTAATCTGCATCTGGCGTTGTATAAATGCGATCGAATTACGCTAGATGGCATTAGAAAAAATTCGATTTCATACTCAAATAACTGCTGAGAAAATGTTGTATTCTTGTGCTCGACCCAATATTGTTTAAGCGGAAGGACACCAGCTAAGAAAAAATACGCCGTATCTAATAGTATTCCTTCAATAAAGTCGAAAAGGCAGGCCAGACAACTAAGAATGTCAACAGTGTTTATGGTCCTAATACTATAACAGCCAACAGCCGTTGTGGTAATTTTTATATCAAAGATGCACCACTCTTTGAAATGCCAATTGCCAAAACTGTCGATAAAATAATGGAAGTTGCTGAAAATCATGGAAGAATGGCTTTGAGCTAAAAAAGAGAGCCAATTGGAACTGCTTGAATAATGCTCGATGTCTGGGCGCCACAGGAGTTAGGGCAGAACAATCTCATTGACCGATTTTCCATTTGCGAATAGTTGCTATAATGCAACAAAATGGTCCCCTTTCTGAAGCGGATAGTGACTAGTGGTGAAAAGTAGTTCAATTACGATGCTATTAATTGGATACGGTAAGGATGAAATCACGGTGAGCCGGCATAAACGACGGCCAAGCCAGTATTGCACAGTCAAGAAGTTGTTGCTATGTGTTCGTAGTAATTGGCTGGGAATCATCTACATTGGACTACTCTCCTGAGACCAAACTGTTAATTCTGATCTGTACTGTTAACTATTGGAACGTCTGCAGAAAGCAATCGCCCACACGCGGTCAGCTTTGGTCAATAGGAGAGGAATTATGTTCCATTAGGGCACCTCCTGGCCACACACACCAACAGTGGCCAGCCAGAAGCTCCGGGATCTTGGTTAGGAGATTCTTATGCGTTCACCTTATAGTCCGAACCTGGCCCCAAGAGATTATCACCTGTTCCTATGTTTGGCAAATGATTGCTCCACCTCAAGAAAAGTTAGTTAAAATGAATTGTCTCAGTTTCTTGCCAAAAGAGACGAGGATTCAATGAAAGAGACATAATGGAATTATCTTCAAAATGACAGTAAGTTGTCGATCAGTCTTCCAGAGTTAAAGTCCGCGGGGGTTTTACGTGAGTCTCTTTGTAAGGTCTTACCCACGGTGTGCTAATCACACTAGGCATATTGCAATGCGATTGCCAGCGCCGCTCTATAGTAGTCAAGTTAACTTAGACTGCTACTAGTCAAGTTAACTTAGCGGTATAAACAAATGTCGACTACACCCTCCCTTCCCATTTATGGACAGGAATAGGAGCCGACAATTGTGGGAGCAATCTACCGTAACGGTCAGTCATTCCCTCCAGCCAGAAGATACCAAATTGATTATGCTAGTGTAGAATACAATACTTAATATGGTGAAGGTGAGGCCTATCTTATCATCCCTGCTATACTATGGGTCTATGAGTGTTATGACAAAATGGCTGACCCTGGCGCGTTGGTTAGTACATACACGCGATTATCGTTCGCAAAATCATGGGTTCAAATCCACATACGGCCACCTCTCAGTAAATGAGGGGCGGTCATCTCGATGTGTTTGACGATCACTTTGAGTAATGGAGTAATCGACAGTATGGTAAATGCTTCTCAAACTATGATAATCGGAATTGTCATTAAACTTATTCAACCTAAAAACAGAATGTGAGTGAGTTAGGCTCAAAATAGAGAGCTCACTGAATGTGAGAAATTCTCTATGTCTCATTTATGGGATGGAAGGAAATTCATTTTCGTAAACGCCAATTACACCTTTGTGTCGCTGTCGAGAACTTTGGAGATGACCTAATACTGTCTTATAGGATCATTTTGTTACTCGAGGCATAAAAAGTTTACAGATGGCTTAATAAACCTATATTTATTTTATGGATTTTGCATTCATATTATCAAGTTTTTATAACAAATTCGAAATGACTCACAATAAGGTTTTATTAACCGAGAAGAAAATATCAATATATTCACATAAAATCAAATGCTAATGCAATACAAAATTTATGTCAGTACAAATATTTTAATGTGCAAAAATATAAGGAAAAAACAACTCACTTTTATATTGCAATTTCTTAGAATTTTTAAAACCCCACAATCTGTTCCTTGACTTTATATTTCGAATAATATAGTCAAATACGTGGTATGAGCAAATGACGACTACATCCTCCCTTCCTATTTATGGCCAGGATTGTTAGATAATACACATAGAGGGGACAAAAGTGAAATCAATAAAATTTTATGGCTACACAAATTCGAGCATTAGCAATTCTCCTTGGGGGTCATATAAAATGTTCAAATAATAATATACGAGCACGACCATATGAATAAATGAATGAATGAATGAATGAAGGAATGAATGTGTGACTGCAAATGTTCATGCGAGTTGGAATCTATACAAATGAACATGGAGCACATTACACTTTGCCAACTGTCACTTCCTCCGTTCACATTTATTGCTACTCTTTTGTTGGCGCTGTTGCTGTTGCTGTTGTTGTCGGTGTTGTTGCCATCGTTATTGATGTTGTTGTTGCTAATAACAATTGCTATTCGGGTTATTGGTTGCCTTTGGCTTCTTTTTTCTGTCGATTTTGCTAAATCAGCAAAACGATTTTTTTTTTATCATTGCGGGAAGCGAATTACATACAATCCACCACCCACTGCTCAATGGAAATGTCTTTGGAATAGACAGAATACCACCGCTGTAATCACAATCACATGTGTACGTACATGTGCATAGATATGTTTAAAGTATTGCATGAATATGTGTAAAATCATGTGAAAAATACCAGCGGCAGTATATACAGCTTTAAAATTTTCATGAAATAAGTAAATAAATTTGTTCGCTTTTATTTGACGGCATTGCAGATTTACGAGTCAAATGAATTTATAAAACTAAAAAAAAATCTAAACCAAAACTAGATACAAATACAATATAAAACAACAAATTTTTTTTTTTTTTTGCATCCCTCGTGATTTTTTAATCGTAGTTTTTTTTAAAAATCAATAAACACTCAAATTAGCATCATATATTAAAATTGTTTATTGGAATCGATAAATTGGTCTTTGCCATATAATTTTTAAAGATAACTTCATGTAAATGTTGTCCGCGGCTCCGTCTCAAAATGTTCATTCGGAAGGTTCAATTTTTCGTCACCTCTTTGATCATTTCGGTCTGTATTCCACGAATAACGCGTGTTATGTTATCCTGTAAGGCTTCAATAGTGTATCGGCTTGTGCACTTAGATTTACGACTTGACATAACCCCACAAGAAATAATCAAGAGGCGTT
Source organism: Philornis downsi (assembly GCA_019455685.1). Lineage (NCBI taxonomy): Eukaryota > Metazoa > Arthropoda > Insecta > Diptera > Muscidae > Philornis > Philornis downsi. The sequence goes on from JAHXMU010000538.1 coordinate 889,197, forward strand.
CAATCCCACGATCTTGGGGGCCAACTCACAGGGCCAAATCGAGAGATAAGCTGCTCACCAAATTCATCCCTCAACATACCCATTGCTTCACGAGCAGTGTGGCATGTTGCACCATTCTGATGAAACCACATGTCAACCAAGTTCAACTCAGCCAATTGGGGCGTTGTGGTAGGTCATTCGGCTTTAATTCTTACGTAAGTTGAATTTTATAGGCTTTCAAACCCAAATCGACGTGTGAAATTCTCTTTGTGGTTGAGTAAAATATGCCCAATCGCTGAGAACGGCTAAGAACGATCGTCATTAACACTGGTCGCTACGGCTGCAATATTTTACGGTATGCACTCTACGCATGCGAGTCGATGGTTTTATGTTCATTAGGTCCATATTTGGATATAACAGCAGGTCACGACATTCAAGAGGTCGATTATGACGACCATAAAAAGGACATATCAAACGATGCACATTTGTCACAGAGCACGAATTTTGATAACAAATTTCAACGATTTGCAATCGGTGCTCGTTTGCTAGTTTTTCCATGATGAAATGCCAGAGTATATGTATATATATATGTATATATGTCATTACCAACCAGTGCTGTCAACCTTGAAAAATCACCCGTTAGTTTGTTCGACTACTCAGAGCATCAGTCAGCACATCGAGGTAATCGATAATTGCAAAGAACCACCACAAAAGTTCCAGACAGCTGAACTCGCTTTCATGTGCCTTCACTCAACATCCTTTAGCGTTGGTGCAAAAGTGCGAGGGGTGCCAGGAAAGATGTAGGGATTTACTAAGTTCTTAAAAAGAAAACAATGAATTTGTGCACAATGTCCAAAGTAAAACTATAACTTTCCGAAGCCCCTCCGTTAGGAATTACAGAGACACCATTGATTTTTGATTCTAGAAGAAAGGAGACAGATTTTTCCTAAATCGGTAAATTTGTTTGTGGCAATCAAGCCCATTTTTATTCGCAAAATTAAATTGACGAAATATCTGACGTGTGCTAAATTGTACTGAATTTAGCGGAATTGAATGAAAGATATGCATTTCGGAATATGGATTGTATGGGAGTTATCAGAGAGAGCTCGGTAATCCGGTTGATTTTTGTGGTCAGCCCTGTGTAATGTACACACTGCCAAAAATATCGCTTCTGTTAATGAAAGTGCGGCAAAAAATCCGATTTTCAATTCAGAGCGCTATGGCTGTATGAAAACCGGCTTTGTTTCGCCTGCTATTGGAGGGTATGAGCTAGGCGATGTGTGGTTTCAACAAGACTATGCCTCAGGCCTTACACCACGTCCAAGGGGTAGGCGGGTGTTTCCTAGGATGCTTTGTACCGCTTATCCCTAGAACGCAGGCCTCTCTACCTGATCCTGTAATTAAGCAGGCAAAGGGTATGATGCTTGCGATTAAACAAAGTAGTGTGGCCTTGTGCCAGGCGCCCTAGGAAAAGGTGGATTATGTCTTGGGATTCATCTATAATATGATTCAAACTGATCTTGGAACTCGTTTTTCGAAAACCAAGTAAAGGGGAGATTCATAGTTAAACAAGACACATCCTGGCAACAGGTGCGGTTATAAAGAAGCCCTCGGGAGGTATCAGAAGATTTATCTTTTCCGTAAATATAGTTGTATGACCAGAGAGATCTGGTTAATGAACTATGATAGGAGCATGGTATACTTTGCTTTTGCTGTGTTGATATTCTCTCCTCGGACATTGAAAATCTATGCCGTATTATTATGGATTACCAGTTCTATGCGAGGTATGATAAACCAAAACTGGAGTAGCTTGTCTGCGAAACCCAGACCAAAGGGTTCTTCTCTTCTGGTAGCACGGGTGACCAGGGGCCCAAGGAACATTGTTCCTTCCTGGTCAATGGTGTAGGACCCCTGGTGGGAGCATCGTGCTGGCTGTGGTTGCCCGAACAAGTATTTTCAGTGCTTTTGCGTTTCTCAAGCGTTGGTGAAGGAAGGCGTTGGCTTGGAAAACACTGTTCATATCTATCCTAGGTTTTCCTAGATACCTCAACTCCTACCCGGGAGGTAGTTCACTTCATACCAAGTGACTACAAAGGTACTTTGGCTGAGTGCGGGGGTGGGACCTGAGGAAGTTTTTCCAAGGGACCTACTTCCAATCTCTGGTAGTCTAACTAATCCTCCGGGATTAGTGTGAGTACACCAAAGGGGTGCCGGCCGTCACCTGAAGAAAGAAAGAACACATAACCAAGAAAAAGCATGTAATTAGAAACGGCACCTGTGTGGTGGCACACCATGGGTAAAGCTTTTCAGCAAGACTCATGTAAAACCTTCACATCAGTTACACCACGTCCAATTTGAACTTTATTGTATGGGAAGTTTCCAGAAAACGTAATTTTACGTCTTGGTGACTTTAATTGGCCACCAAGATCATGCGATTTAACGCCGTTGGACTTTTTTTATAGGGCTATGTCAAAGACCCTGTTTAAGCTCATAATTTACAAACGTTGGAGCATTTGAAAACCAACTTTCGTCCAGTTATCGTCGAGATACCGCCCGAAATGTGTGACAAAGTGGTCGAAAACTACTTTAAAAGGATCCACTGCTGCAACAAATCCACAGCCCGTCATTATCTGATATAATGATATAATGGCAAGGTCCAAGTATTATAATGAAAAAAAAATTTCATCTAAATTGGAGCTTTATATGTGTTTTATTTAACTTTACTTCGAAAGCCGAGAAATGGATAACCTGGTACAAGGACTGCATTCAGTTTTGAGAAAAATTATATAATACTTTTTTGTCAACAAATAAGAAAATTGTAAACAAAGAATATGTAAATCCCAAAACCAACCATATTTCAACTATGTTAAAGCTTTTACAGAGTTACTGAACGCCAACTGTGTACTTTCTATAACACGGCTTTAATAAGCCTGTGTAACAACAGTCCTCCTCATATCACGCAGCAGACTGTTATAATAAGTAGAGCATTTGATTTCTAATCAAATTGACTTATCAAGTGTTACATAATGTTCAAACATGTTTGACAGCTTCAAATATCTGAGTCTATTGTTGTTGTGCCTTTGACAATGTTGCTGCTAGATATATTCACATATACATACGTACTGTTTGTAGATACCTATACTTATTTACATAGCCATTGTCTAAAAGTATATTTGACGTGAGTACTTCAATTTAAGAAGATGACGTGATTTGAATAATGCTCGGGTGAAATTTCGTTCTACTCAAGTGCGAGTACTCCAGCGATCCAATGGAACACAAGTCAGGCAGACACTTGATAGGATCTTCAAATCTTTAGGTGTACGCAGTACGCACCGACAAACTCATACACACAGAAACACACACACACACACATACACATGTGTGGATTATGTTAGATACATGTACGTTTATGTGGAGTGTAAAGTACACATAATTGTTTATTAAGAAGATATATAAGTGTGGCATACAAAGGCACACACAAAAGTACCCGCTCGTGGATATGGAGGTGCTATTGCACGTACGTGCGGTACGACTTAGATGTGATAAGATTAGTGAACGTGACAGTGAGACAGAGGGAGTGTGTAGAGCTTAAAAATTAATTTTATTGTTCGCCTTTCTATTGTATTATATTTATAGACATACACATGGATTAATAGCAGATCAATTATTCAATGGCCTTTAACAAAATAACAAAAATATAATGGGATATTGGTTCCAAAGCCAATATTTGGCTAATCATTCATAGGACGCAAGTAACAGACATTATTTATATTAAGTGTTGGGAGTAACTATTTGATATTAGCCGTCCACTAGGTTGTCTTTTTTTTCTTAGGTGGCCACTAGAACAGACATCCTTATCTATTATACGTCGCACGTAGAAAATATCGTAATTCGAAACGCTTCGGTAGTCACACCAAGTTTGGATAGTATTTCAAAAGTCTGGTTCTTCCAAGGGAGATTTAGTCGCCCTCTTCTGTGCCGCCTATGGAGTTCGGTGTCGAAAACTTTTCGTCATGGAGTATTTGGGTCCATCCGCACAATATGACCTAACCAGCGCAATCAATGTATCGGGTTGTCAGGAATTTTCATTCGGCCAATTCGTTAGTTCACCATACGACACTTCGCATGACGTAGAGTTCCCAAATGCAAGAACTTGCCAGAAATGGTTTAAAAGATTCTCTACGAGCGGCTCTAACGGAAGCCCCCCAGATCAGGACGACCAAAAGAAATTGTTTCCGTGGAGGTCAGAGATTTAATTATTGCTAATCCCCGTGGAACAGTTAGGAAAATAGCTGAAATAATCAAGAAATCTGTCTCAACCGTTCCCGGGGCAACCGTTCTCACAGAGGCCTTACACTGCCTTGCGGACCCGCCAGAAACCGTCAAAGCTTGGGTGGGAAGTTTTACCTCACTCACCTTACTCCTCAGACCTCCCCCGACCGACTACCACCTACTTCGCAGTCTAAGCAGGCAACTGAAGTATTTGAATTTTTATAACGGCGAGGAAGTGAGTTTTATAAGAGAGGAGTTAAAAAGCTCCCAGAGAGGTGGGAAGAAGTTATTAAAAACGGAGGATATTATATAATAGATTACAATAATTGTTTTCTTGTATATACATTTGTAAATAAATTTCTTTTAAAAACTGAACGAACTTTCCGAACAACCCAATATATTGATGCGCTTGACCACGTTGATATCGATATACAGCTTATACAATTCATAGTTCATGCAACGCGGATTATCTCAGCTCATATATTTTCTGAAGTATTTTTCTCTCGAAGACTTTCAGCATCAGTTCATCCGCTTGTAGCATAATCCAGGATCTTGCGCCATACAACACGACACCTCTTGTACAGTCGGATTTTTGTTTGTCGAAGGACGGCTTTATCATTGAATCGCTGTTTAGTCCATAGTGACATCTGTTAGCAAGCAGTACTCTCGTCTTTATCTCCATGCTGACATCATTCGTTCTGTATACAGCGAAACCGAGGTAGATGGATTCATTCACCACTACAAAATTACACCCAGCGTCCCAAATGAGCAGACTCTTTGTACTTTGATTTGTCCTCATTTACCGCCAGACTCATTTTTGCTGACTTCTTCTCAATGCTTGAGAAAACTGCAGTAACATCCCGCAGTTTTCTGCCAATAATGCCTATATCGTCCGCATGCGCAAATAATATACGGCAATTATAAAAGATGGTATTAGTCGAGTTAACTGCAGTTTTACTCATGCTCATCTCCAATAGTATGTTGAAGAGGCCGCACGGTTGCCTGCCGTCCTCTTTAAATCCTCGTTTTGTGTAGAAAAGCCCACTAAGGTTTCTGCCCTTCTTCACTGAAGACTTCGTGTCAGTCAATATCATCCTATGAAGACTTATAAGCTTAACGGGAATTCTAAGCTCGGACAGAACCTCATATAGCTTTTACCGTATTGGACTGCCGAAGGCAGCTTTATAATCGACAAAAAGATGGTACGTTTCGACCTGTTTTTCTTTTATCTTCTACAGAATTTTCTGTAGTGTGAATGTCTGGTTAGCTGTTGATTTACGAGGTATAAAGCCACACTGATATGGCCCATTAAGGCCAGCTTGAATCGGTTTAACACTTTCAATTACTACAGTCGACTCATCGGGTATGCATTCTTCATATTTAGGAGATGATGCAGGCTGTTTATCAACTCATCGCCACCAGTTTTAAACAGATTTGCTGGCAGGTCATCAGCTCTCGCAGCTTTGTTGTTTTTAAGCCGCAATACTGCTATTCCGATCTCGTTTTGGACTGGAGCTGGCAATCGGTAATTGGGGCGATTTTTTCATTCGTGCTGCCATCCGGAACTAGAAACTTACAAAGGGAAGCCCTATTCCATACCCCTGACTTCTGATTTTTTGGTAGAATTTTCGGGTTGCACCTCTATCCCTGTATCTTTCTATATGCTTACTTTCCCGTTCTTTCCACAACCGTTTTTTGTTCACCTAAAAAGTCGGTTTAATTAAGTTGTAACTACATAAGTAAAAGATCAATATGTTCTAATAATTATTGCCTCATAAACTATAATCGAACCGGGAAAACCAGAAGCTATTTCTGAAATGTTCAAGCCCGCCCAATGGTCGTTGGACGATTAAACATCACTGAAACATAAACTTAAGGGTACAGGCAAAAAGGCGTTGAAACGCTTTGCTGAAATTGGTCCTTGATATTGTTTTGTTTATCAATAATAGTTTTTATTCCACATATAGTCGATTTTACTCATCCAATTCTATGATGCAAAATTACACATTTTCTTTACGACTGTGGGCAATTTTGTTTTCAAAATCACAAAACTGAACTATACTTAGCATTTTCTTCAAACTTTTGAAAATTGTCCAAATTATATAATACAAAACTACACATTTTCTCTATGACTGGCTGTAAATTTGTTTTTCAAAATTCCAAAACTGAAATATTTTTCACAGGTTCCTTAAACTTTTGGAAATTTTGACTTAACTCCATATTCCACCAAGAGCCTCAGTGAGTTTTGTTCCTCGAAGCAATTGTTGACCATGGATTTTCTTTACCACGAATTGAATCAGTAATATTTTAAATCTGAAGGGCATGGCAGATGGAGCATTCACATTAAAAACCGTCCACTAGTCTTTTTTAAAACCTCATGGCTATTTTGTTAGGTAATTGAAGGCTATGCTAAATACAATTGGAGTAATTCAACATAGGTCAAATATGCACCGTTTTGTTAGATAACTTATTGTTGTCTCGAAGGTAATTCCATTATGTCTTCCTCATAGAAAAGCTCATCCGTACAGGCGAAAAAACTGGGGCAGTCGATTTTCACAAGCTTCTCTTGAGACGAATTTTTAACTACCAAATCATATGCCAGAGATAGGAACAGATAACAACCACTTAGTGCTAGTTAGTTAGTTCGGACTATAAGGTGGATGTCAGGACGTCTGGGAAGTAACTTTCGATGTGTGCGGTTTGGCGATGTGCTTATTGAAAAAGATCGAATTTGTTGCGATTCCGCAGCGATTCTTAGAAGGAAATTCGGTTCATGAGGTTTTTTTTTGGCGACAATGGACCTTCCAGAGCATGATGCATATTTGACATAAAAATTATCGGAATGGAATTGACAAGATATGATTGCTTTTTGCTGATGTCCATCTCCGACCAGCGCTCAAACAATACCGAGTGAAGCAATCACAAAAGTATCTAAGCAGTTCTTTCAGTATAAAAACCTATTTTCTGGTGCGACATAGCATAACCCCATCGCATTTATACAATTCGAGATACAGAAAACTGAACCATCTATAGAAAAACAGTGGATTTCTTTATACTTACAAATTTCCTTGCGTCCCAAGAATAAGATGTGGGAAATCGTCTCACATTCAGTGAGGTTACACGGAATATAAAAATAATTCACTCATCGGAAGCTACAATTTAACGACGACCCCGAACGTCACAGTTTGAGAAGCGTTCATTAGGCCCGTCAATGACTCGACTACTCGAAGTGTTCTTCTGGATTGAACCCAGAATCATGAGAACGATAACGATAGTGGGTCACCACCGTGATAGATAGATACGCTCTGATAAGGTGTGTTGCCATACAAAAACTTTATAGCTTCATGGTGGGAATCAAATTCAGTGACCTGAGGAAAAATGGCCAAGTTGATATTTCCCGAATTCAAAATAGAAGTATGTTGAGACATAACTCACACGCATATGTCGATTCTGTATAACCTGGTATAGATTTCTATGTTGCAGAATTGGATTTTAAGTCCCGTTCGGAGATGTGATTTGATATAAACTTCTGATATGATATACTCAAAACCAATTCCAAAAAAAGGTTTTGAAAAACGGGGAAACAATTATTATAAGCCTCTAAAATTCTACCAAACATGCTGGAGATATGATCGCCGATGACGCCGGAGAAAGGAAATCATTGCGTGCCTTTTGGAGTTTGCTATCTGGAATGATCAATAGTGAAATATGGCCTAGTCCTTATTTTAATCAAACTACATTTTCAAAGGCGTGCAAAAAGCAGTGTTGATCTATACTGCTGTATCAAAACGAGCATTGCTAATCACTGACCTCGTATCCTGACTTTATATATTTGTTTGAATGTCATAATATGTAATAAATTAAATTAAATTGTGCTGTTTATCGTCTCTTTACCAACGCCAATTGGAATTCTTCTATTAACACGTGCTGTGGTTTTCAAATAAACCATTGATTTTTTTTTATGTGAAGAATTTCAATGTGTGATTAGTGTATAGAAAATATAAAACGAATGTAAAGATTTGCAATTAATACGAATGAATACTCCTTGAGACTCTTGAATTTATATTTCAATACCGTGATTGATAAATAAACTGGTAAATGAAAAGAAGGTTTGTGTAAAACAGTGAGTGAAATGTTTATCATATTATGTATTCCATAAGCAATGTGTTCTATTCATAAGTATTGATTTGAAACAGTAAAGAGCATTGAGAAAATAACTCACCTTAACATTTTCAGATTTTGTGAACCTGAAAAGAAATAAAAAAAAGCAATTTGTTATTTATTTAGAAATAAAAGATATGTATTGAAAATAAAAATACACAATTTTCGAGACGTCATTCGACCCTCATGAATAACTCACATAAACTATTTTCGTGTTGGTATTGGAATGTACTAATGATGTTGTATAAGTGTTCACATTTTGAAAAGATTTAACATTGGTCACGAGTATACCGAGAAACATATAGTAGGCGCATAGGGTTACATGGATTGTTTGTAATTAATATCTGTTTGAATATGCAAATCCTTTCAAAATCTAAGTTTAATACGTCAAAGTTTTTAAAGAAACAAATTGAAAACTTAATTGGCAAGCTTTGATTTATCGAATTAAATACAAATTTCTTATTCTACTTATACATTCACCAAAAGGAATGAAGGTAAATATCATTGATACGGCCGAAAAAAAAAAGGAAGCCCTTAAAATACCAAATGTGAGTTGACCAAATATGTTCCACAAGCTTTGTAAGTCGATTGAGCAAAGATTCTCTAGCATGCTGGCTGACTGACATGCTGGCTAGGATGCTGCTGTCGGCTGGCTAGTAGATTCAACTTATGGGGCTGCCTAAAACTCTGCGCAACCTAACATTTTGTTTAATTCTACCTGGGGAATGTAAATGAGCTATATCGGTCTTCCATTTCCGGTACATCCCATACAATCGATTATTCGAAATACGATTTTTTTCCTATAACAACCAATTTGTTAACTGTGGTAATCTGAGTTTTTATGCTGCCTTCTAATGCTCAGTGATATTTGGGACGATGACCTGATTAACCGCAACTTTTGGTACCTATCATGGGAGAGACCAATTTCGCCTACATATTCGTAGGTTCATGCCTAATTTCGGTTGCGCTAAATTCTGTCATATGGATTGTCCTGTACCGCCCTTTCATGCTGTCCCATTTGCATTCCTATTTCCTTTCCATTCCCATTTTAATCTACATTTCTATTTTCTTTTCCGTTTCCATTTCCATTCCATTCCATATCTATTCCATTCCATTTCCGTTTCCATTTTCATTTTCTTTCAATTTCCATTCAATTTCCACTCCATTTCATTCCCTATTCCATTTTCGTTTCCAATTCAATTTCATTTCATTTC
>JAHXMU010000538.1:903822-928112 GCA_019455685.1 Philornis downsi
AACTTGGTTCCAACAAGATGGAGCTACCTGTCACACATCAAATGACTCCATGGCGGTGGTGAAGCAGATGTTCCCTGGCAGACTGATTTCGGAAAGAGATGATATCCCATGGCCCCCACGTAGTCCAGACTTGACGCCTCTTGACTTTTTTTGTGGGGATACCTCAAACACAAAGCCTACAGTAATAATCCAAGAAACATCGTTCAGCTCAGGGAGAATATCCGTGGTGAAATGGCAGCCATTACACCAGTATTACTGAAGAAAGTTTTCAATAATTTTCGTTTGCGGTTAGAGGAGTGCCGCCGTAGAGAGGGTCACCATTTAGATGATGTTATTTTTAAAAAATAAACTCCATTTATTACTCTACAATGCCCTAGATTTATTTCAACCATACCTTTTGTATTTATTTTTTAATATATTTTTTAAATATGCTCGTTCTTTTGCGGCACCCTTTATCTTGCTTTTATAAAGGCCATCGGAATTAGGTTTTTTTTAATAGGCCCTGGATGCTCCGTAAATGTGCAACTCTGAGATGCGTTATCTAGCAGTTGATACCGAGTATGCAATATCTTGCTTTTATAAAGAACATTGGAATTAGGGGCGTTTCTTTAAATAAACCCTGGCTGCCTCGAGAATATGTTGCCCAGATACGCATTATCTAGCTTTTTTTGTTTGTGGTTATACACGTTTTTCGCTCTGCTCAATCTCGGAAATGTCCGAGACACCTCCATAAATCTAATTCTTCCTATGTTTTAACGAATAGCCACGTCATTTGTGCATATCTTTATGTTAAAATCTGGTTTCAACCACTGTAATGTTCCTCGTCGCCTCGAAACTAACCATTTCGTATCCATTATCGGAAGTGTAGTTATATAGACTGAATTTTCCTATTGTTGCTAGAAGAATATCGTATCTTCTTATTGTTGCATCAAATTTTGAAGTCACGGCAGTCCACAGCATCTTCTGGGTACCTTTAAATCATGTTCTTTCTGAGATTTACATCACCAACATGTGGGGGGTATTCATGCTTTCTTTTTGTGAGTTCACTGTGAGCACTTAACTGCAAAATTCTAAGCTTATTCTAACGATATTTTTGTCACATCCTGTGAAACGCTTGCAATCATCTTTATCAATGTAAGAGGATTAGCTTTCTATACAATGCAATATCTTGTAAATATCTCTGCACTTTTAGAAGAAAATATGCCACTAGTATGGGACCTTTCACGCATTACAGCCTCGTCCTTAATGTCTGAAGCATGACCTCCATCAATTGATTAGGGAATAGTCAAATTGCCATGTGAATGTCTTGTGTGTTGGTACTACAACTTAAATTCGTTACGGAAAGTGTCATGTGTCAGTGTAGGCTGAATTTTTCAGCTGTTGCCCAAGTTAACCTACCATTCTTGAATCTAAATCATTAAAACCTCTTAGAACATTATCAACATTTTCTTTGGCCTCTTCCTCTCTATCTTTCATCACATCATGTGCACAAGTTATTGTGATAAAACTATTTCGCTACTCATCACATCCAGGGACACACTGCGATATAAAGGGTTCCGGTGTGAATTCATGCCTTCCTCATATAGCTGATGGTGATGACTTGCGTACCATACCGGCAGCATTTCATGTCTGTGTTGATTTTGGTGAAATTTGCGAATTGGAATTGTGGTACTGAATTATGTTCAATGTTCAGCAAGTTCCATACTCTAAATGAGATTGCTTTAACCAAAATATATTTTCTTAATTTTTTGTGTTCACCCCAAATACTGTACCGTCATAATATTATCGCCTAACATTACTTGGCCAAAATGTTCTGTGGAAGTGTAATAAAAAACAGCTCAAAGCTGCAGATTAAATTAAAATATGGCAATGGCAACCAGCAAAAGGCCCCATATAAAAACTTGGACAAACTCCAGGCAAAAATGCTTGATAAAAACTCTCCATAAATGTACCAAACAGCAACAACAAAAAGAACAAATTATACAAAATAGAAAAAAAAGGAGCTCGACAAAAATTAAACATGGTGTCTACGTTGTGAAACTTTTGTCTCCTTTGGATAATGTCAACAATATTGCTGTTGTCTGATGATGTCGTTGTTGCCGGTAAAGCTGCTCCAGTGATGGCATTATTGTAGGCGGGTGAAATTGCTACTGCTGCCGCTGCTGCTGTTAGAGTTCCTATCACTGTTGCTGGTGGTGGGTGAGGTGTTACTGATTGTTGTTGACTAAGTTCGCTGTAAACCGACCATTGGCCCAGACATGCTTGTAGACAAACGTGCAAATAATCTTTTTTTTTTCCACATTTCGTTCCCCATTCGTATGTTGTTGAGGGTATTTTCTAAAGTGTTGTTGTGTTTTTTTGTTATTATAACAACAACAAACAACTTCTCAGTTATTTCTTTTTAATAACAGTAGAAACTGAACAATGTCGAGCGGGGAGGGTTTATCCCTATTGTGACAGAGATTTGAGTTTGAAGGAAAAGTATTTAATAAACAACAGGCAACAACAACAAAGTCCTTAAAGTCGAACACACTTTTACACACAAACATAAAATTATGAAATACAAACAACAATCAACGACCAACAGCACCAGAAAAACTTTTGCCCCAAAGGCCGCATGTAGAAATGCAGTCAAATATAACACAGTGGAGGAATATCATTTCACTTCGATTACACTGAGGAATAATTTTTCTGAGTGGGCTAAAGCCAAATGAAATGCAGAGATTTTGACATTCAGATTCAGAATTTGGTTTTCAATTTTTTATTGTTGCAAGACGTTATAATTTTAAAGTGATTGTAGGCAGAAAATTCACTATTTAGAGACTTTTGGTACATCTAGCGAAACGATTTACATACTTCGATTGAAAAAAAATGTAACACCATCAGTAAAAGTAAAAGGAGAGAACATTTACTACAATCCGATATAAAAGTTTGTTTCTAACAAGAGAGAAATAGATAGCAAACTTGAAAAAGTGGATCGAAAAAACATCTATAGGTAGTTCGGCCTCTATTACATCATTATATAAGATTTTAATTTTAAATAAAAAAAAATCGTGAAACTTACATCGTAAAGTAGACAGAATGAGGTTTTGTATGGAACAACACATCGGCCAGATGGCCGCCGGGGCTTTGCAGCTGTATTTCATTAATGCAGCGTCCAATTTTCTCTCTTAAGATTTGAGTCGGTGTCGGCTTATTCGCTTCAACCATCGACTTCAAAATACCCGAAAGAAAAAAGCCTAATTGTGTTAAATCGCAAGATCTAGGCGGCCAATTCTGGTCTCCAAAACGCGAAATAACACGACCGGGAAATGACTGATGCAGCAATTGAATTGTTTCTCTGGCTGCATGACAAGTGGCGCCGTCTTTGTTGAAACCACATGCCCTCCACATTCATTTCTTCAATTCTAGGCACGAAAAAACTGGTTCTCATTTCACGATACCGAACACCGTTGACTGTTTGCGCTTGAAATGCCTCATTTTCATAAAAAAAAAGTCCAATGATTCCTCCAGCCCAAAATCTACACCACACAGTGACACGTTGAGGATGCATTTGCTTCTCGTGAATCACTCGTGGATTTTCCCCACCCCAAATGTGACAATTCTGCCTATTGACGAAGCCATCAAGATGGAAATGGGCCTCATCACTGAAAATGATTTTATAGGCAAAATCAGCATTTTCATGTTGTCTCTCCAATACCCAATTAACGAACTCCCTTCGCTGTCCATGGTCAGCTGGCTTCAGTTCCTGAGTCAATTGAACTTTGTATGCATGAAGATGCAAATCTTTCGTCAAAATTCGCTGCATAGTGTATTTGGAGACACCAATTTGCTGAGCTCGATGTCGAATTGAAGTGGATGGAGTTTGAGCGACATCATCACGTACAGCTGCGAAATTTTCGGTCGATCGACCTGGTCGAAGGCGCGTTGTTGTCTTTACATCACTAACAGACCCAGTTTTGGCAAATTTATTCATTAATCTCTTTACCGTTGACTCTTTGCATTATTGTGACCCCAAATTGATCGCAAGTTGCGAACTGTAGCAAAACTTTCACTATTTTGGTAAAACAATTTCACAATGAGAATGCGTTGTTCATTCGTATAGCGCTCCATTTTTACTAACCTCGTATCTTCTACTAGCAAACAATAACAATTGTTCAAATGTCAAACAATGACACTTCGAATGATGGCAAATTTAAATCTTGCGTTCTTGTTGGGACACCCTTTATAAGCAGAGGCGGTAATTATGGCCACTTTGCGCTTCTTTTACAGCTAATGTCTCAATATATTTAACATCTGCCACCATCTGGAAATAATTATTTTTAGTGGTAAACATAAATTTTGGATTCAAGACCAACTCGTTGAGAATTCAGTGAGATCTCTTAACGTTGACAGCGTGGAATTGGTCAGCATGGACTGGTTCCACAAGATTTACTGATTACGAATCTACTCGATGTTATCGATTTGACTCAAAATGTGCGAAAGATGTTACTTGTCAAAAAGCAATTGATCGCAGTTCATCACTTAGTATCTATGAGTATAGACGATAATAAAATAATGGGCAGAGTCGCTTAAAGTACCCCAGAATTGTTGATGAAAAGTACTTCAGAGCTAATACGTAACGACAATATTGATGTCTATATTGCACATCTAGTTCAAAACGTATTAGCGACTCGCGCGCCTCCTACCATTCGTTAATTGAACTACTTTGGGAATGACGAATGACCTTAAACTATTATTTCTTTTAATTTTTGTTTTCTGAACATGGTCAAGAAAGGATACAAAAGGTGGAATACGGTTTCAACGAAATATCGACCCAGCATAACGGCTCAATATGCAGCTAGTAAGAAGTGAAACATTTCATCGCTACAGACTGTTCTCCGTCAATCGTTATAAGTTCGAAATTCGTAATTTAATTCTCATTAAATGTGATAAGCTTATCTTAGGGTAGAAGAAATATATTTAATTTTGATTTGTTTAGAAAAATACACACAAAATATGATTATAACTATGGAACTCCGAAATTGCTGATACCACTGATAAAAGGAGAACAAAGTTTTCGAAAAAATATTTTCAAACAATTATAATAAAAAAAGTTTTATACTTCAAACGGTGCCGGACTTACATAGCATTACTATAAGAATTAGACTAACTTTCCATGCATCGAATTACTAAGAATTGTGCACAAAACATTTTTAACAAAATTTCAAGTAAAATGCAAGATTTGAAGCTTTTACAAATTTACTTTACTTTCATATTTTTGAAATATAAGGTAAAGTAAAAAGACATCCATTTATTGGTTCTTTGTTTTGCTTTACGTTAAAGACTTTATTTAAAATAGTTGGAATGATTCGATCGAAATCACCCGAATGCGCCATTTTGTCCAGTAATTTGTTTCCAATTTGAAGTTAATTTGATTACACCTCGATCATAGAGACAATTGTTATTGGCAAAACACCGGCACAGTCGCATTTTACATACTTCAATTGCGGAGAATTTCTCAGTAGTCAAATCATTCGCCATAAACAGAAAGAGTTGGTAGTTGCTTCCGGCAAGGTCCGGAATATAAAGTGGATGCATTCCGTAACTTCTGCCAAGACATTACCGATCTATGTGGTTTAGCTTTGTTCTGACGGAACGCTATTCCTTTCCTACTGGCCGATGGCTTCCTATAGACGGTCCAATTGTTGACAATGAATGTCCGAATAAAGAATTTGGCCAATGAAAATCCCCTTTCGTCAATCCTGACTTGGCAACCGCCTCACCACGATTCGACCTCAACCGTTTTCTCTTGACATTACTGTAAGTGAGCCAATATTCTGCTTCGGTCACCTTCTGCTCCACAAATGGCTCGATTTTGTTGCGATTTAGCAGTAGTTCTTTTGGGTTAACTTGCGGCATCCACACATCAAAATTTCTTTTACTATATTCAGCATAATTCAAATGGTGGCAAACGGTTTTTCATGTAATGTTAAGATCCCGGGGCATTCGAAATGGTTCTTACATGAGGATTTCCATCATTTTATAGAAATTGTCGATAACTGGCCGTCCTGAATAGAATCTCCTTCTTCTCCTTAAGTGGCGACTGGAATAGACATCCTTATCTACTGTATGCCGCCCGTAGAAAATAATTCCAAGCGCTTCGATCTTCTGCGCTTATCCTTCAATTCGTCACACCAAGCTTCGACAATATTTCAGAGAATTTCTAATTTGGCCCCTCTGATTGTTATTCACTTAGGAATAACCAGATCCCTCCGCAGAATTTCCCAAGCAGCTCACGACTTCCAACCTTCAATCAAGTATTCCCTTGTAATGCCATCAGACATCCGTTTGATGGTAGCTTAAGTGAGAAGGCGACTAGTTGGCCTGATAAGCTGCTCATCTTAAATTTAAATTATTATCATGAAAATACCGAAGAATGGAATCGACCAAACACAAATTAGGCGTTATTGGCTGTTCAGCATCAGGACCATAAACACTGCTGACATTTTCAGCCACCGGTCTTGAATTGTGGCCTGTATCGAAGAAAAACTATCAAACATGGTATATGTTTTCTTTGCTGGTTGTCACGCTTACTAACCCAAGGAATCACGAAACTGTCTGAATAATTTTTATAGTATGAAATCTTTTCTTTTCTAACGCCATCTATACGAGTACATCGCACTTATACAACGTGACGTGAATATTAATAAAACCATTTATTGGAATCAAATTGAAATAAAGGATTTTCTTTTATAATATTTTATATATTTTACAATAATTCCATGATATCAGGCCATTTCGAGTCCACTGGTCAAAGTTAATTAAAGGACATGAATTCGTTCTTTCACTATGTAGTTGTTATGGATAATTTTAAGTCAATCGGTTGTTAATGAAATACTCTTTAGCATTTGCAGTCAAAACTTCCGCAATAAAAGAGGCAGCAATGTAAATACTCTACTTCATGAGGCGCTTAGCAGGTGCTATTAATGCTGTAACATCTCAGTGCGTAACTCTTTCATCCACTGTATGTAACTGAATGCGTGTGCGACAAAGTCGAAAGTGTCGCACTGTGATTTGTTGCTATACAATATTTGAAAAAAAAAAAACAGAAGAACAGAAGTCGCAGATAAATCAAATCGAGAACAAAATGAACTATGCCTACTGGTACCTCCCACACATATCGTTGAGTGGTCCGGCAATGTTATTACTTTTACAAATAGCTAAAATCATGAAATTGAAGACATACATCTATCTACATATTCTTAGTTTTTTTTTCATTGAATATTTAAACCGCCAACACCCTTATGGCCCACCCCGTATAAAGTTTAATGCTTGTATTTTCGTTCCGAATAGGACCGATTGTTATGATATTTGCACTGTAGAAAACAAATTCGAAGCGCTTCTATCTTTTGCGCTTCTCCTCCAATTCGTCACACCAAGCTTTGATAGTATTTCAAAAACCTGGTTCTTCCAACGGAGTTTTGGTCATCCTCATCTGTGCCGTCCATCGAGTTCGTTGTCGAAAAGTTTCCCTGCCAGAGCATTTGGGTCCATCTGCACAACATGACCCAGCCAACCCAATCGCTGTGTATTTTCGCGTTTGACCATGTCGATGTCGGCATGTATCTCATACAGCTCATTGTTCATGCGACGCTGATACTCTCCGTTAACGATGATGAGTCCATATATTTTCCGGAGTATTTTCCTTCCGAAAACTGTCAGTACTGATTCATCCGCTTGTGTCCTAACCCATGATTCTGCGCTATATAACAAGGCAGGTAGAATCAACATCTGGTACAATCTGATTTTTGTTTGTCGAGAGAGTGCTTTATCATCGCATCGCTTGCTTAGCCCATAGTAATATCTGTTATCAATCAATACTCTCCTCTTTATCTCCATGCTGACATCATTCGTTTTGTTTCCAGTGCCGCACATATGCCAATAGGATGTTACAGCTCGCCCATGACAACCCCGATTTTCATGAAAAAATCATAATGAGTGACGAGGCACATTCTCATTTGACTGGATATGTGAATAAACAGAATAGTCGGTTCTGGGTAATAGAAACCCCTCGAATTATTCATCCGTCACCTTTGCATCCATTAAAAGTGACAGTCTGGTGTGCAATTCGGTCAGGAGGACCTTAATTCTTTGAAACTGAAAACGGCGTAAAGATAACTGTCAGTAGCGAGCGATATCGTGATATGATTGAAAACGTTTTAACGCCACAACTGCATGCTTTGGGCTTGATTAACATGTGGTATCAACAAGACGGTGCCACATCGCATACAGCCAGGATTACAATGGAATTACTGCGAGACCTCTTTCCACAACAAGTTATTTCAAGAAATGGTGATGTTGAGTGGCCTCCACGGTCGCCTGATTTGACTGCTCCGGACTTCTTTTTCTGGGTATATCTGAAAAGCAAGGTTTATGCAAACAAACCAGAAACGTTTGAGCAGCTCAAACAAAATATTCGTGATGAAATTAATGAAATAACGCGTGAAATGTGTGAGAATGTAATGGGAAATGTTCTCAAAAGGGTTTGCATTTGTGAGGCTAACAGAGGCGGACATTTATCTGATATTGTATTCCATACATAATTGTCAACATTAAGTAAAACATTTATCAATGTAAGATCCATTCTCTTTCAGTTAATCGAAATATATAAACAAACAAAGTAGTATACCTTCCCGACGGACACCCTGTATTAAAAAAGACGCAATTTAACAATTTTACAAATACACTATCGAACATATTATGACGCATATTCATATCCTGAGAGTTTTTAAAAGCCATGTGTGGCTCCTGAAATAAAAATAGTGCCAATGCTGAGTTAAACTTCGCACTTTCTTTAATATATCGACAACTAGTGGCGCGAGAACTATTATTTGTAATAGTTTTTAAAGCTTGATAATATTTCAGAAAAAGGTACTTTTTTGAATAATAAAATGTCCTCAATCTTTTTCTATTAAGCGAAACACAGTGCAAAGGTTTTAAAATACACACTCGCAAATGTATGCTTTGAAGCGCGTTAATTCTTGGCATGAAACATCCGCTTACTTGATCTCTTCAAAGGTTTTCTTGCTTAAGCCTTTTTCTATTTATTCTCTGAATGTGAAGCATTTAGATGTCGCTTTGAAAGGAAACAGCACAAATACTATACGTTATGTTGCCCACAAACACGTAGCAGTTTACATTTTATTTTTTATTTTTTATGTTTTATTTTTTTTTTTATATAAATAAAGGGGGTCCACTGCGTTTGAGGTTTATAAACGGAACAAAATGTTGCCGCTTTTTGATTCCATAACACTTGGTCACGTTTTCATATTATACCAGTTAACACTGACACCACGACAACATGTATTCGCATGTATGTGTGTGTATGTGTGGTGTGCGCCACCATAATGGTGGCGTTTTTCTCGCCCCATATCTGTGCATCTCTAAATAGAGCTTGAAATTAGTGTTAGCTTTTGTGTTTGAGGGATTTAAAAATTGTATAAAATTTTATGTTACGATTGTTTTTACGAGTTTTGTCGTATTTTCAAGCCAGACTGGTGGTGTCGATGCAATAAAGCGTTTGAAAATGACATCAGCCAAAAAAAAAGAAAGGAAAATTCAGTTGGCAATGCATTTTATATTTTTAAATCGTTATTTCTGGATAATTCTAAAAGTTATGGCAAAACTGGAGACTGTTTGGAGTTGGGAGATAGTTGAAGTTAGCAATTGCTTAAATATTAAATTAAAAGTGGTGACATTTAATTAAATTTACATAACAAGAATTTAATAAATGATTTGAGCCTAATTTCGTTATCAACTCCTCAGTAAAATTGGGAATCTTTTGCAATACTTAAAGTTTTTCATTGCACTAATTCAAATGAAATCAAAAATTGCCAATAAGGGTATAGTTTTAGCAAATATTTGATTGCAAAGTGTAAAATTACGCACTTTGAATATAAAACGTTGCTTTTATCTCTACATCACAATACTCTCCATTCTGTCAATATTTTTACAGTTCTAGATGCGCTGAAAGGATTAAGTCATAAGAAATGTCACAAAGACTTTGAAATTTCGATCAGGTGAACTGATTTACATTTTTGCATTGGACCTAATTTGAGTAGGCGGATTGACATAAGGAGCGTAATAAGGTGGAGCTCCGCCATAGCCGGTCTGGCTATGTGTGCAGTTGCACCATCTTGAATCAAATGCTGTTGAAAAGGATACGTTTTCGGTACAGCTCTGAGTAAAAAAACTATCACCATTGACAGTTTTTTTGTGTTTGTAGCACGATTCGTACGTCACCCAGTATAAAATTAATAACTTTCAAAATTTCAGAGATAAGTTTTGTTCATAAGTTTTTTTAAGGACCTAATTCTGAGTTGTTATCAACAAATGCTGTGAAATAACGCATAATAAAAGAAACTACATCGGCTAGTTTTCATGTAAAGGCACCCAAAGGGGGACAACAACAATTGTCGGGTTTAACGTGGGTCTCGCTTTGATAGCCTTACTCACGGTGTGCCACCACACATGGGACTGTTCTTGAACGTGTTTGCGACAGCCAGTGCCCCTTTGGGGAACTCAAACTAATCCCGGAAGGATTAGTCGAAGCACCTTAGAGATAGGAAACAGGTCCCTTTGGAAAATTTCCTCAGGGCATGCTTCCTCTCTCTCTGCCAAAGTACCTTTGAAGTCACTAGTATGAAGTGATCTTCCTCCCAGGTAGGAGTGAGGCCTATCTAGACACCTCGGATAGACGAAAAACAGTGTTTCCCAAGTTCTCGCATTACCTTCAGGAGATCCTGAAGCAATTCAAGATCCGTAGAAACACATGTTCGGGCAACCACAGCCAGTACGATGCTCCCACAAGGGGTCCTACGCCACGACCAGGCAAGAACAAAATGTTCCTGGGGCCCCTGGTCTCCCGTGCTACCAGAAAATGAAAACCCTCTGCTCCAGTTTTGCTACATCATACCTCGCATGGAACTGGTCGTCCACCGTAGCCGTCTGCACAAAGCGCAGCCATGCACCTGCAACAATTTGCAGCTACATGCCTTCCCGCCATGCAAGCGCATACAAAACCGGAAAAGAGAAGAAGAAGAATAGAAGAAGGGAAGAAAGAAAGATCAAAGATTACTGAGGGATGCTGCTCCAACACACCACCACATGCATTGCACATTGCGCAACACACATGACAGTGCATCCTCACAGCAGAGGCCCCAATCCCTAACACCAATTCACCCACCAAGCCAACCCCTAACGCTCCCTCCTAGCCCGGCGCCTTGCAAACAACCTGCCTGCAAAGTGACGAGCTCCAGCCAGTCTATCCCTTGACGATATCATGTCCGTCACGTCCCAACTATCCCCAACCCTCACAATCCCTAATGCGTCCAAATCCCTAATATCATCATACAGAGGACAGTCGCACAACACATGCTTCCAATCCTCTGTCTGATGCCCACAGTCACAAGCACTACTGTCAGCCAGGCCTTTTTTGTGTAGAAACTCGTTCAGAGAACCATCCCCCGTCAATATGAAACCCAGACTCAGGTTAAAACCAAAGTCAGGATTTCCATTGACGAAACAAACATCCCGCACAAAGGCGTACGTGGCTCTACCCTTGTGTGACTGACCCCATCTGGCTTGCCATCTGGTTGTCACACACTCCCCCAAACTGCCTTGCGTTCCGCACTACTCAGATTTTCAATGGCCTGTACATCCCTCACCAGGTCTATACCAGCCACAGAGCATCCTCTCTTCACCCGGAAGTCTATTGCTCGACGCAGAACCTCCAAGTCAAGAGGGACAGCTCCCATCAAAACCTGCAGAGCATCCGTGGAAAACCCAAAGGGGGACGGCAATACAAATCAGTTGTACTCGCAGCGTTCAGTTTAGTCAATATCTGATGAGTGCTATGAGTAACGAAGGCGGTCCCAAAACTAGCCGACCTAACAAAGAAGACACAAAAAGGTTGGTAAAATGTTCCCTATTTCTCAACAAGATTTCCTTTAGCTCGATACAATTTTTTCAGCGATATTCAGTAGCTTCTGTACCCTGTTTATAGTAAGAACTGTAAAATCCCTTAAAATATCCATCAACTGCAGACACCACCTTTGCATTGTTGGCAAATCTTTTACCACCGAACCATTTTTTCAAGTTTGCAAATAGTCCAAGGGAGCTAAATCTGGCGAATAAGATGAGTGATGAAGCAATTCGAACTTTAATTCATTAATTTTAGCCATCTCAATAGTGGATGTGTTAACTGAAGCATTGTCTTAATGAAACAACAATTTCTTTTTCACCAAATGCTGTCATTTTCCCATAATTTCATCATCTAAATGCTGCAATAAATTAGCCGTTGATGATTTTTCCTTTCTGAAGATAATCAATAAAAATAATCCCATGCGCAGCCCAAAAAACAGATGCCATGACCTTGCCTGCAGAAGGAATCATCTTCGCTTTTTTTGAATATGATTCTCCCATACCAGTCCACTACCTTCACTGTTTCTTTGTTTCAGGTGTGAAGTGGTGGACCCATGTCTCGTCCTTGGTTATAAATAGATGCAAAAAATGTGCTTCAGTGCGGTGAAACATTGCCAAACACGCTACTGAAACATCCTTACTACGCTAATTTTGCTCTATTGAAAGCAAGCGCGGCAACCATCTTGCGCACAGTTTTCTTACCCTCAAAACTTTGGTCAATATACGATGTATAGCATTTTTTTAAACGCCTATAATTTTGGATAGCTTAGGCTCCTTCAGCCGACGATCATGCAATACTATTTTGTGAATTTTCTTAATCGTGTCCAGCGTGGACGCCTCAATTGGTCGACTACTACGATGTTCGTTTTGACAGTTCGTACGGCCACGTTTAACCTCTGCTACCCAACATTCTATAGACGTAGACGAAGGAGCAGACTGTCCCAGAGTAGAATATAGCTCGGCTTTAATATTGGTTGGACTGAGTCCTTTCAAATGGAAATATTGAATTACATAACGGGGATCAATTTTTTCCATGTTTACAAATTCACTGAGATCGTTTACTTTTGATGCCTCAAATAAAAATATTAAACAACGTGGCACCTTGAAACTTAAACATATGTTTTATAAGGTTGCCGCTTTTCACCAAAATAATTTTTTTGTTTAAACTGTTGGCACCATCCATGAGTCAGGTCGGCAAGTTTTGACTCAAATTAGGTAAATTGTGAGAGTGATACCGAAAAGGGTAAGATTTCCAATAGAAAGAGTGCGATCGGTTCACGCCAATTGGCTTTAGAAAGATAGGATTTCGTACTCAAAAAATTACTCAAGACAGTTTTGTGACTGCTGGTTTCAGTGTTGTTTGAGCGCACTTCAAATAAGGGAAATACAGCATATTTTTCAGCTTTCCTTCGACTAAGGTGAAAACGTAAGCCAGGCAGCTGAAAATATAAATATTGTTTACGGTTCAGATACTGTGACAGCCAAGTGCGCCCAATTTTGGTTTCATCGAATGAGGGCAGAATAGTGGAAATCGTCTAGTCTGGTTGTCTCAATTAAACAGAAGTTAAACAGCTTGAAACTACTTGAATACGGCTGACTGCAACCAGACGGTTTATGGATACCAAACCTCAGTTTATGAGTGCCAATAGAGTTAATCCAAAAAATTCATAGACCGACATTCCATCACTGCTGAATCCCAACAAAATCTACTCATTTTTAGAACAGATGGGGGCTGGTGATGAAAAGTGAGTCACTTACAACAACGTCTAGTGGAAACGGTCGTTAACTCATTCCAGTGAATCGGCCCAAATGGTGGCCAGGCCTTTATTGACGGTCAAAAAGGGGTTTGATAAAGGAATCATAAATATATTATGAACTGATACTAACTGCACTGTGACCAGACCAGATAAGATAATAATGATTCTCCAGAAGCTCTGGTAGTTTGGTTTGAAGCTTCATACAAGGTGTGTTCAAAAAATAAGGTGAATTTTAATTTTTCCCAAAAAATTTTTATTTATTCATTAACTTCTATTTAATCTCCTTCAAAGTAGTCTGCCCAGCGTTTTTTCCAATCCTCGAGGATATGCACTTTTCGGTATGCTCTTGAGGTCTCTCTGCGATTCGGGGTTTAACTCCTCAATCTTGGGAACAGGAAAAAGTCACAGGGGCCAAACCTGGCAGAAGATGTGGCTGTCTTGTTTTTTTGCCAAATAATCTCTCACAAGAAAAGATGAGTGAGCAGGTGCATTATCATGATGCAAAAGCCATGAATTTTCTTTTCCACAATTCCGGACCTGATGCACTACGCCATGGTAATCGAAGAAAGCAGTGAGCAAAACCTTGACATTTCAGCAAACTTGGCGTGCTTTTTTTGCCTTGGCTGTCCTGGACCTTCCATTAGGACGATTGGGCTTTGGTTTCGATATCATAACCATATGCCCATGATTCGTCACTAGTTTTAAGCAAATCTGGATTATCGTTGACGTCATTCAACAATTCCTGAGCGATCCTCATGCGACGTTGTTTTTGGTCAAAGTTCAGCAATTTTGGAACGAACTTCGTTGCCATACGCTTCATGCCCAAAATTTCCGAAAAGATTGCATGGCATGAGCCAATCGATATGCCGACATCCTCAGCAACTTTTCCAATTGTGATTCAACGATTCTCCATAACAATTTTCTTCACTATCTTAACATTTTCGTCGGTTGTGATGTGCTGGGGCATTTAGAGCGAGCGTCGTCATTCACATATTTTGTGTAAACATTTTTTTGATTCTCACCGTAAGCCACTGTCAACATTTCAAGTGTTTTTGAGTACTTAATTCCATTTTTTACACAAAGTTTGATGCAACTTCTTTGATCCATTTTTTTCGATAGCAGAAAATCGCCGAACGCGCAAAATACTTGTCTTATTTATGTCTCTCAGAAACAAACTAAGCAGGCTATGTGGATAAAACCGTCAACATATCTTCGAGACGAAATCGAAAATCGAATGTACGTAGCCCGAGAAATTTGAAAATTAACCTCGTATGCTTCCACGTTATAGCCCAAACTTGGCACCTTTTCTTGTTTATGGCGATTGATTTCTATAGTGAAAAATTTGCCTCAAAAGAAGCTTGTGAAAATCGACAGTATCAGTATTTTTTTCATAATAGGAATGAGGGTTTCCATGAGAGAGGCGTAGTTGAATCACCCTTAAACGGAGACATGGTATAGAACAAAACCATACATACTTGACCTAAACTGGATTGTTATAACTATGCTCAATAAAGGCTTCTATGTAAAACAAAAGTAAGGAATCTCTATTGATTGTACGGTGTATATACGACATTGCCATTCCATTTCCAAGCACCTCTGTAACTGTTTAAACAGTGGAATTCTTGGGAACAGAAGTTTTTCTCGATGAAAGTTTTGTTTGCATTTTCAATAAAAAAAAATGTGTTATGATTTTATTGGAGCTATGTATGGTAAATTATAGGTTGAGGAAGACGACTTTGAATTCAGTGGCAAGACAAGACTCATAATACATCCTAACATAAACATTTTCTACGGAAACTTAATTTTTTAACTCAGGATGTATTCAAATTTCTATGTCACATCCTAAGAAAGATAAGCTTTAGCGCTGAACACTTTATAGGCAACATTCAACCAAATGTAACAAGTTTAGTGTTGCTTTTTGAATAACCACCCCATATATATGTACATATAGAATGCCAGTATCCCAACCATAACGATTTGATTCAGATGCAAATTATTCTCTGCATTAAAACTCAAAACATCTCTTGCCAGTTATATTGCTAACTTTTAAATTGTATTAGCGTCAATGTCATTATTTGCTCTTCAGTACATCGACATTAAATTAACGACAGCCTAAACATAGCCTGGCGGCATATGAAAAACTTCGGCGCATGCGCGCATGCGTAGCAGCAATATATAACGCATATTGTCATTGTTACTATTACTATTACTATTGTTAGTTGCTTTGGTGCTGCTGGTGCTACTGCTGCTGCTCTTATTGTTATTATAATATGCGGTTGGCCTTAAGTGCCCCAAGACAAAAGACATTAAACCTCACAAGACAACGATGCGATAATTGTAATGGCAATAAGCCTTTAAGACAGACAGCAGCAAATCCTCGATGAACTGAATTGACTCCAGAATATTAGAGTGTCTGGCATTATAATGTTGATGCTTTGTAAATGCTTCTGTTCATCTCACTCGCAACGAAGCAGGGGCACATATACGTCCTAATGCACAATAACAACAGCAGCGGCAGCGGCAGTGGCACCAGTAGCCAACCAGCAACCACAAGGTGAGGCACATGGCTAAATGAGTATAATCTTGAACCAGAAGAAAAAGAAGAAGAAGAAGAAGCAGGAGAACAACCATATTAATGAGTGACCCCAGGGGGTTAACAATGATGTGAATGACTAAACTAGAGTGCTCACGAATGAACGTGAAAAGCTGGTGGAAAGGCTGGCTACCGCAGTTTTAAGACACATAACGACAAACTTTAAGTGCCATGTTAACATTAGACTTTTGAAAATTAAGTATTTTAGATACGACATAACTACTGTCGCGTTGTTGCTGTTACAGCAGGCAATTCATAAGAAACCCGCACTTGCCCAGACCTCATTCTAGATGACAAAACATTAGCTATGGAACCAGCGTCGCAATCAAGGTGGTGGTCATCTAATGTGGCGTCACTGTTCTGTAATAGTTTCCGGCTTTTGCCTGGGGGCCTTAAACGATTTATTGGCATAAAGTGTCATAGCAGCTAAAACTGCCTAGATGAGTGTGTGATTGAGCAAAGAGACGAGAGACGCGATGTTTTCCGCCTTAATCGTTACGGTTATGCGGTGGCACATTGTTGATAATTAAAAAATTCCCAAGAAAGAAAATCTAATTGAATTGAACAGAGGAAAATTGGTCGTATCCGTGGTTGATATAGCAATTTAAAAAAAAAAATTATGTTGATTTGATGTCATCGTACTTATAAGAATTCGTTGCTTGGACAAGTAAATGACGAATTTGTGTTTCCTGCCGCTTTAGAGCGTAAGCTGTGGATGACAAGTTTCACATACATATATGTATGTATATATGTAAATATGTTTAGAAAAAATCTTTGTTAGAACTACAAAGAAGTAACAGAATAGAAATTAGGCTAAGATACTGGCAGCGAGATATTCATATTTGTAACCGGAAAGCGGATCAAATTGGTAAATCAGCTTTAATTTTGAAAGGTATGCCGGATTTTTGGAAACATAAAAACTGGTTTCATCATTACATTGATAACATTTGGTTCAAATTTGATACCTTCCCTTAAAAAGGTAAACTTCAAATTTTAGCTATTCACAAATATTCTTAACAATTTTACGCAATGTAATTTTCTTCAAAACATATTTAATACATCTCTTTCGAGACATTTAAGTAAAATTTTGGATACATCGTAACAATTTCGAATTTATTGTTATTATTATATTATTATTATATATAAAAACACGTTTAGAAATGATCCAATCTTTGCCAATCTTGCTGGCAAAGCCCGAATTCTGTCAAGGTAAAACTGCCGAATAGCTTTTGAAGCTATCCACGAATTTAGCCATTCTTTGATGCCGTCATATGAGTGGAACTGTTGGTCAGCCAAACTGTGTGCCATCGAACGGAACGATATCTGCATTATCTGAAAAATATGGCATGCGGAGTAAGCCTTCCCACTTTAGCTTTCCTGGTAGGTCTTAAAGGGCTTGGCCGTGTGAGACCGAGCGCTGTCGTACCGCTGTTTCGTACCTCTCCGCGTATTGTGGGCGTTTCTCGCATAGAGCACAGCTCAATCGCATTAATTGAAGTCGATACCGATCCCAGTGATGGTTTCGCTTGGTTTAAACAGGTCGTAGTAAATAACACCAGCCTGGTCCCACCAAATACAGAGCATGACTATCGCAGCATGAATATTCGGCCGAGATAATGGCGTAGAAATGTGACCATGCAACCCCCAAGACTTTCTTTTCCTTGGATTGCTGTAACGAATCCAAGTTACATCCCTCGTTACAATACGATGAAGAAAATCTGTCATTTTTCGTCGCTGAAGCAAATGTTCATGGGTAAAAAAAAAGACGCTCAACGTCCCTTAGCATCAGCTCATAAGGAACCCAAGTTCCTTGCTTTTGAATCATTCGCAACGCAAGTAATCGGTTGGAAATGGCTGGGCGGGTAACTCCTAATACTGAAGCAAACTCTATCGGCGGTTGACACGAATCCCCATCAAGCAATGCCGTCGATTCAGTGTCTACGTAGATCTTTCGTCTTCCTTCACGCAAACGGTCGTCAACATTAAAATCACCGTCTTTAAAGCTACACGTTGTTTCACTTAAAGCAGCATCTCTGTGAACGTTTTGAAGCTCTCGATGAGTTTCTGCCGCCATTTTCTTCGATTGAAAGAAGAAAATCAATACTTCTCGCATATGACGATTATTTGGCACAAAATCATACATATTCATACAACCAAAAGAATATGATGTCAGAAGAAAATCACTATAGTGCCGAGGCGGTATGTTTACCATATGCCCACGTTTGGCTCATGACGTTTAGGTTATGACAGAATCGGCCAACACTTACAGCTGGCGCCATCTATTTGCAAACAGCGGGAAGTTAGTTGCGCACCTAATAGTTCGAATTTGATATCTTCCATTAAAAATGTGTTATTATATATTATATTATATTATTATTATGTTATGTTATTATATATTATAAACAATTTTATGCAATGCCATTTTGTTCAGGTTGTAAAGGGTGTCCCAACAAGAACGCAAGATTTAAATTTGGCGCCATTCAAAGTGTCATTGTTTGACATTTGAACAATTGTTATTGTTTGCTAATAGAAAGTACGAGGTTAGTAAAAATAGAGCGTTACACGAATGAACAACGCATTCTCATTGTGAAATTGTTTTACCAAAATGGTGAAAGTTTGCGGCTACAGTTCGCAAATTGCGATCAATTTGGGGTCACAATAATGCTCCAAAGGAGTCAACTATAAAGAGATTAATGCATAAATTTGCCAAAACTGGGTCTGTTAGTGATGTAAAGACAACAACGCGCTTTCGACCAGGTCGATCGACCGAAAATGTCACAGCTGTACGTGATGATGTCGCTCAAACTCCATCCACCTCAATTCGACACTGAGCTCAGCAAATTGGTGTCTCCAAATCCACTATGCAGCGAATTTTGACGAAAGATTTGCATCTTCATGCATACAAAGTTTAATTGACTCAGGAACTGAAGCCAGCTGACCATGGACAGCGAAGGGAGTTCGTTAATTGGATATTGGAGAGACAATGTGAAAATGCTGATTTTGCCGATAAAATCATCTTCAGTGACGAGGCCCATTTCCATCTTGATGGCTTCGTCAATAGGCAGAATTGTCGCATTTGGAGTGAGGAAAATCATCGAGTGATTCACCAGAAGCATCCTCAACGTGTCACTGTGTGGTGTGGATTTTGGGCTTTAGGAATCATTGGACTTTTTTTTATGAAAATGAGGCATGTCAAGCGCAAACAGTCAATGGTGTTCGATATAGTGAAATCATAACCAGTTTTTTCGTGCCTAGAATTGAAGAACTGAATGTGGAAGGCATGTGGTTTCAACAAGACGACGCCACATGTCATACAGCCAGAGAAACAATTCAATTGCTGCATCAGTCATTTAAATCTTGCGGTCTTGTTGGGACACCCTTTATTTTCTTTCGCAGAACTAAGTCTTCTAAACACTTGATGTGAACTAAATTATATTGAATTCAATGCGATTGAATGGAGGACATTAACCTATAAATACACACCAATCATGCTACAAACACAAAATGTAATAACTTTTTTACCATTAATTGAAGATGTTGATCTTTTTAGTAAATGTTACTCAATGATAGGACAACAATTCACAGAGAATTCAATAATATTAGTAAACTTAAGCAATAGATTCCGACATTTCAAAATTCAGTATTTTTAAAAAATTCTTAAGTCTTTGTAACTTGTTCGAAATTGCACTTTGTTTTTGCCCCAGCTTAATTTTATTTAACTTTCCCTCAAGATGTCATACTCATGGCTGTCGAAATAGTTCTTGGCTGTCTGCAAGTTAGCCAGTTTTCTCAACGACGACACATTCGTAGGCTGTTGGATTTGCCCTAACGTGGTATTTTGCTAACGTGGACATCACGTAGATATTCGCACATTCATCCATCTCAGTAGAATCTATTCATCCTACTGCCGCTTCATACCAAGAAAATTTTTTGGAATTTGACTATGTCGACTCTTTGGTGTTTTTGTTTTGTTTAGTTAATGCTGCGCCCACGTTTATTTTTGCCTCGAGAAAAAACGTACTCACTCTACCGCTCATCTTTCTACATTTTTGCGTTATTTTTCGTTCTATGCATTTTTAACAATGCGGAAGATAATTAAATTTGCATTTGCGGTCAAGATGGCCAGCATTGTCGGTGACGGTTTCAATATTAGTTTGGACTTGGTCTCCTACCCAAGGAAAAGGGTTGTGGGGAACTTTCTCAAGTAAACAATTTGTAGTTGGGTTTCATGTAAACTTCACAATCCTCATCTTCCCGTCTATGTAGCACATCCATTTGGTAAGGAATTTTTTCTGAACTAAACAAACACAAGAAGGCAACCGACACTTAAGAAAATAGTTCACATAAACATGCACTGGAATTATATGAAAATATTTGCACTTTCCAAAAGCTTTGAATAGGATGACTGTTAATTATGTATGGAATGAGGTGTGAATTTTTTTTAAGTTCTATTAAACACAGTCAGCATCATTATGAAATGAGTTTAAGTCTCGTACGTAAATATACTATCAAGATATCAAATTAGATAACCTAAATTTCATGTCGATTTGTATGTGTTCTCTGTTTGTCAAAAGAATGCTGGATAAAGGAGGTCGAAATAGAATGGCCAATAGAAAATTGTGCATCGGGGCTATAATACAAAAACAGCATTAACATTTCCTTACACAGCAAGCTGACCAATATACACTAAGGGATATGAAAGAGTTTCTATTTCTACGTGTTATTGTGTTGTATGAAAATAAAAATAAATATCATTTTCACTTCGAAAAGAAGATAGAATTTGACGAAATAGAAAAGAAAGCTAAAAATTTACAAAAAAAAACTATATATAAAACAGACCATAACAAAATTATGCACAGCAAGAAGCTCAGCAGATAAATTATATCGTACTTCCTAATGGTAAAAAAATATTTATACAATAAGAGTCACGCCTATGCAGATTTGAACATTCTGATAAAAAAATGATATAAAATAGACTATAACAAAATTATGCATAGCGAGAAGCCCGACAGATTGATTATTTTGTACTTCCTGATGACCAAAATATTCATAAAATAAGAGTCACGCCTACACAGATTTGGGCATTCTGGTTCGGTAAAGAAAGTGCTCTTCTTAGCATTTCGGCACTCAGCTCCACATTTTATCCAATATAATTTTTGCTATATCAAAACATGAATTGTTGCGTCCACTTTTAAGAATTTCAACATTTTTAATAAAGGGTGTCCCAACAAGAACGCAAGATTTAAGTTTTAAATAAAACACAGATATTTAAAAAAAAAATCGTGAAACTTTATTATATCGTAAAGTAGATAGAATGAGGTTATGTATGGAACAACACATCGGGGCAGATGGTCGCCGCGGCTTTGCCGGCACACACGCGATCTTTTAATTAAATTTTCAATGGCCGTTTTGCACAAATGCTGCGGTATTTCATTAATGCAGCGCCTCTGCCATGCATGCAGCGAAATGCCCCATTTTCATAATAAAGGGTCCAATGATTCCTCCAGCCCAAAATCCACACCACACAGTGACACGTTGAAGATGCATTTGCTTCTCGTGAATCACTCGAGGATTTTCCTCACCCCAAAGGCGACAATTTTGCCTATTGACGAAGCCATCAAGATGAAAATGGGCCTCGTCATTGAAGATAATTTTATCGGCAAAATCAGCATTTTCATGTTGTCTCTCCAATACCCAATTAACGAACTCCCTCTGCTGTCCATGATCAGCTGGCTTCAGTTCCTGAGTCAATTGAACTTTGTATGTATGAAAATGTAAATCTTACGTCAAAATTCGCTGCATAGTGGATTTGGAGACACCAATTTGCTGAGCTCGATGTCGAATTGAGGTGGATGGAGTTTGAGCGACATCATCACGTACAGCTGTGACATTTTCGGTCGATCGACCTGGTCGAAGGCGCATTGTTGTCTGTACATCACTAACAGACCCAGTTTGGCAAATTTATCCATTAATTTCTTTACAGTTGGCTCTTTTGGAGCATTATTGTGACCCTAAATTGATCGCAATTTGCGAACTGTATCTGCAAAACTTTCACCATTTTGGTAAAACAATTTCACAATGGGAATGCGTTGTTCGTTCGTGTAGCGCCCCATTTTTACTAACTTCGGACCTTCTACTAGCAAACAATAACAATTGTTTAAATGTCAAACAATGACACTTCGAATAGCGCCAAATTTAAATCTTGCGTTCTTGTTGGGACACCCTTTATAATAAAACTCCCTAGAAAACCATGACCTTCGAAAGCGTTAAAAATTGGCTTAGGCGGTACATTTACATGAAGGCTATGAGCTAACATGGACTGATTGATACAGCCCGCTTTCAGCATTGTATTCCTGTCACACCAAACTAAATCATATGATCTACATATAAATACAAAGAAATATAGAATTATACATTTTACGGTTTCAAGTAAAGTTAAATAAAACACACATAATGCTTTGATTTCCATGAAACTGTTATTTCATTATAATGCTTGGATCTTGCCGTTATTTACGAAATACAATGTCATTTAAATGACCGCCTTCGGATTATCTGCAGCAGTGGAACCGTTTGACGATCCATTTTTTCACACATTTCGGGCGGTATCTCGGGGACAACTGGACGAATATTGGTTTTCAAACGTTTCAACGTTGGGCGATTATCCGCGTAAACGCAGATTTTAAAGCAGCTCCACAAAAAAAGGTCTAGCGGCGTCAAATTGCCTGATCTAGGTAGCTAAATGACGTCGCCAAAACGTAAAATTACGCATTCTGGAACCTTCTCTTAATAAAGCCAAAATCGATCATGTTATGCGGCTCATAGCACCGTCTTGTTGAAACCACATATAGTCCAGTTCATTATCTTCAATTTCAGGCCAATTTTTTTTTTTTTGAAAAATACAGCCCAATGACATCTCCAGACTATAATGCGCACCAAGCAGTCACTTTTTCCGAATGCAATGACTTTTTCACAATCACTTCTGGGTCCTTCGAGTCTCATAGGCAACAATTGTGGTTGTTGATGTAACCACCGAGTGAGAAATGAGCTTTGTCGCTGAAGAAAATTTTGTTCGATTGAAATCGCACTGAATCACTACTTTTATAGTAAATTTTAACCACTTTAACGCGTTCTTCTATTGTTAAACCATCCATATTCGTAAATGGCAAACCATTCACTAAATGAATAACACTTCAGATGGCAGGTATTTTACAGCTGGCAGCCTTGCCAGACCGGCGATTTTGAAATCACTAAATGGATAACCCTGTACTAACGAAAACTGTGATCATTGAAAAGGAAACAGCCAAGTCGACTAGCGTTCATAAGGTCGTAAGTAGATATGCCGATATAGGGGAGTAACGGTCACCTCGATGTGTAAATGACAACATTTCGGAAAATTTCCTTATCGAAAGTTTAGTACAAACTTTTCCAGCCGACATTCGAAGGAGTGGTTACTAAATAATTGTGTCTGAAAGTAGAAAACGTAAAAGCTCGCTGAATGTGGGAAGTTCTTCCCCGTCCCACTCACGGTCCACAAGACATTTTATTTTTTTGAACATAATCAAATTGCATGAGAACTATATATAACTATGGACCGATATGGCTCATTTTGTAAACGGTTGGTTCGCGACTCACCCAAAGTGTCATATTTTCAATTTTGTTAACATCTTATCAAAACTATGGCTTTCAAAAGCAATTTGATTTAGAAGATCTATTTGTGTGGCGGCATATCCAAAAAATGGATAGATATAGGTCATAATGAAGAGGACTTATTTTTGATCCAAACGAAATATATATGTATGTCCTGATGCTGTAGTAGTTTGTACAGAAATTGCTCAGAGAGTGATTCTGTATCGATCGGTATAGGTTTTATAAATTTCACGGTATTTCGTACATTTGTTCGTAAGTTTGTTCCAACATTAGTTCACATTTTTTACAAAAAAAAAAAAAAAAAAAAAAAAAAAAAAAAAAAAAAAAAA
>JAHXMU010000538.1:928212-966558 GCA_019455685.1 Philornis downsi
AAAAAAAAAAAAAAAAAAAAAAAAAAAAAAAAAAAAAACTAAAAAATGTTTTTTGAATTTTATACTAAAAATTGTTTTGACAAAATTTTGCGTGGAAAATTCTGAAAAATTTATAATTTTCTTGCAGGAATTAAACATACAGGGTGGATGATTAATATTGCTACATTAAATAATTTGAAAAATTTTCTTTTAAATTCTTATAAACAGGAAAATAAATGAATAAAGTTATATTGTATTTATCCAAGTGGAAAACAAAACACTTTGACTAATGCTTATGATGGCTTTTAAAAATAATTGAAATAATTGTGTGGCATTATTATGCATCACCGTCTGGAGGATTGTAATGGACATTTGCCAAATTATCTTTCGAATGTATTGTTTGTACGTTACGACCGATATCCAGAAATAGGAGTTCATAATTATTGAATGTAACAAAAGAGTATCATCTGCCTGCAAAAAAAAAGTGGAAATCATTCAAACAGACTCATAATTTCTATAGATACAATCCATGCATATTTATCACTCCCAACGAATCAATTTCGAACCACTTCCAAAACCCCCGTAGTGAAAATCTGGTTTTATCTTCATTTACGATTCCTAACAATTAAAGATAAGCATGTTCCAATGAAGTGCCCCACTAAAAACCATGTTTAAAGGACATAATATGATCCGAAGAGGTAATTTTTGATAGTCGGTTTAAAGAAACTCTTTTTAAAGCTTTTATTTATCCTCCTTTATATAATACTGAGAGACCAGATTAAACACATTTATGTATATATATATTGTTCGAATTTGTTGATTTTGTTTTGTAACGTGAAGACAGTCACTAATATCGGAAGACATTAGGAGCCAGTGAAATGTGGAACTTTTAGGAATCTGTTTTTTTTTTTTTGAGAATTTTCGCTCAAATGCGATCATATAATACTTGCCAAGTGCCAAGTTGCATTTTCTTGTTGAAACCGCACAGAATACAAAAGGATTGTCTTTCAGCGTAGTTTCACAAAGCTTCTCCATATACAAGATGGCACATGAATCGTGCTACAAACACAGTATCAATGTCAATGGAGACCGTTATTTGTTGAAGGAATGTTTTTACCAATCACAAAACTTTTTGAGTAGTTTTTTGAGTATCTCAATTTTTTGAAATCTTAATCCAGTCGCACTTACCCAATGCGATAGACACTGTACTAAAACTATCTATTGGGAAAATAATGTACTTCTTTTTGCTATATGTTATACAGGGTGGTGCACTAACTGAGCTACCATAAGACATTCGAATAACTATTTGTTTAATCAATGTATTTCATATTGAGTTTGAAAGCAATAGGCCGTAAATTACCTTCATGTTCATTCACGCCTAATCAGAAAATTATTCATTGTGGACTGAGGGGTTGAAGTCGGAATCGCCTCAATTATTGTTTTAATGGACAACTTCAATTCTGTTAAATTCCTTGGTTTCATTTTGTACGCCTCTTGCTTGACATAACCCCATAAAAAAAAAATTGGTGCAGTCGGATCAGGTGACCTTGGGGGCCAGCGGAAAGTGGAGTTTCTGGATATTAATTTGTTGGGGAATTTTTGTTGGAGTTCCGCAATAATTGGCCTGGTTTTCTGAGCAGTTGTTTCATCTTGCTGGAACCAAATGCTGTTGAAACGCAAACGTCTTCGGCACAGTTCTGGGTAAAAGAAAAACTTCTTCAACATCTTTAAATAGCGGCCCCCATTGATACTGGCATTATATTTGTAGCACAATTCGTGCTTCACCCTGTATGAAATATTACATATTTTTTGGTATATTTGAGACAAGAATATTTATAAAATATATATATATATTTTTGTACATTTGAGACAAGAACATGTAGTGCTGCCTAAATTCGTGCTTCACCCTGTATGAAATATATATATTTGTTGGACATTTGAGACAAGAACCTTTAGAGCCGCCTAAAAACGATTCTGCGAGTAATTCGAAAATTCAAACTTTTACATAATCGGCGGTCGACGGATCTGTTTCCGGTTTTTAATAATTTAAATTTCAAGATGGGATAACTATCAATATCTCTTGTTTAATTTAGATAAGAACCAATTAAATCAGTTATTTGTTCCTTTAAATAGAGTAACACTTTTAAAATATTTTTAGTTTAATACAAATCCAGTTGTTTCAAGTACTCGATAAAAAATTCTTACGATTTGGATGGCTTGTAATTTCCTCGGCTGATCTCAACAAACTTAAGAAAAACAAACAAAAAACATGGCATTCGCTACATTCTTTTGGTATTCTCGTATATATTTTTTTCTGTACAAGTTTAAATTCAAGGTAAATATAAAAGTTATCATGAATTAAAATTTACAACAAAGTTTGCAATGTTATTTCTGAAACCACCGCCACAGGGAAAACTAATGTAAATAACACAAAACGAAATCCTAAATAAAATTGCAATACTTATGCAAAAAGTATCCTCAGACAAACACACACACACACATACACACGGACTTCAACAACAATTCAATCAAAACTATAAATATATCAAATTCCTGACCATTTAACAGACATCAGACCGACAAGAAATGCTCCTATATCTTTCATAGCTCTCTGGCCAAAGCCCAAATGCAAAACCACACGTCTGCATTTCCAAGTAAGAGATATTCAGTCGGACAGTCCAAACAACAGATGGACCGGGTGATGGCGAGACAACCACACACATTGACGGAATTATGGACACCGAAATGAATAGCCCAGGAATAGAGACGTGGACGACAAGATAAAATGTGGATTTGGTTTTTCGTTTTGCCATTCATCTTTTATGCTGCTCCGGACAGCAGCACGTAATGTGACCAATGATATGAACGGCATAAAGAACTTTACTAAGAAACATAATCGCAAATGTTGGGGACGCAATCGAAGCAGCAACAGCAGCAACGAAAAAAGGGATATGTGGATAAATAAATATGTTTGTTAGATATCTTTATGATGCCGGTCAATCGCTGGTCATGTTTGTTTAGTCAAATGGAAAGTTGTGAATATGTAGAAAACGATTTGAAAAGTTTCAAAATACGAGTGGTATAAATATGTTAGAAAGAAAGACATATTTAGGAGAAGGAATTCAAGGTAAAGTCAAATCTTTTCATACAAACTGCCACACATTATGCAAGAAAAGTTTAGAGATTTTGACGACAGAAGAAAAAATTGCAATAATTTTTAACGCACATGAAAAGAAAGCTATAAAGAAACGTTAGATCTGGCAAATAAAGGGATTTATGTCAAACTAAAGACATGTTTGGGATTTGAAATCCCGTTTCTTTAAAATGCATAAGTTTGCTGTAAGCATTTCATTTGGCGGTAAACTGGAGACAGCATATTTAATATAACATCTCTTTTGCAACACTTGTCAAGTATTTGCGCGTCTGAGTGCATTTTCTTTTGTTTAACATTATAAACAATAAGTGTTGTTGAATTCCGCTTGTTTCCATCTCTCTCTCTCTCTTTCTTCCCCTTACCACTCTTTGGGAGTCATTTACTTTTCCTTTGTCTAAGAGTCTTGTTTTCACGCATCTAAAAAGGACATGACTTTGAAACGCCTACGTTACATTGCCATCTATGTGAATGAAGTCATTGCATTCTTAGACGCTTAGAAAAACATCCTTCATAAGGCATGTGCCGATTGCATTGACATTCCAAACGATGCAATGCTAGGAAATCGTATGCAAAGGAAGCCCATTAAGGTGACATTGAGACCGGGAATCGTTTCATAACTTCATATTAATATAATGTAACTCTCCTTCGTTATTCATGGTCTGCATTTGTAATGTTATACATTGTTGTCATTTAGAGGACATTTATTTTTATTCGCACACTGGGCCAAGGTATAGAAAACTAGAAAAAGTTAAGAAAAAAATATAATGAAATTAACTTGTACTGGGAAAGACGAGCTAAATGTGAAATGGAAGCAGAAATTTCATTATATGCCTTGGTTTTTTAAGAAATTTTTGGTGATTGTGTTGGAATTCAATAAAGTTTTCGTTGCACAAATGTCGCCTCTCCTATATTATATGCGGACATAGGCCAGCATTCCAGTGAAAGTGGGTATTTTTTTTCAATAACCACGCCCCAGTTAGGACGGTTGCATAAAAATGAAATTTATTATGAAATTTTCTTTCCAGCATATATACAGCAACACTTTGTATTAATTTTAATTAATAAATAAAAATTAGTCGAATAAGTCGTTGATATTTCTCTAAAGGGGGCTCAGTCCTTATGCGGACAAATGTAGAGCATGGTTTATGAATCCAACCAAACCATGATAAGTGCTCATATCATAAACACGCCCTTTTCATACATTCACATCCCTGAAAAGCAAGAACCTTTATGAAATTGGAAATTTGTTTCGGTATTGCAAACGTATTTAAAGTACATTGGAAATTTGTTTCTGACTCACATTCGAAATACCTGAAACAAAATTATAAACCTACATTGATTCCTTTTCTCTATCGAAACGTATTGAAACAGATATTTTGATTAAAAAAACTGAGCTGAAAATATACCTTTATGCAGTTTCGCTTCTTAGCCTCTGAATCAGAACTGAAATGAGATGTAGTTTTATGTCTTGGTTCCACAAAATTTAATCTTTATAACCAAAGATTACAGATAGCTTGGCGGACATTTATGCTTGTTTGCAAGCATAGCTTTGCAGATTAGATTATACAGGGTGGCGCAATAGAACGTGCATATTGCATCATCTTTTTTTGCGGGTCAGAAAAGGCGTGGGCGGGGGGGCGCCTACATAGTTGGGTTGGCGGGCTCATGGAGTTTTAGTCGCTGTGAATCACTTTGGCGGGAAGCGTCGCGCATTTTACGAGAACACTCGTTCATATATTGCTACTAAGCGACTATATTGTGCAGAATATGGACTAAGGCGAATTAGTGAAGCTCCGAGTGCTAATTTAATTAAAATATGGGTAAAGCGTTTTGAAGAGACCGGTTCAACATTTAAACCACAAGCAAATGGTCGACCAAGAACATCTAGGACCGAAGACAATGTTGAGAGAGTTATGGAGTCAGTACGAGGAAATCCACAAATGTCGACTCGCAAGAGATCGTCTGCCTTACAATTATCGCGATGAAGTTTGCGACGAATTTTAACATTGGATCTTAAACTGCATCTATATAAGCTGCAATTAACACAAGAATTGAAAGAGTCTGACTTCATAGCAAGGCTCGCATTTGCTAATGAAATGCTTAATCGATTTTCCAATTTTGACAATATCCTTTTCTCTGACGAGGCTCATTTCCTTATGAATGGGTTCGTAAACCGTCAAAATTGTCGTTACTGGAACAGTGAAAATCCCAAAATCAAACACCAGAAACCATTGCATAGTCCTAAAGTGACAGTATGGGCAGCAATCTCTGGCAGAGGAATAATTGGTCCTTTTTTCTTCGAAAATGCGCGGGGCCAAAACGTCACGGTTAATACGGAACGCTACGTTGAGATGTTGGACGGATTTTTGGCTCCAGAAATTGAAAGTTCAAGAATAGTGAATTCCAGAACTTGGTTCCAACAAGATGGAGCTACCTGTCACACATCAAATGACTCCATGGCGGTGGTGAAGCAGATGTTCCCTGGCAGTATTACTGAAGAAAGTTTTCAATAATTTTTGTTTGCGGTTAGAGGAGTGCCGTCGGAAAGAGGGTCACCATTTAGATGATGTTATTTAAAAAAAATAAACTCCATTTATTACTCTACAATGCCTTAGATTTATTTTAACCATACCTTTTGTATTTATTTTTTAATCTATTTTTTAAATATGCATGTTCTATTGCGCCACCCTGTATTAAGAAGTTTTTCTGATTACTTTAGAAAAAATTTGTTCCAATTTTACAAAACAAAAATATTTGAAATTTGAATCAAGCCGAATATATATTTCAAAATGAATTGCAAAAATCTCATCTCCAACGCCATCTATCACTTCAAATAAAACCTTTTAAACCTTCCGGAATACTCTACCAATAATTTAAGACCAAAATGAGCCAAATCGGTTCAACCGTTCTCGAGCTTTAGCGAGACTAACGCACAGCAATTGATTTTTATATATATAGATATAAAATTGGTTTTCATTCAAACTCATGAGTACAGGGTTGACCATATTCGACGGACCCATCTGGCAACGCCATAACTTTTGACAGAGATGTCAGATCGCTTAATGACATACCGCGTTTGAAGCGTCAGTCCAAGCAGATTTTTACCATGGAACAATACACGCCACGCGAGCGCTCTGAAATAGTTGAAATTTACATTCAACAGAAGAAGTCAATTGTGAAAACTCAACGTGCTTTTAAAATATTAAAAAATGTGAGAAGTGCGCCTTCTAAGAACACCATTAAGCGTTTATACGAAAAATTTTCGACTGGTGAGGCTCTTTCTAATCCGAAGAGGCCAAATAAAAGTCGACCAAGGCGATCGGCCGAGAATATCGCTGCCGTACGAGCCAGTGTTGAGAGGTCCCCAAGAACATCCCAAAAACGCCGTTCTCAGCAGTTGGGCATGGCTCGGTCCACTTTACAACGGATTATTCGCGTTGATTTGCATTTGTTCCCGTACAAAATTCAATTGACGCAAAGATTGTTGCCTGCGGACAAGCCTCGTCGATTGGAATGGGCCCAACGAGTCATCGAAATGGCCGATGATGACGAGCAATTTTGGAACAAAATTATCATGTCCGATGAAGCCCATTTCACATTGAATGGGACCGTAAATAAGCAAAATTGCCGTATTTACGCCACTGAAAATCCTCAGGAGATTCAAGAATTGCCTCTTCATGACGAAAAAGTCACAGTTTGGTGCGGCGTTAGTGCGAAAACGGTCATTGGGCCGTTTTTCTTCCAAAACGAAAATGGCCATGCTGTTACCATCAA
This sequence comes from Philornis downsi, assembly GCA_019455685.1. NCBI lineage: Eukaryota > Metazoa > Arthropoda > Insecta > Diptera > Muscidae > Philornis > Philornis downsi. Next base: position 935,120 of record JAHXMU010000538.1, read on the forward strand.
CCAGGAGCGTTATCGCGACATGATGACCAATTTTGTGATGCCAATTATTCGTCGAAAGCGTATGAGGCAGTTCTGGTTTCAACAAGACGGCGCTCCACCGCACACAAGTCGCATAACAATCGATTTTCTGAAGAATTTGTTTCCGGGCCGTTTGATGTCGAAAAGTGGTGATTTGGACTGGCCACCGCGTTCGCCCGATTTGACGCCCGCTGACTTCTTCTTGTGGGGACATTTGAAGTCAAAGGTTTACGTTAACAAGCCAAGGACCGTAGAAGAGCTCAAGGACAACATTCGTGAAGAAATAGCCGCTATTCCGGCCGAAATGTTGGCGAAAACGATGGAAAATGCTGCAAAAAGGGCACAATACGCCATCAACGCCAGAGGCGGCCATTTGAGAGATATCATATTCAAAAATTGATGTAAACAAATCTACTTGGAACAAATTAAATGAATAAGATTGCCAACCGCCAAATTTTTATTTTTTTCTTTGATTTTTTTTTAAAAAACATGGGTCCGTCGAATATGGGCAACCCTGTACATATTCGGCCACTTGTGTCATTACCCAGGAATATTATCTGGTACAGCCAAATTTTTGTTCGTGGTAGGAGTTTCTTTTTTTTTCAATTAAGTGCCTGCTGAGCAATAGCACCTGTTCGTATCCACTGCCTTCCTGATAATTTCAAGGCTGATATCAGTTATTTTATTGGCGGCAGGGTTTAGCTACATGATATAATACACTTCTCTAAGATTATAAATGTCAACGAGCACGAAATTCTCGAAACAAGCTGACTCTTTTCATGTTTCGTTTACCGCCAACCTACCATTTGCCTATACCATTTCAATGCCTGAGGAGGCTGCAGTAGCATTTCACAATTTTTGGCCAACAACATAAATATTATTATTATCATTATTGAGCCAGTAATGATCACATTGCTCATTGTCGTAGTGTTTTTTTAACACCAAATACCTGAATAAGATATAGTTTATTTTGAACTTATTTTTAACTTCTGACCTTCAAACTCATTTACAATAGAAAATTGGATATATCCAACTCACGCCCTAAACGTAAAATGAAATAACAAAAACCTTGAAAAAATTACTTCATTTTTCAAATTTTTTTACGTTGCCAAAAAATATTAAAAAATTCGTTAAAAAAAAAATATTTTCAAACTGTGACGAGAGTGAGTCTAAAAAGAGAAGCTCTCCCATATCAGATTCATGGATTGCAAGGGAATTTTTTTTTTTTTTTTATGTTTTAGTGGATTTTTTTCCTTGCAAGTGCAATTTAAATACATCACAAATATATATAAATTTTGAAAATGACCAAAAATTAGAATATTACAAATTACAGATTAGATTACATTACAAATTAGAACAAAAGCTAGAAACATTTGCCTATATTGAGGTAATTTGATTCAATACATAATTGAAACTGCCGCTTAATGTAAGGGCTTCTCCGAAATCCGTTTAGTTTCCAAATTGCACCAAATGTTAATATTAGCGGTTTTATTATTTTGTCAATTTCTTTTCATACCTTTCGAAAACGATGCAATGAGCAGCTGTTCATCTATCTACAAAGGTAACTTTCGACTGATGTACTAGCGCTTCATCCGCATCACGCCGTAGAGAAGACCAACATCACAAAGTCCCTTTACATGTAAAGAATCCAACAACCTTTTAATGTTTTATAAATTACCCAAAACGTCTCCCATACGAATGCGTTGCTGCTTGATTTTCTCCCATTTTGTCTGTCGTCCTGATATACACCGTCAAAAAGGGGACCTAATAGCACTACTATCAGTATCTTCTGCATATGTGACCTTTTACAATGCCTCCTGCTGTATTCTATGAACTCACCAGCACGCCATAAGCATAAAGGTATTGCAGAAGTCTCTTTTCATTCTTAATTTTATCCTTCTATGAACTCACTAGCACGTACGTCTCGAAAAGAGGAGGGGTTCAACAAATACGGATTTGGAATTTGGCAGCAGTTTCGAATAATGGATCGACTAAAAGAAATAACGCAGTACGGAAGTGATGTTAGATTTACAGCTGTGAATTCTTTTCTTCAGTGGTTACCGTTGAATGCCAGTTACATAAACAGGGTGGTGCAATAACTGTGCTACAATAAGAAATTCAAATAACTTTTTTTTTTTTTTTGGTGAATGTATTTCATTTATTTTTTTAATTGTTCCATTTTATTTTATATAACTAATTGGTTTTGATGATGATAGATTATAAATGACCTCCATGCACATTCGGCCTGAAGGACCTCAATTATTGTTTTATTGGACTGCTTCAATTTAGTCAATTTTCTTGGTTTTGTTTTGCACACCTCTTGATTGAAATAACTCCAGATAAAGTGACCTTAAGGGCCAGCGGAAAGTGGAATTTGTGGGTATTTATTTGTTTGGAAAATTTTCGTTGGAGCTCCGTTGTAAAAACGGTATTTCTTTGTGTGCAATCGTTCCATATTGCTGGAACTAAATGCTGTTAAAACGCATATGTCGTCGGCGCAATTCTGAAAGACTGCTTTAATATATTTATATAACCGTCAGCATTGACATTGACATTGAGTTACGAATTGTGCGCCACCCTGTGCGTTAACATATGTAATGATCAGATATAATGTGTATAAATCGAGTGTAATTCAAATAAAAGACGTAGACTTCAAGTAAGGCAATCTAAACTTTATTGATCTGCTGTTGAAGAGGAATAGAACCGTTGATGGGCTGGCAACGTGGAAAGAAGCTGATTATTCACGCATAATGCGTTGCGAAAAAAACTCAACAAACTACAGTGGGCAACATCTGTATGTGATGTGATAATTGTGGAACAATTTAACTTAAAAAGTGTATGTACAAGAACCAGGTCCTAAAACTTGCTGATCTAACAAAGAAGACACACTCATCCAATACTATTTTGTGGATTTTCTTAATCGTGTCTGGCGTAAACACCTAAAAAAATTGACTTCAAAATACACGAATCAACGCATTGATGGATCATCTGCCGTAATTTGTCATCCAAAGATTGCTTTTTTTTCGCCCCGAAAATTGATTTTGTTAAAAAATACATACAAAGGGGAGAAATATATAGAGAAGATGTATCCTCCATCTATGGAAGGATTCCTAGGACTTCAGAATGGACTTTGAATACCTTGCGTCAACACAGCGTGAGGCACAAAGCGTTGCAGTTGATTACCTTGGTTGCAAAAAATCTTTCCGAAATTGGATCTCTTCTGATCTACTGGTCTACTTTTTTAACATCTGACTGCATTTTCGGATTAAGCGGAAAATTCTGCATAAGAAATGATAGTCAAATGTCAAAGACTAGCATTTTTTGTAATGTTGTAATCTAGTGTAATTGTGATAGGCGATTAAGAAATGTTATAAATTAGGATGGCTCAATATGCACGCAATGCCGCACTTTTTAATTAACGAGTAAAAGTGACGGTGCTGACGAATACTAAGAAGGTTCCGATTGAAGATTCAAACCTCTCCTAAGCCCAAACTGAAATATGAAAACACTCCAGATTCATTTGTAATTGTTTTGTTTTGCCAGAGAGTAACAAAACAATTGAAACGAAGAATCCCTTCTTTTGTAGATGGCGACGGTGAAGGTGAAGGTGCTGACGAGTACTAAGAAGGTTCCGATTGAAGATTCAAACCCCTACAAGCCGAAACTAAAATATGAAAACACTCCAGATCCATTTGTAATTTTGTTTTGCCAGAGTGTAACAAAACAACTGATACGAAGAATCTCCTCTTTTGTAAACGGCGACGGCGAAGGTGAAGATGCTAAGGAATACTAAGAATGAAGTTTCAAACTTTTATAAGCCGAAACTAAAATATGAAAACACTCCATATCCATTTGTAATTTTGTTTTGCCAGAGAGCAACAAATAAACTGATACGAAGAATCCTCTCTTCTGTAAATTTACCTCTTTTGTACCATTTTTCCTTTTTTCCACCTATCTATTACCTATTTTTCTGCAGATGGGTTTAGTTCTTGCGTGGACAAGGTTTTCCCTTTTGGTCCAATTATAACTAATTCAGGACTTAACCTGTCTATGAATATGAAGCAAACTTCAGTCTCCCAGTTTAGGTGGCGCGATCTTCAGATTGTGCTTTCAACAGAGGTACGGATAAGTATGTTAAGTGTAGATTTTTGCAATGGTCATGAATATATTTTATTCCTTTCACAAATTAGTATATCTGGTTGGTGCAAACGGAATGATAAACCGAATAAACTTTCCATCCTATGGTAGTGAGTATGTACAAAAAGAGCCAAAGAGGAACACTTAATTTGATGCCTTCCTTAGGGAGCCTAATAGGTGGTGCTCTTCAGAAAATGCATATAGGAAGGAGATTTTGACAGTTCCAATTTGATAGTCCCAACAGTTTTGACTTTTAGCGTTACAATTTTGTTTTGACTGTTTTTTGCTTTCTGATAAATATTTAAGGCCCAAATTATAAAAACATTATCGAAGACTTGCTTACAAACAATAAAAAAATCGATATAATTTTCTAATATTTCTATTTTTAACTTTTTAACTTCACATTTTATCGAAACAGGCATAAATATGTGTTTGAAAATCCATTTTCTGCACTCCCTCTTGGATTCCTTTCCTAAAAATCTAAACAATGACAGTGATGACTTCTGCGAACGTTTCCACCAGAAACTAAAGCAATCATGAATCGTCGCAATCAAGGCTTTTGGGGTGAGGTAATAATGGGTGATTTTTGTTGGTTTCTCATTCGAAAAACATGTAAAAATATCCACAGAAGGCAGAATAAATTAAAATTGAACCGATTTTAACGTTAATTATTTATTAAAACCTTAAACTGTATGATAGTTAATAAATCATAAAATTGGGGGGAAAAATTTTATTTTCTGTAATTTTACTTAAGTTCATATAAAATTTAAATTTTCAGTACAATTTTGATCGGCAAGGGCTTACTTTATTCTCTAATAGGTGGTGCTCTTCAGAAAATGCGTATAAGAAGGAGATTTTGACAGTTCCAATTTGATAGCCCCATAATTTTTAAGACGCTTGTTTAGGTCCGTTTTTTCCGAATCAACAACACAGTTTATGAAAGCCTACTTTGAAAACATCTCCCAGTATAGAAATTCCTTATAGCTGACTTTACAACCAATCTTTTTACTCTTCCACGATATGCTTACCAATACATAAAAACATAAAATTGTCGGCAAATACAATGTGTGCAATATTTATATGTACAAGTATGTGTAGCTACATTAAGCTCTATGCTGAATGAGTAATAAATGTCCATGTGTGCAACATAGCAGTTGCAACGATAACAGCAAAAACAACAACAATAATTTAAACGACATTTGCGCAACTCACGGATGAGTCGATGTCAGAGTTCAAAAAACTTTTAAGCAGCATCATAAACTTGGTATAAGAAAACGAAGGGAAGAAACATTAAGCTGTGAAAAGCAAAAAAGATATGGGAAACCACAATTAAATACCATAATTTCGTTCTTAAATTATCTCTTCACTTGTCTTTTTTTTTTGTAATTAACCATCTTAAATGGCGGTCGTGGCCCGACATCATCGTGGCCCAAACAAGGATAACATTTATACAATGTTTACTTTGGTTGACAGGAGCCCCAAGTACCAGTTCGATGGGTAGGTAGGTGGGTAGGTATTATTTACTTACGATAGCAACAAACAAGACCAGTAGTAGTAGTAGTTGCTGACTTGGCTGAGATGGTGCAACGGTTCAGCGGCCAGTTAGCCAGTTGGTTGGCTGATTGGGCTGGCGACTTTGTTTTGGCGCTTGCACTGCTTATTTTCAATCTAAAGTATAAATTAAAACCTGACCTAAGGCCTCGGTCTTGTTGTTGTGGAAAAATTTCTCGGCACAACTCGATAACGACAGCAGCACCAGTGGCAAGCGAGGTTGCTGCTCTGCTATATAATTTCCAGTAGATTGTAGGCTATGGGATGGATGGCTGTTTTTATACAGCCCCACCACTGTCATATGTTGCAAGTAGCCGTAAAGTTATGTGTGGCACATTTCATGGCAAAAGCAACAATTGAAAAATAACAGCAATTATCAACTGTAGGAAGAGCCTGAAGTAGAAATTATTGAATTTTTCATAAAATATGACTGGGTCCCCTCCCACAGCTGTTGCCGTCGTTCTATGTAAAAGTTAATAAATATGTAATAACATTAAACAGTATAAGGAACAATTGAAAGATTGTAATTAAAGGTAGACGCCATCAAAGTAATAATTAGCGTTATAATCAAAGGTATAAATGTTTGTTTGCAAATCGTATTCCTGAGGCAACAATATAATGACTATTTTATAAGAAAGAGGATTTGTGTTAGTTTTTCCTACAAAATAGTTGCACAGTTTTGCAATTAATTTTATTAAAATAAAAAGGAAAAAAGGGAGTTTCCTTAGGCAATCATAGAATAGTGTGTAGATGCTCTAAACAACGACCAAAAGTGTTGGGTTGCAAAGTCTTTTCAGTTGGCAACAAAAAAGAAGAAAATATAGGTTGTAAAACAAAAAACCGTATTCTTTACATTAATCGGCAGTGGCGAAAGCAATTATGAGTTCTTGAAAAAAGAAAAACAAATTCTCTTGCATTTCATGAACAGGATATGCATAGGAGAGTTTCTCACATTCAGCGGAGTCACAACTACATATATTCTATTATTAGATCCATCCAGCGATGATGAGTTAAAAAAAAAAACAAAACAGGATCAGGTTATATACAGGGTGGGCCATATGAGTGTTGGCGATTTAATTCTTCAATTTCTCGGTAACGCGCGGCGCGGGGTGGCGGAGGGATATGTTGTTCGCTGCGCCGCTTTCTGGAAATTTAGTCGCCATGGAGCCGTACGAGGGAGTGCAGCGTGCATTTTGTGTCCGAGCGTATTACGAAAACAATAAATCAGTAATTACTACACGACGTTTGTATCGGCATGAATACGGTTTACACGATTATGTGAAGTTTCAAGCGCCAATGTGATACGAAAATGGATCAGAATGCTCGAAACAACCGGCTCAATAGTACCAATTACGGTTCGTGGTCGCCCAGTTTCTGCAAGATCAGCCGACATTGTGGAGCGTGTTCGTGTTTCAGTTCAGCGAAATCCGCAACAGTCAACACGTAAGAAAAGTCAGTCTTTGGATGTGAAAAGAACAACTTTACAACGAATTTTGAAACGTGATTTGCATTTGAAGGTTTATAAGATTCAGATAGTCCAAGAATTAAAACCCGATGATGCCAATAACCGACTTAACTTTGTCAATTTGATGCTAGAGCGGTTCAATAATTTCAACAACGTGATTTTTAGTGATGAGGCCAATTTTCACCTTAATGGCCATGTGAACAAGCAAAATTGTCGGTTCTGGTCCGAGACTAATCCCCGACGCTTGCATGAACGTCCACTTCACAGCCCAAAGCTTGTCGTGTGGGCTGGGATAACGTCAACCGGTATTATTGGACCATACTTTTTTGAGGACGAAATAGGGCATGTGATGACGGTTAGAGCGAACAATTATTGCAACATGCTAGCAGACTTTTTGGTGCCAGCTTTGTAAGAACTTCAAGGCAGTACCTCGAGGATGTGGTTTCAACAGGATGGGGCCACATGTCATACGGCTAGGGTATCCATAGAGCTGCTGAAAAATGTTTTTCCTGGAAAACTCATTTCGAAAAGAGGGGATATTGAATGGCCCCCACGTAGCCCCGATCTCTCTCCATGCGATTATTTTCTACGAGGCTACCTCAAATCGGTAGTCTACGAGAATAATCCGACCAATTTAGAGCAGTTGAAGAGGAACATTATTCAGGAAAGTAACAAAATACCGAGAACAGCTTTTCAACGAGTTTTCCAAAATTTGCGACTTCGGTTCCAAGAGTGTCAAGCAGGCGAGGGAAGCCATTTGGACAACATTATTTTTAAGTCTTAAGAATTCCCATGCTTCTACTTTTTAAAAATACAAATATATTTTTTTATGTTTCGTAGTTTTTTTTTTTTTGTTTTTTTAATTGAATATTTAAACCGCCAACACCCTTATGGCCCACCCTGTATATAATTGTAATCGTTTAGAAAAAAATTTTTTTTTTCATAGTATAAAAAGTTATTCTGTGTAAAATTCATGCCTGTGGAAATGGTCGTTAATTTCTAATAATTCTTAAATCCATTTAGAAATTAATTTCATAAGTGGGAATATGAATGAATCAAATACAAAAGAGCTGCCTGGTTAATGAGTAATCCCGTTTTAATTCAATAAAACTTTTGTGTTCGCAACTCTATTCTTTACGGCACAAATCACCTTCAACATTACTCATGCATTCAGGGATTCCATGTAGGTGAACTAATGAGTGAATCCTCATTTAACAGTCATTTTTTTATCCTTATAAGTACCATAAACATTATTGATCTAATTTCTCTTTCTGCCAGAGGATGTTTATTTCAACTACTACCACTTCTCTTATTAAATATTCCCTTTTTTGTTTGTCTTCTTTCAATTTCCAGGATGATTTACCCGGTCAAGCTCTGTTGGATGTTGTATTTGCCAGACTCAATTTAATTGAAACATCATACTTTGGCATACGCTATATAGATGAGGAAAATCAAACGGTAAATATGTACTATATAATGTATATATATATATGTATGTATGTAAATCGCAATGCAATTATAGCACACATACACACACTCCATATTTACTGATCTGTAGGTATGTTTGTAGATATAGCGAAAATGGTACCCAAAGGCAAAGTGAAACCGAAACCAAATCAAAACGCACAACATGTGGCAAAACTTTGGATTGGAATTCTCATTTTTTTTTCCCCAGTACTTCTGTGCAAACTTACACACTTTTCTACATTTTAAAGATATTCGTAATTATAAAATCTGCCACCCCCGCACCACACATCTCAGCAGTTCCATTTATACTGGTAGAGTTTGCTTACGAAATAATTCCATTTAAAGCCTTTGGTAATGATGGTCTGTCTGACTGACGATGGTTCAGTTGGTTGTCGTTTAGTCTGTTATTTGCTTATACAGTCTGAATAGCACAGGAATGTGATCAGGCGTAATTAATGGAAATGAAAAGTAAACTTTTCATCCAAAAGGGAAATGTAAAGACCATGAGAAGCAACAACCCCGATAAAATAATATTTATTTAGAAAACATATTAAACAGCATTTAACAGACAACAAACTAACTTTCCCTTTTATGTTCTAAATTGAGATTGGCAAAAGGAAAAGTAGAAGCCATTAATACAGATAGTCCTCGTTCAACAGCGGCTAAAGATAAAAAAAAGTAAACATCTACATCTATAAGATGCAACAGGAAGAATTTTGCATTACCTGTTCATTTCAGGAGCCCTTTTTACTGGGCTCCTACGGCTTATTCAAATCGCAAACTGTAGTTTTAAAAAATTGAAAATTCACATTAAAATAACATTATTTATTGCAAAATATTCTATATCTAATGAGTTGTTCCATTAAATGCGATGTGAGTTCAAAAAATAAGGGTTCAAATTTCGCGGTGAGTAAAGAGCAAACATTATTATACTGTGCTCCAGAATAGGTTTCGGAATTTACTCTTGAGATATAAAGGAATTTTCAACAACTAGCTTTTAACAATTTTCAAAAATTGCAGTATTTTGAAATCGGGCATCATGTTTGCCAACGTCCCGAACAATAATAATGAAACATGTTCTCGCTAGTAAAAGAAAATGAACTATTTTTCCAATAGGTGGCTTAAGGAATTTCCGTTGTATAAGTGTGATTGAGCTACGCCAGATGGCGTTAGACAGATAACACTTTCGTACTCAAAAAACTACTCAGATAGTTTTATGATTGCTTCACTACCTATTGTTTGAACGAAAAGATAAAATGCGTCATTTATTACAGCTTTTCTTCGATAGAGGCTGATTGTTTACGGTGAAACTTGTAGCGGCCATGTATTAATTTGCTTATATGCTATAAATATCGTACATAAATATTTAGTTGAACTTCTTCAATCATTCATCAATTTTTTTAATTTCTAAATGATTCAATTTGTGTTAATTTTGTTTGTTTTATTAATTAACTGACATTGTTTTTCGAGAGTAATTAATTGAGTGAATTAAAACACTCGAATTTATGCAAAATGCTCACTCATTTGTTATATCATTGCATTGTTGCTAATTTTGTTGTTGAGCATATATCACTCAAACTTATAACTCCGACATTGCAGTTGTGATAACGGAACTCTAAATGTTTTCTTCTTATATTTTAAAACTATTGGTTTCATGTTTATGATCATTTTGTGTTCTGTTCATTCGCTATTTGGAGATCAACAAATAAAGTTCAAACTCTTGTTTAAGCGGAAGAAACGGTCTTTCCCTTAATAACTAATCCTCTCATAGAGGAATAAATACTAATAAGTGTAGACGTTGTTGGACGTTACCGTCTGCTCCGACTCACTTTTCAATAAATTAAATACAGAAAGAAGGTAAAAACGTTCTTGGACGGATTCGTCTGGTCCGTTATGCTTGATTTCTGTAAATAAAACACCAAAAGAATCCCCAATAGTGAATATTGAGGAATAGTGGTTACCCACGATTCCTACAAACTTCAATTAAAAAAATGGTAGTGAAATTTGAATCTAAACTTTCCATCACACAGTACTAACATCGCGATGACACAGCCAACTTTTTTTTACCAACACTAAAAATCGAATAACTGGCATTTTTGCGTCATAAAAAAGTCGCACTTTTACAATTTTACGCTCCCAGTCTCTTAAAACTTCTGTATAATCTTGTGTCAATTCCCTGGACAGTAGGTCGATTATGACAAGCATAATCACCGCGTAATGCACGAAAAGTGCCCACGTTTGAATCACCGCTTTCGTAGTAGGTTTTAACTATTTTTACACATTCTTCGGTAGTTAAACGATACATATTCGTAAATGGTAAATCTTTTACTATAAAAATAACACTTCAGATGGCACGTATTAACAGTCTTGCCAGACCGGCGGTTTTGATGCCACTAAATGAATAATCCTGTACTTATATATCGTATAGGTTAGTGCATAGCTTCTTAGATCTCCTTATATCGCATGTCTACTGCAAACTTATCCATATTCCTAGTCTCTCGTACATAGAGCCAAAGGCGGTAATATCTAGCTTTTAAAACCGGATTCCCCGCATTGAATTTCTTTTTTCCGAATTGGTAATTTGTTGGTAAGGTACCAGAAAGGGCATGATTATCCTATCAGACGAAAAAAAGACTAAATTTCAACTAAATTTAATTGAAATTAATGCAAATGAATGAGTAGACAAAATCGGTCACTATGATGGAAAGTGCCAACAGGAGCGTAGTTTTACTTTCGATTTTCCCAAGTTTCGCTTTGCGCTCTAAAACTATACGAAGACAATGGAGATTACATGGGAAATACGTAATTTCAGAAAATCGACTAATTTTTGTCCCACATATTACTGAATTCATTGCTACTGAATAGAATTTAATCTATGAACATATGGAACGAATCGGTCGTTTCTGTGGGGGTATTAGAAGGGCCGGTTAATTGCTTGAGTTTTGTTTATCGAGGATTACTTTGCAACAAGTGTTATAGGGGAATTTAGGCATTGGTAATTCGGTCAATCCGTATGAAAGATAAGTGTTGATCGATAAGTCTCATTTGTAATTCCTGTGCCTAGCTTTGCCTAATTATTTTGCTTTGCTTTTTTACACCAGACGAGGTTTTAGGCAGGACGACAGTCTATTGTGCGACCTTTTCAACGTACTATTGGATATGATTATGAGAAAAGCTGCATTTAACACAACTGGTACGATATTTAATATAAGTCGGATGTTACTCGCATATGCAGATGACAGATGACATCATTTGCTGAAAACTGCCAGAGGTTACTGCAACCTTCTCAAGCATCGAGAAGAAAGCAGCGAAAATAGATGTGGTGGTAAACGAGGACAAAACAAAGTTATTGGTTTCAACGAACAAAGAGTCTATTCATTTGGGACGCTGTGTGAACGTTGGCAACTACAATTTTGAAGCGATAGAAGAATTCATCTACCACGGTTTCGCTATAAACAAGAAGAACGATGTCAGCATGGAGATAAAGAGGAGATCATTACTTGTTAACAGATGCTATTATGGGATAAACAAGCGATTCACTGATAAAGCCCTCTCTCGACAAAGAAAAATCCCAATGTACCAGATGTTGGTTCTACCTGTCTTGTTATATGGCGCAGAATTATGGGTTATGACGCAAGTCAGTATTGGCATTTTTCGAGGGGAAAATACTCCGAAAAATGTATGGATCCATCATCGTTTACGGGGAGTATCGGCGTCGCATGAACAATGAGCTGTATGAGCTATACGCCGACATCGACGTGGTCAAACGCATTAATACACAGCAATTGCGTTGGCTGGGTCGTGTTGTGCGGAAGGATCCAAATGCTCTGGCATTGAAAGTTTTCGACAACGAACTCCGTCGCTGGAGGAACCAGGTTTTTGAAATACTATCGAAACTTGGTGTGACGAATTGGAGGAGAAGCGCAGAAGATCGAAGCGCTTGGAATTATTCTCTACCGGCGACGTATAATAGATAAGTATGTCTATTCCAGTCGCCACCTAACAAGAAGAAGAAGCTTTGCTTAATTTTAAGAAATTCCTTAAGGATTTGCGGTTGCCGTATCTCACAGTCAGACAGACGGACTGACAGCTCAATCATCTTAAAAAGCCGTGAACATTAAGCCAAAAGAGACTTGGCATTATAAACGCTTCTTTCTCAACGTCATTTTTATTACCATATCAAATCTTATATGCCTTCACTGTTTTGAGTGATGGTATACAAATCTAAAAAAACTCAAACTCACGCTTTTCAACAAAAGTGAAATTAAAACAGAAGAATTTACTACCATAAACAGTATTGGTAGAAATTGAAGTCTACGAATAGCAAAATTATGTCTTTTCAAGTGTCCATTTTACTAAAACCTGCATCGAATCTAAATAAACTATGACACAATATCTAGTCGTTACTTCATATGTATTAGTTCTAAAATAAACCATTTTTAAGTTTTCCTTTGCTAGAAAATAGAAAGCATATTTGAATTTCCTATTCCAAAATTAACTAAAATCTATCCAAGATGCCACATGAAACGCTAGAGATAAGATTTTGTTACCCAGTGTTATTAATTGGCTTATTTATCAACACTGTAGTATCTTTCGCATCGTACAACTGTCGCCTGTATTCCTGATGGAAAAAAGTTGCTTATGAAATTTAAACAAAAGCTGCACAAAGTTTTTCATTTATTGCCCCTTTTTTGCTTCATAGTAACCATATTCTGCTCCTTCGTCGTCTTCTCCAAAGAAAGCTGAAAAACTTTTCCAATGGTCTCATAGAAAAAGACTTTGGTTTTTAACTGTTCACTGTGAGTTATACCAGGGGACAATAAGTGCCCTAAGCACGTTCTGTTGTGAAGGTCATATTACGTATATTAGATGAAACAATTTAACCCAACACCGTTCACCCCCAACCGCTTTTGTAATAGCCAAAGAATTTTTAGTCCTTACACTTCCACCGCAGATCTCGTGTCCTTGAACGACAATGTTAAACATGAATCAGAGATTTAGTGCGCTTGTGATGGGAGCGTGTGCGGGCTTGTTCGAGGATTCTCATTTCTCACTCCGAATGTTAACAATTTATAGCTAAGGATTTTCGCTACAACTTTAAGGAATCTTAAGTAGGACATTTTCGTTTCAAGTGATTGTAAGGCAGCGAGGTATCTTTCTTAAATAAACGTTCATAAGTTTTATTCAATTTACATTCAATTTTTATTTTCTTCTCCACTGGTTTTTCGTTATCATTTAATACTATGGTCGTTTTCAAATTTTATTGTTTTGTTTTTCTCTCTTTTCATGCTTTTCTTTCCTGGTGGTACTTCATCAACTGCTGCCTATTTCGTTGGGGTTCCTCTTTGTGGCTGCGATATGGTTTGTGTAGCATTGGTTGGACCCAGCCTCACGTATTTCCCGTCAATTGAAACCCAAAGCAGATCCATATGATTTATATTTTGGTGTTAAGTTCTACGCCGCTGATCCGTGTAAATTAGTGGAGGAAATTACGAGGTAAGTACAGAGAACGAATTTAAATTGCAGTTAATAAGATTGTTAGAGAGCTTAGGGATACGAGGACGATTATGGGGGTGGAGATAAAGATTGGAGTTAATACCGAACAAACAGTACTTCAGTTGGAGTTAGTACCAAAGCAAATAGTACTATAGGTGAAAAATATTTCTTATAATTTAAGTCGCGTTAAACCACATTAAGCGCATATATGTTGTTATTTATCGAGTGTACGGCAGGCTTCACATTCTTGTTATCAGTGTGACATTTCAAGGAGGTCCTTGATGTAAACTTTTGCATTAAAAACCGCCAAAATATATCGCGTTAAAATATTGCAAATCAATATTTTGTTCACTAATTATTGGGTAAAAATTAGCATTGGCCTTTAAAATAATTTATGCAGGTGTATGAAGCTGGTTATTGACAATACAAAGGCAAAGACAAATTTTCGTGCAAACCTATATGTTCTTACGAAATCCGTCAGTTATGAAACAAAGATTAACGCTAAAAGAATTAAAGATCCAGTAGGACAATTATTCATACCAAGTCTGCACCAGCATTTAAGACTATGTGCAATTGGGTGAGTGAATTTAGATGTGATCGTACATCCACTTGTGCTGACCTCCGTCTGATTGAAGTTATTATGGCAGAAATTATAAACATCACGACTTAATTTTTAATGAAGTACTAGTGAATGTGCATAATCTTGTTGAAGGCGTATATACCTATATATCTCATTACACAGTGATTTACTGGGAGTAGGTCAGCTACAAGGTCTGACCAGAGGCCTTGCCTGGTAGCGAGGGTGATCGGGATTCTCGAGTTCATGCTATGTCATCTGAGATATTTTGATAGCTTCGAGGGTACGAACAGGCATGAGAATCATATGTTGCCGTTCACCATCTCCGACCAAAAGAGGTTTGGAATTTTCCTTCCCTCTCCCACCGGTGAATATACCACATCCTTCAAATTTAGTATCGACCGTTCCATCTACCAGGGGTCTGCGCAAGTATATACAAATTTGCTGTCTGTCCTCTTTTTGCTGCAGGGCGACCAATCCCGCGCAGTATTTGGTAGCAGCTTTGCTGCGCAGTTCCCACCGGTGTGTTTGGCCGGTAGCTTGGGGATCAGCAGGCCCCAGAACGGAGTTCCCGCTTAACCATTTGGTGTTGGACCCCTAGTGGGAGCGTTACGCGGGTTGTTGGTTGAAACCCAAATCGCTGGTACAGTCTTTGTGCTCGAATGTGGAGTTGCATTATACAACCGGGTGCTACAAACTCATAGAGCAGCAGAGGTGGTAAAATAATCCTCACCTTCCACAATGGTGATTATATTCCATATTAGCATAATCAATTTGGTATCTTCTGGCTGGAAGAAAGGCCTGATAATTGCGGTAGATTGCTCCCAAAATTGGCGACTCCTATCCTTAGATAGTCTCAGTCAATTTGGGACTTGGCTACCTCAGGGGAGCGTTGGCAATCGCATTGTAAAATGCCCAGTGTGATAAGCTTGCCGTGGGTAGGGCTTTCACGGCGAGACTCACGTAAAACCTCCGTGGACTCCGCACAGTGATTTTAATTTCGCACTAAGAATCATACGCCAAAATGATTCGAGGGGATGAAATGTCAGTCAGTGCTTCAATCAGCCAGCAAGAAAAAAATTTTATATATATACGAGGGCGGTCCCAATGTAAGAAAAGTGACAAGCTTACAAAATATATAGCTTAAGTTTCAAGGCACCACGTTGTGTAGTATTTTCATTTGAGTCATTAAAAGCAAACGACCTCAGTGAATTTGTAAACATGGAAAAAATTGGTCACCTTTATGTAATTTAATATTTCCATTTGAAAGGTCTCAGTTCAAACAATATTAAAACCGAGCTAGATTCTACTTTGGGGGAATCCAATTCTTTGTTTACGACTGTCAAATATTGGGTATCAAAGTTTAAACGACAGGGTACAAGCTGCCAAGACAGACGCCGTAGGGGTCGACCAATTGAGGTGTCCACTCCAGACACGGTTAAGAAAATCTCCAAATTGGATGGAGGAGAATCGTCGGCTGAAGGTGCGTGAGCTAGCTGAAATGATAGGCATTTCAAAAAGTGTTATACATCGTATATTGACCGAAGATTTGAAGATGAGAATGCTGTGTGCAGGATGGGTGCCGCGCTTGCTTTTAAATGGAGCAAAAACAGCATTGCAAAAATGTTTCAGTGGAGTATTTGGCGATGCTTTACCGCAATAAAGGTGAGTTTTTTCGATTTATAACCATGGATGAACAGTCAAAACAGTGGATTGGAATGGGAGAATCGTATCCAAAGAAAGCAAAGACAGTTCCATTTACCGGCAAGGTCATGACGTCTGTTTATTGGGATTATTTTTATTGATTTTTTTTTGTTAATATTCAGAAAGGAAAAATCATCAACGGTGAAAATTGTGCTAATTTACTGCAGCGTTTAGGTGTTGAAATTATGGAAAAAGGCCGTATGTTTCATCAAGACATTGCTCCGGTTCACACATCCACTGTTGAGATGTCCAAAATTAATGAATTAAAAATTTGAATTGCTTCATCGCGCACTTTATTTCCTAGATTTAGCTCACTCGGTTTATTTTTACTGTAAACAGGTTATGGAAGCTTTTGAATATCGATGAAAATAGTATATCGAGCTAAGAGAAGATGATATTGAAAAAAAAAAAAATTTCCCAACTTTTTGGGGTCTTCTTTATTAGGTGGTATAAGTTTGGGACCTCTCTCGTAGATAAACTTGGGAATTCCTTGCTGAATAATAACCTTTAGGGCATCATTTGCTGATGCACCACATGTGGAGACACAGTTGGAATAATAATATGGATCAGAATCTATCGATTACCTCAAGTAGCTAAGAGCCGGCTTGAAGACAAATTTCTCAATTTTCTCGGATCGCTGCTGTTGCTGTTGAACAAATTGCAATCAACCAACAACTACCACTGTTCAGTCATCGGGGAGTACAATTGCATATTAATTACCGAACAGAATATCTGATGCTCATGATCCAATTATCACTGAATAAGCACTTTTCGGCTTACTCGCATTGAAAATATATACAAAATTTCAACATTTCTAATAAATTCTAAACACAATATCATAATAGTTAAATCATATTGTGGCAGAAATACACTCATTTAATGGTCACTTAATTAAAATTTTGCCAATCATTCCACTACAAATATCCGTCGCCTATTTCCATGAATCGCCATCCTCTCTGGGGGCCTGGGAGGGCTGAGGAATTGCCCCAAACCTAAAACTAAAACAAATGAAATGCAATGAATTTTCCACACCATAAAGCAATTAAACGAGAGCAAACATTTATCAATAATATTTACAGGCGACAGATGTTTAATGAAATGTACAAATGCATTTTGGCCTGAATTGAAATGATGCACTCGATTTTAGGAAATGCAAACAAATTGAAAATAATCAAAAAATATCGCGGAAAATTTGCATTTGACACGTCTGCAAAAGCGAGGCACCAAAGCGAAAGCGGACGTGAGCGCACATTTCGAATGCCAGCGCCAAAACAAACAAGTGTCCAATATTCTAAAGCTCGATAGTGAAGTAGTAGTGAGTGCTTTTATGAAGTTGCAGTTGTGAATAGAGGGATTTTTAATTTTAAGTTTTTTTTTTCGTTTCATGTTCGTTGGTGGGCAGTCTGTCTAGTTGATTATTTGATATGATAGGTCGTCATCATCATCATGAGTCTGGCCAGTGCTGGTCTAATACGATTATCGTTCGATTTTGACCTCACACACAGTTATTGGAAACCTAATTTTTATTTTTTTCATTTTTTTTATTTGGCGATAAAAATTCAGAGTTTATGTTATTTTTGCTTATCCAAAGTCTGCGGTCATTGACAACGCCAAAAATTAATACCAACGAACGTTTGCAAAAGCGCCAGGAAAAAAAAAGGAAACCAATGCAAAGGGAATTGAGGACGACCTTTGCTGATGATGGTGTTGTAAACCAACTGGTGCTCTGATGGCTGTATTAACAGTTTGGCCATTGGATGTCGCCCTCTTTATGGCTTCAATAATCATACAATACGAATATCATAGACTGTTTGATACAGTGGATTATTGCAAAACATGATGTGCATCATAATGCTTTGGAAAAAGCCATGACAATCATCATATACAAATATTAAAAATCTGGAACAAATGTTGTTCTCTGAATGCTACAATGCTATTAAATTAGTTCAGAAACAAAGCAATTTACGAATCGCTGATATCGTCTTAAGAGGTAATGATGGACAAGAAGTGGCAAATACATTGTATGAATAACAAAAGATACGATTTTGCTATGACCACATAATTCAAACAGAATCCACTGTTTTCATCCGAAAACGTACAAGTTTTGTGTGAATCAATACGAATATTACTGCCTCCTCATGTTTGTCATCGGCTTGAGAAGTTATAGGTTAATGCAGACAACAACTATGATGAAGAAGTTAAGGATGAAAAGAAAAAAAAAACACTCAGATGTTGTAATATTTGGTGTTTGTGCAACACTTAAAGGTCATTGTTTTAACATCCAAGTGTTCTGTTTCACATTATGGGTAGACAAACCATTTATTATAATTGCTATGTTTCAGAAAGTGACTGTAAGATGCTTACTGAGTAAGGTTGACATATCCAAACACACACTCTTACATATACATGAGGTGTGTTAAAAAAATAAGGCGAATTTTCAAATTTCGCGGGCTACGTACATTCGACTTTCAATTATTATCTTTTTTAAGTTGGTACACTCGTCTTGAAGATATGTTGACGGTTTTATCCATATAGCATGTTTAGTTTGTTTGTGAGAGGCACAAATAAGACAAGTGTTTTGCGTGTTCGACAATTTTCTGCTATCGAAAAAAATGGATCAAGGAAGTTGCATCAAATTTTGTATAAGAAATAGAATTAAGTGCTCAAAAGCACTTAAAATGTTGACAGTGGCATACGGTGAGAGTACTCTGAGTCAACAAAATGTTTAAAAGTGGAACATGCTTTTCACACAAGGTCGGCTATGACGACGCTCGCTCTCGCCCCAGCACATCAACAACGTATGAAAATGTTGAGAAAGTGAAGAAAATTGTTATGGAGAATCGTCGAATCACAATTAATGAATTTGCTGAGGATGTCGACATATCGGTTGGCTCATGCCAAGCAATCTATTCGGAAATTTTGGGCATGAAGCGTTTGGCAGCGAAGTTCGTTCCAAAACCGCTGAATGTTGACCAAAAAGAACGTCGCTTGAGCATCGCTCAGGAGTTGTTGAATGACGTCAACGATGATCCAGTTTTGTTTAAAAAAGATCATAACTGGTGACGAATCATGAGTATATGGTTATGACATTGAAACCAAAGCCCAATCGTCGCAATGAAAGAGTCCAGAAGAGCCACGACCACAAAAAGTACGGCAAGTTCGATCAAATGTCAAAACCTTGGCAATGTCAAAACCTGTTTTCTTCGATTATAACGGCGTAGTGCATCAGGAGTTCTTACCACAAGGTTGTACGGTAAATAAGGTGTATTATCTTGAAGTTATGCGCCGTTTGCGTAAAGCAATACGAAAAATACGCCCGGAATTGTCTGTGGTCTGGAAAGCTATCTGTAGTTGCTTCCATTAAAGCAATAAGTTGAATTAAAGGACATACTGCTGTGTCCTCCTGTAAATGCCCCGTTAAAAAAAAAAAAATTGAGGAAAAAAATTCATGGCTTTTGCATCATGATAATGCATCTGCTCACTCATCTTTGCTTGTGAGAGATTATTCGGCTAAAAATAACACCGTTATCATGCCTCAGCCACCGTCTTTTACCGGATTTGGCCCCCTGCGACTTTTTCCTGTTCCCAAGATTGAAGAGACCCATAAAAGGACAGCGTTTTGTGACGATTGAGGAGATAAAACCCGAATCGCTGAGAGAGTTCAAGGACATACCAAAAGTGCATATCAGAATTGTTTCGAGGATTGGAAAAAACGCTGGCACATGTGTATTATATCTGAGGGGGACTACTTTGAAGGAGATAAAATAGAAATTGATGAATAAATATTTTTTGAGAAAAATGAAAATTCATCTTATTTTTTAAACCTTCATCTTATTTTTAAACACCTCGTATATTAAGATGCATCACTTTCAGTGTCGAGAAAGATGTAATACAGAAACTTCTGTTAGATTAAATGGCCGACACATTCTTTTTGTCTGGATAGAGTCAGAAGATGAGGCGTAAATCGCATATTATTTTATATATCGAAAATTGCAACCACAGTAAAAGGAGCAGAGTTATGACTTCCTGAAGTCTTCCTCTTAGACATAATAGACGAATCACTGATTCTTGACGCACCGTCACTTTTTATGGTTGTACTCTAAGCGGCGCGGCAACGCAATATATTTTCACTCCAAGGACTAAATTTAGTAAAGGCCTTATGTTTATCAAAATCATATTGATTTTAGTGCTATTAAATCAAAAAATATAAATATGACAATAAATGGAAGTGATTTGTATAATTTTGTATAAGCTGTAGTAAAAAAAAAAACATTACTTTTACATGACACGAAATGCTTCATGTAGCATAGTTAAGATGATTCGATTAAGTGGAAATATGTGCCATTTCGATCGACAATTTGTTGCTATTTTGAAGATATTTCCCTTATGTCTCTGTCATAGAAATTCTCGTTCATATTGGCAATATATTGGGTCAGGCGATTTTCACAAGCTTCTCCTGAGGCGAATGTTTTACCACCACAATCATTCGCCATAGACAGTAACAGGTGGCGTGGACTAACAAAAGCCTAAAAACACATCCCGGCTTAGTCATCGTTTAGCCTTTCAGAATCTGGTGCATCTATGACATCTGAAGTATAGAAACGGAATCGATGATTATCCCTGTTTTCTGCTCCCTGGTTTGCTTTATCGTCTCTATCGAAGAGGGACTGCAAGATATGGCGTATTTTGTCTTTGCTATCCATCTGCAAGTTTAAAATTTCTTTCCTTCCTTCCATTTACTTCTACCGGGTTTCTCATTTTTCGGTTTCAAAAGTAAAGTTAAATAAAACACACATAAAGCTATGACTTCGATGAAACTTTTGTTACATTATAACGCCTGGACCTTGTCATTATCCACGAAATACAATGTTATTTAAATGACCGCCTCTGAATTGGTTACAGCGGTGGATCCTTCCGAGGTAGTTTTCGACCACTTTTTCGCACATTTCGAGCGGTATCTCGGCGATAACTTGACGAAAGTTGGTTTTCAAATACTCCAACGTTAGTAGATTATCCTAGTAAACACGGTCTTTTATGGATCCATACAAAAAAAAAGAAGCAGAACGGTGTCAAATCGCATGATCTTGGTCGCCAATTAACTTTTCTAAAACGTGAAATTAAGCTTTGTGGGAACTTCTCATGCAATAAAGCCTAAAACGGTAGTGTTGTGTGAATTGTGGCACCATCTTGTTGAAACCACATATCGTTCTATTCATAATCTTCAATTGCAGGCCTAAAATTCTCGATTATCATGCGACCACAGCGCTCCGAATTGAAATTCAGATTACCCGCCACACTTTCATTGAAAGAACCCACATTTTCGGCAGTTCGTACATTGCGATGATGCGCAGGCCTGACACAAACATCTGTAACGCCTTCAGTCTCTTAAAATTTCTTTATAATCTTGCCAAATCTTTGCACAGTAGGTCCATTATGACGACCACAATCACCCCGTAGTGCACTAAAGGTGCCTACGTTTGAATCACCACTTTTGTATTAAGTTTTAACTATTCTCACGCGTTCTTTGGTTGTTAAAAGATTTATATTCATAAATACCAAATCTTTCACTAAATAAATAACACTTCAGATGTCGAATATTTAACAGCTGACAGCCTTGCCAGACCAGCGGTTTTGAAGCCACTAAATAGATATAACCCTTTATAAAGTATTTTCTATTAAAATTTTCTAAAAATATATGGGCATATCCAAATAAGATATTCTATTTTTCGATCATCGCTGTGGACTATGTCGGGTTGAAAATGCACAGGCATTTTGAGTGGCGGATCGTATATGGTTCCCAAAAGCCATCTCGATTAAGTCTATCTTCTCCCTAAGACAATCTTATGGCAGAAATGTAACACTAAGGAGGAAAACTTTGAAGTATCAAGTAACTTTTAACCAAATTTATTTCATGACTCCTTTAAAAATGGGCAATATCGAACCAATCTTTCTGTTGTATCACATACAAATTGCATTATTTGTGCCACATTAATTATTGTGCTGCCAAAATGTTTTAGTATTTTTTTGACATATAGGAAGATGAATCCATTTCGGTGCATTATTTTGTATTTCACGCTTATTTTTCGAACAAAATTTAGTTGTGAATGAGGATATACTTGATAAACACATTGGGTATCATCCATACATAAATAAATATATTTATATAATATTTGCGCTACGAACTGATCACAATGCTTCAATGTTCTTCTTGAAGGGTTGCCACAAATCAAGTTTGCAATAATCGAACTTTTTAGATGTTTAACAAGTAAGAATTAGGAGAAAAACGAAAAAATCGACCAGAACAAAATTGTCTTCTAGCATATAGTTTCTCTATTTTCTCTTCATTTTTCATCCTATGGTGCTATAATCATCCTCATATTTAGTGACGCACACAAATTAATCCAGTCGAATATATAAAGCTCAATATATTCCGTCTATACCACATCTCGCCGCTGTTTACGGTTTGTTATTTTTGTCAAGTGTTTTCAAATATTTGCATACATAAAACAACTAATAATAGTAAATATTGACTTTTATCATAAAACTAAGCAAATAGACAAGGCACAAATCCTTGTACCCGCCGTTCCTATGCAATGGGAGAGGAAATCAATAGACCACAGTTCACATCAACAGTCTGACTGAACCTTTTAAGAGTCTTCAAAATCGCAATGTGTTATGTTGTAATGCAGCACAACTTATTTGTTGCACTGAGTATGTTTGTTTTAGTTAAAGGATTATGGAAATTTGTTTGACTTCATGTATGTAGTTGTATTATGCATAGCTATTATGTTAGTATTTGAAATTTGATGTAATTTCTTAATGACCGTGTTAATGTTTACACATGTCTTAATTGCAGGTATCAATTGTTTTTGCAAGTCAAACAAGATGTGCTGCAAGGAAGACTACCAGTAGCCTTTGAACTAGCTGCTGAGTTGGGTGCTTTTGTTGTACAGTGTAAGTAAAGAATTAGTCGATAAAATTTATTAACGTAAATGCTATTTAGGAAATCTAAAGATTTGTTATTATATTAAAGTAGTACAATAGTTGAAAATATGTATTCTTTACACAAAATTATTTTTGGCGATACAAATGTTGATGTTTATTTAGTGTTATATATGCATTTAGTGGTCTATTGCATTTTGACATGTTTAAGTTTGTCGAAACAAAAAAAAATCGAATCGCTGTTCATATGCCTACAATTATCCCCTAAATAAGACTTTACGACTTATAACTTTAAGATGTCATGCGAATTCGCTAATTGTTTTGCTATTATACTGCTATTATATCATAATGCCATCATATCATATATTTTCATATTACTGTATTATTATCTCTGTTATTATTGTCGTATTGTTCTATTGCCTTATTGTCTTATGGTTTTATTGCCGTATTGTTTTATTGCCTTATTGTCTCATTGCCTTATTGTTTTATTGCCTTATTGTTTTATTGCCTTACTGTTTTATTGCCTTATTGGCGTATTGCCTTATTGCCGTATTGTTTTACTGCCGTATTGTCTTATTGCCTTATTGTCTTATTGCCTTATTGTTTTATTGTCATATTGCCTTATTTTTTTTGTCATATTGCCTTATTGCCGTATTGTCTTACTGCCATATTGTATTATTGTCTTATTGTCTTATTGCCTTATTGTTTTATTGCCATATTGCCTTATTGTCCTATTGTTGTCTAATTGTCTTATGGCCTTATTGCTTTATTGGCTTTTTGCCTTATTGTCTTATTGCCTTGTTGCATTAATGTCTTATTGTCTTGTTGCCTTATTGCCTTATTACCTTATTGCCGTATTGCCTTATTGGCTTACTGTCTTATTACCTTATTGGCATATTGCCGTATAGTCTCACTGCCATATTGTCTTATTATTGTCTTATTGTCTTATTGCCTTATTATCTTATTGACTTATTGTCTTATTGCCTCATTGTTTTATTGCCTTATTGCCCTATTGACTTATAGCCTTATTGTCGTATTGCCTTATTGTCTAATTGTCTTATTGCCTTAAAGCTTTATTGCCTTATTGTCTTATTGCCTTATTGGCGTATTGCCGTATAGCCTTACTGTCATATTGTCTTATTGCCCTATTGTCTTATTGCCTTATTGTCTTATTGCCCTATTGACTTATTGTCGTATTGCCTTATTGTCTAATTGTCTTATTGCCTTATTGCTTTATTGCCTTATTGCCTTATTGGCGTATTGCCGTATAGTCTTACTGCCATATTGTCTTATTGCCTTATTGTCTTATTGTCCTATTATCCTTTTGTCTTATTGTCTTATTGCCTCATTGTTTTATTGCCTCATTGCCCTATTGACTTATAGCCTTATTGTCGTATTGCTTTATTGGCTAATTATCTTATTGACTTATATTCTTATTGCCCTATTGCCTTATTACATTATTGACTTACTGCCTTATTGTCTTATTGCCCTATTGTCCTTTTGTCTTATTGTTTTATTGTCTTATTGTCTTATTGCCTTATTGTCCTGTTGTCTTATTGTCTAATTG
The DNA here is from genome assembly GCA_019455685.1 of Philornis downsi. NCBI lineage: Eukaryota > Metazoa > Arthropoda > Insecta > Diptera > Muscidae > Philornis > Philornis downsi. The sequence goes on from JAHXMU010000538.1 coordinate 960,044, forward strand.
TCGTATTGTCTTATTGCCTTATTGTCTTATTGCCTTATTGTCTTATTGCCTTATTGTTTTATTGCTTTAGTGTTTCATTGCCTTATTGTCATTTTATCTTATTGTCTTATTGTCTTATTCCGTTGTCATATTTTTCTATTTTCATAATGTCATATTGGTTACCGTCTTTTTTAAGAGTCATATTATTTCTTTATCTTAATTTTAGTTGTGGTAAATTCATAATCTAAATCTAAATCCTAATGTTCTTAGCATCATATTCTAACGTATTCGTTTCCTGCCAAATTTCAGCTGAACTGGGTGATTACGACCAAAGACGTCATTCCAAAGGATATGTTTCCGAATTTCGCTTGCTACCAAATCAAAGTAGTGAATTGGAATCTCGGGTCTCCGAGCTGCATCAGCAGTTAAAGGGCATGTCCCCGGCAGCAGCGGAGCTTAACTATTTGGATAAAGTAAAATGGCATGATATGTACGGTGTAGATTTACATCCGGTACTGGTGAGTATTTTTCTTCATTAAATATAAATTTATCCTGATATCTTAGTAAATCTCATGTTCTTTGATGTTGCTCTCCCCCTACACAGCAGCAGGCGCTAGCAGTTTCCATGTCCATAATTTTAACATGAAATTAATTAGTCTTTAATTGACTACGTATTGCTCTCCGTTTGCCATTTCCCAGGCATCCGGTCAGTGAGATTACATTGGGAGCCTCCATAAAAATGTCATTTCGCTTTCGTTTGTTATTCTCTTAACAGTTCAGTAAATCAAATTAATTGCCTTTTTCCATTAACAACAACTTTTATCTTTTTTCACTTTGTTTGTAGCCGGAGAACTTTGACTGTCATTAAATCTCAATGAAGAAACATAATTCTTTCTTATGTTCCATATGAATTTGCCTTTGCCTCCTCCCTTGGCACAGTTTAGACCGTTGAGAGACGACGGCATTAGCATGAGTGTGTAAAATATAATTTATATTTTATTATAATACTTAATCTTGCTGTAAATATACGTACAAAATAAAACATAAACCTCAGACCAAGGGCAAATGTGAAATTAACATACATTTTTTCACAACACAATGTCCTGTCTGCCCTAATGCGGACTTGGGCTTGTGCTGTTGTTAGCTGCAATCGTGGGGTGTTAAAGCGCGTTGCCTCCTTTTTTTTTTGTTACTAATTTATAAACAAAAATTGTAAAACTAATAAATTGCGATGGCAACACCATGATAAGGTGCCCGATGATATGTTGTTTGTAGTGTACATACAAGTTGTTTACATTGGACCATGTAACCATGCCCAAGTATGCATGAGTAGAAGTTCATTATACATAAATACATATATTTTATGTTGCTAATGTTTCCCTTCTTGTTGTTCAGAGTTACATGATTGTTGTTTGTTTACTTTTTATTATACTCGAATGAGCGTATAAGGAATCAACTGTTTCCTATCATCGCAAAATAGTAAACAAATTCCCGTTCTGGGTGACGCAGGAGCAATGAAGGTTCACAAATAAGAGCAAACAAATACGGTGACAAAATACGGTGCTCTCAACGTTTGCACGCATTAGACTGTTTTAAAAATTCGTAAAATAAAAACTTCGATTTGCTTAGGTCGACTTAATGTACAAGGTGGCGCAATAGAACGTGCATATTGCATCATCTTTTTTTGCGGGGTAGAAAAGGGGCGGGGGTGGCCAACCTACATCGTTGGCTTGGCGGGCTCATGGAGTTTTAGTCTCTATGAATCACTTCGACGGGAAGCGTCGCGCATTTTGCGTGCGCGCATTTTACGAGAACTCTCGTTCATATATTGCTACTAGGCGACTATATTGCGCTGAATATGGACTACGGCGAATTAGTGAAGCTCCGAGTGCTAATTTAATTAAAATATGGGTAAAGCGTTTTGAAGAGGCCGGTTCAACATTTAAACCTCAAGCAAATGTTCGCCCAGGAACATCTAGGACCGAAGACAATGTTGAGAGAGTTATGGAGTCAGTACGAGGAAATCCGCAAATGTCGACTCGAAAGAGATCGTCTGTCTTACAATTATCACAACGAAGTTTGCAACGAATTTTAACATTGGATCTTAAACTGCATCCATATAAGCTGCAATTAACACAAGAATTGAAAGAGTCTGACTTCATAGCAAGGCTCGCATTTGCTAATGAAATGCTTAATCGATTTTCCAATTTTGAGAATATCCTTTTCTCTGACGAGGCTTATTTCCTTATGAATGGGTTCGTAAACCGTCAAAATTATCGTTACTGGAACAGTGGAAACCCCAAAATCAAACACCAGAAACCATTGCATAGTCCTAAAGTGACAGTATGGGCAGCAATCTCTGGCAGAGGAATAATTGGTCCTTTTTTCTTCGAAAATGCGCGGGGCCAAAACGTCACGGTTAATACGGAACGCTACGTTGAGATGTTGGACGGATTTTTGGCTCCAGAAATTGAAAGTTCAAGAATAGTGAATTCCAGAACTTGGTTCCAACAAGATGGAGCTACCTGTCACACATCAAATGACTCCATGGCGGTGGTGAAGCAGATGTTCCCTGGCAGTATTACTGAAGAAAGTTTTCAATAATTTTTGTTTGCGGTTAGAGGAGTGCCGTCGGAAAGAGGGTCACCATTTAGATGATGTTATTTAAAAAAAATAAACTCCATTTATTACTCTACAATGCCTTAGATTTATTTTAACCATACCTTTTGTATTTATTTTTTAATCTATTTTTTAAATATGCATGTTCTATTGCGCCACCCTGTATTAAGAAGTTTTTCTGATTACTTTAGAAAAAATTTGTTCCAATTTTACAAAACAAAAATATTTGAAATTTGAATCAAGCCGAATATATATTTCAAAATGAATTGCAAAAATCTCATCTCCAACGCCATCTATCACTTCAAATAAAACCTTTTAAACCTTCCGGAATACTCTACCAATAATTTAAGACCAAAATGAGCCAAATCGGTTCAACCGTTCTCGAGCTTTAGCGAGACTAACGCACAGCAATTGATTTTTATATATATAGATATAAAATTGGTTTTCATTCAAACTCATGAGTACAGGGTTGACCATATTCGACGGACCCATCTGGCAACGCCATAACTTTTGACAGAGATGTCAGATCGCTTAATGACATACCGCGTTTGAAGCGTCAGTCCAAGCAGATTTTTACCATGGAACAATACACGCCACGCGAGCGCTCTGAAATAGTTGAAATTTACATTCAACAGAAGAAGTCAATTGTGAAAACTCAACGTGCTTTTAAAATATTAAAAAATGTGAGTAGTGCGCCTTCTAAGAACACCATTAAGCGTTTATACGAAAAATTTTCGACTGGTGAGGCTCTTTCTAATCCGAAGAGGCCAAATAAAAGTCGACCAAGGCGATCGGCCGAGAATATCGCTGCCGTACGAGCCAGTGTTGAGAGGTCCCCAAGAACATCCCAAAAACGCCGTTCTCAGCAGTTGGGCATGGCTCGGTCCACTTTACAACGGATTATTCGCGTTGATTTGCATTTGTTCCCGTACAAAATTCAATTGACGCAAAGATTGTTGCCTGCGGACAAGCCTCGTCGATTGGAATGGGCCCAACGAGTCATCGAAATGGCCGATGATGACGAGCAATTTTGGAACAAAATTATCATGTCCGATGAAGCCCATTTCACATTGAATGGGACCGTAAATAAGCAAAATTGCCGTATTTACGCCACTGAAAATCCTCAGGAGATTCAAGAATTGCCTCTTCATGACGAAAAAGTCACAGTTTGGTGCGGCGTTAGTGCGAAAACGGTCATTGGGCCGTTTTTCTTCCAAAACGAAAATGGCCGTGCTGTTATCGCGACATGATGACCAATTTTGTGATGCCAATTATTCGTCGAAAGCGTATGAGGCAGTTCTGGTTTCAACAAGACGGCGCTCCACCGCACACAAGTCGCATAACAATCGATTTTCTGAAGAATTTGTTTCCGGGCCGTTTGATGTCGAAAAGTGGTGATTTGGACTGGCCACCGCGTTCGCCCGATTTGACGCCTGCTGACTTCTTCTTGTGGGGACATTTGAAGTCAAAGGTTTACGTTAACAAGCCAAGGACCGTAGAAAAGCTCAAGGACAACATTCGTGAAGAAATAGCCGCTATTCCGGCCGAAATGTTGGCGAAAACGATGGAAAATGCTGCAAAAAGGGCACAATACGCCATCAACGCCAGAGGCGGCCATTTGAGAGATATCATATTCAAAAATTGATGTAAACAAATCTACTTGGAACAAATTAAATGAATAAGATTGCCAACCGCCAAATTTTTATTTTTTTTCTTTGATGTTTTTTTTAAAAACATGGGTCCGTCGAATATGGGCAACCCTGTATGTCGTATATCTCGAAAACCCCAGAATTTACACAATTTCAAAATATTTTCATACAAAAGTTTTGGCATTTAAATCATTCGGAACTACACTAGTTGAACAGTTTGAATGAAAATCCTTAATGCATTGCAAACTGTTGTATCAAAGCCACTATTGTATAAACCGATTAATTGCAGATTATCATTTCCAAATCTCGATATGTCTCTATGTTTTTAACACAAATCGCAATGTTTTTATATTGAGGTACATTTTATGCGTACAACAGATATGTCATTAACTTTATAAACAGGTTCCTTTTGAAAACTTCCTTTCTCAATTACATCATATAGCAGGCATGTTTTAGACATCTTTTCATTACTAAATTTTGTACAATTTTATACTAGCCTTTTAGTTCAAAAACGCGTGCGGATTTTGCGTTTGCCGTACAATACGGCGTTATTCTGTTATCGGCTAACCCATTAAAAACTTTTCGTGCTCTGTTTATGCATCTCAGCTTGCCCCAATATTGGCCTCTCCCATTTGCTACCGAAAACTAACACACAAGGTGATTTATACGATATGGTTGGTCTAATGCCACATTATGAGCAACCATAAGAAAAAATGTAAATGAACCAAAAATTTCAATATCCCTTACATTCTTGGTATGTACGACAGTGTAACCAGTCACAAATATTTTCCTTCTGTCCTCTGTGATAAACCCGCTCCCAACCCACTTTAGCAAAAGCTATAAACGGCCCTCGACGGTTAACTTTAATAGTAAAGGATATACCTTTGGGGAGGCCGTAGTTTTAAGAAGAGAGGTCATCAATTCACATGATTTTACCACCCGGAGTGTTGTTATTGTAACACCCATCGTAGTATAAAGGTTCATGGATAGCAAATGTTTTAATAACCAAACATTAGTCAAATTTATACATTAAACTCACATCAGGAGCAAACATTACGGCCTTTTCAGTAAAATCATTTCGCATTTGAACTTTCACACGAAAGGTTGTGTTTCCTTTTCGAAATTAATTATCACCTTTGAAGTTTATGGTGTCCTTTTTCACTAAGAAGGCTAAAATTAAATTTTAGATCACTGAAGAAGTGATGTATTGAATGGCTGAATACTGAAGTATTGAAATATTTAAATATCTAAGTATTGAAATATTAAAATGTTAAAATACCGAAATGTTAAAATATTGAAATACTGAAGTATTGAAATATAGAAATATTAAAATATTCAAATATTGATGTATTGAAATATAGAAATATTGAAATTTCGAAATATTGATATATTACAATATTGAAATATAAAAATATGGAAATATTGGAATACTGGAATATTGAAATATAGAAATATTGAGATATCGAAATATTAAAATATTTAAATGTTAACATATTGGAATATTAAAATATAGAAGTATTGAAATATAAAATATTAAAATATTAAAATATAAAAATATCAAAATATTAAATTATTAAAATATTGAAATACTAAAATATTAGAACATTAAAATATTAAAATATTAAAATATTGAAATATTAAAATATTAATATATTAAAATATTAAAATATTAAAATATTAAAATATCAAAATATTAAAATATTAATATATCAAAATATTAAAATATTAAAATACTAAAATATTAAAATATTAAAATATTATAACATTAGAATATTAAAATATTAAAATATTATAATATTAAAATATTAAAACATTAAAATATTAAAATATTACAATATTAAAATATTTAGATATTAAAATATTAAAATATTACAATATTAAAATATTTAAATATTAAAACATTATAATATTAAAATATTAAATTATTTAAATATTAAAATATTAGAATAATAAAATACTAAAATACTAAAATATTAAAACATTAAAATATTAAAATATTAAAATATTAAAATTATAAAATATTAAAATATTAAAATATGAAAATTTTACAATATTAAAATATTACAACATTAAAATATTAAAACATTAAAGTATTAAGAAAATTATTAAAATATTAAAATATTGAAATATTGAAATATTGAAATATTGAAATATTACAATATTAAAATACTAAAATATTAAAGTATTATAATATTAAAATATTGAAATATTAAAATATTAAAAAATTAAAATCTTAAAATATTAAAATATAAAAATATTAAAATATTA